>JAQFVV010000007.1:19178865-19778865 GCA_028023455.1 Epiperipatus broadwayi | reverse complement strand
CTTTTCAATAAGAGGAAATATACTAACATTCAACCTATCTGTCCCTTATGTGGTAGGGAGGATGAAACAATGCAACATTTTTTATATCACTGCAATGCCTTACATATATATAGACAACTGATATCCACCCTCATTTATAATTCTAAACCAATATGTGACATCTTAATAGAAAATATTCAAAAAGGAATATTTCCCAATATAAGGCTGTCCATCTTTATCATTTTTACTCTCTGGTTCTTAAGATGTCACTTTGTTTTTAATCCAACATCACGAAAATATAAATCTCTTTTGGAAAATAAAATCCTAAAAATTAAAATGAAAGATCATTCTTTGGCCCCAGCGGATATAGTCAATGCCACCTGGAGCCTCATAAAATTATCTCCACAATCATAACTCTTAAACAAAATCAGCAATGGACTAAAAAAACTTACAACCATCAATGAATAGCTTACTCATTAATTTACATGCCCCAATTTTATTTTCTTCTCTTTATGATTCATGTAATATTTGTTTACTAATTTTTATATATATATATATAAATTATTATGTAAAATTTTTTTTAACATGTAATCAGAATATAGAAATTATGTAACATTTTTAATTTGTAATAACAATATAGACATAATAATAAAAAACTTTTTAAAAGTAGTAGTAGTAGTAGTAGTAGTAGTAGTAGTAGTAGTAGTAGTAGTAGTAGTAGTAGTAGTAGTAGTAGTAGTAGTAGTAGTAGTAGTAGTAGTAGTAGTAGTAGTAGTAGTAGTAGTAGTAGTAGTAGTAGTAGTAGTAGTAGTAGTAGTAGTAGTAGTAGTAGTAGTAGTAGTAGTAGTAGTAGTAGTAGTAGTAGCCAAGATGGCATCCATGCAGATAGACTGTTTCACATCAAGCTCCTTTTCACTTTGAAATATTAGTTGATTTTTTCCGTCGTAATAGGCCTAATTGATGTTATTTGTAACAGATATAGGAAGAAGAGCTTTTCCACATCTTAAAGGTAAGAGAAAAACATTTATAATTAGAGTTTTGATTATTTTTGAAAAATAACGTACAGGCAAGCGCCATTTGTAAGATTGTAAAATGGCCGATGTGTTCAATACAAATGGGAGGACTGCCAAGTATCAAAAACAAAATCAGACATTCATTCAAGCTAACAATAGTTCAATAATAATAGAATCAGACAATCCAGATCAAAATACTAGTGATCAAAATATTGATTCAGCATTTGAATCACATATTATGAAAGAAAAATTATCGGGAAAAAATACCGATAAAGCGGAAACATGCATTCGAAGGCCTGAGATTAACAACGTTAATTTTCCGCCCTTGGGAAGGAAAACCATATCTCCAACCCGAATATCAAATAAAAATTATTCCAATAGTGCAAATAAAGACACCGAGAAAATAAATACAGCATTATATTTGCAATCGGAAAGTTATGAAAAATTAGACAAAATAAATACAACGTACCTGAAAGAGCCCGAAGCATACCCTACCAATTCTCCACCATTGGATAGAAGTGCATCTCAAAGCTCTTATTCAGTAGATTCACCTCTACTCCATCAGAATATTAGAGAAAAATCAAATGACTACCGCAATAATCAAAATTCATGCACAAATAATAACAATACATATGCTAGAGCTGTAAAGGCCGATATTCAAGTGTCGATGGATTATGTTCAGCCAGATGTCGAGTCTTTTGCAGAGCTTATGGGAATCGATAACAATACTGAGGATCAACAACATCACAACAATACACACCAAGATCAACTTCATTATATTACGCAAGAATTATATGACCAATATACTAACAATTTTAATAAAACGATTCCACTACCGCTATTAACTTCGTTCAAAAGTTTTCATAGCGACAAATCACTCATAATGGCGGTAACAAATGCGGACGCCGAATTATTTAAATTCCCAATAGATGAATTTTATGACAAAATAACGCAAATGAAATTGTGGAGTTATGTCCACCAAATACTATACCATCCCAATAACAGATATTTGTGTTTTGAATTTCACAACAAGACACAAAAAGATATTTTTAAAAAGCACGTCAAATTTTTAAATAACAAAATTATTTGCTATATCGATTTAGAGTGAGCTCTAGTGACACAAGGCATAATTAGAAATTGTCATATTGGTTTTACGGAAGCAAATTTACAATCGCTATTGGAAAACTACGGAAAAATAACAAATTTTAATTTTTTAACGGAAAAAAGAACACCAATTCCAATTAGAATGAATGCAGTGACATTTAATATACAATTAAATAAAAATGTGACTGCATTAGACATACCAACAGTATTCCCCACAGGTAAATTACCGCTTGTTATTACCTTTAGAGGCACACCTCCTCAGTGTTTTTCCTGTAAACAGCGCACACACGTGATAAGAGACTGTCCTAAAAGAATATGTGATAATTGTGGCCTCAAATCAAGTGAAAGGCACAGATGTCCAGTTCTTTCTAAAACAATGCCCTCAGTCAGGGATAAAACTATCAAGACAAGTGAAGTACAAATGCCCATCCCACCTTCTTTAAATAACACACAAACGCAATCGCCAAGTTTATTAAACCCAGATAATATACCTATCGTATCTCCTCTAGACAACACACAGACGCAAATAACAAATAGCTTAAACACAGCTAATTCCACGCCAGATTCAAATGATGAACAAGAAATAGAAGTGGCCTCCTCTTATTATAGTGATGAAGAGCCCAGCAACCACAAAATACAACAAACAACTAAGCTTAAAAAAATAAACAAAAATGAACAACAAACTGAAATCAATAAACATTCACACCATATTATGACTCAAATGGATACCACGGAAACAGCAGAATCTTCTGACAGCTTAACAGACTCTTGTAAACCAGTCAAGAAGAAACACAAATCAAATAAACAGAATGTCAACTCAACAGCTTCACCACAGGAACCATATTGGACAAGACAACACCCCACAGGAAAATCAGAACAAATAGCACAACAGCTCGATTACACTGCAGGAGTGGACATCCACCGCAGGAAACCGAGAAAAAAGAAGCATTTGGCTGCCACTAGTACTGTAAATACATCATTAGCTGTAGATGCAAGTATTGACAATCGAACCATTTTGCCGCAAGAGGCTTGAACACTAATCCACCCACCCCACTTTAACTAGAAAATGAAAATAATAATCACAACAGTCAATGTGAGGGGAATCAATTCCACAAAAAGAATGCATGCAATTACAGATTGGTTTACACATTCACCTACTCATTTGCTTTTTTTCACTGAGACTAAATATTCTGTTAACTCCAGCTTTAAACCAGACCATTACTTGAACAAATTTGGCTATAACAAGTTCTCAATTTCCAACTACTCAGCGGCAGGAGTTGGCTTTTTGATTCATCACACCTCTCCAATCCAATCCTTTAAAATATTATACTGTGACCAGCATATGATAATATTGTCACTTCATAATAAAGATTTTAAACTGAACATTATATCACTGTACTTATATAATAAATCTACACTAATTCATCAACTGATCAACACCATTAACCTACACCTATCTACAAACCCATACCCTACAATAATACTAGGTGATTTCAACATGACATATGAGTCTTTCATAAGAAAATATTTGCAATATATTAACAAGAAATTGAAGAGTGCAGATGGTTTCTTTCCTTCAAACACAATTTCATTTTACAATAGACAACATTCAACATTAATAGATTTACTCTTTTATTCACCTGAACTCCACTTTCAAATAAAACCTTCACTTCATTCAGTCCCTTTCTCAGACCATAATGCTCTAAAAGTTGAAATCAGCCTACCTACATATACCCAGCCAACCCTTTCATTATCCAACACTACTCGTCTTTTACTTAAAGCCAATGCACCAGAAGCTGTATTGTCAGAAACTTATATACAATTGAATAGATTAGACATTTTATCTCTAGCCCCAGCAGAAGCCTGGTTTACTTATATCAACATTCTCACCACTACAATCAAACGTTACACAATGAGAAATCCACCACCCACCAAAACATTAAATAAACTAGAATTGATAAGGGACAAATTAAATTCCACAACAGCCAATCCACAGTCAATAAACACTATTCTTCAGCTTAAGCAAGAATATAAAGACACACAACTCATACTGGCAAACTATATATCAATTAAAAAAGCTAAACTATATCTTAGAGACACCCACAACTGGATGACAGGCTACATTCGTTGGGCTCTGGGATATAGTGGCAGAAGCCCAACCCCATCATCCATTCTCATGGCAGATCAGATAATCACAGGTGAGAATATGATTCTCCCTATATTAGATCACTTTAAAACACGATTTCAACAAAGACCTAAACCCAATCTTGGGCAATTTTATTTTGGGATATCAAATAAATCACATAATATCACCAAAAAAGACATTGAAGCAAAAATAAGCAGCATGCCAAATCATGCACACCCAGGACTTCATGCCATCCCGAATTTTCTATATCACCATCTTAACTATTACACTATTCCTATAATATATAATATGTTGACCTTTTTGTCTCAACAGATACACAATATCCATCTATTATACCCAGTTTCAATAGTTCCATTTTTTAAAAAGACCATACAGCCATCCCCACTTCACAATTTAAGGCCGATTTCAATGTCACCACTCATAATAAAAATCATTGAGTCCATTATTAAGGACAAAATTCAGCCTTTAATACTCCTGCATCTGTCTAAATTCCAATTTGCCAAAAAAGGCAACTCCATACAAGAAGCACTAATGCTATTTAGAATCATACAGGAAGATATTAAAACCAAAAGAAAGGCAGCACCAGTGGCAGTTCAGCTAGACATAGAAGCCGCATTTGACTCTGTGCCAGTTGATAGCCTTCTGTGTTTAATAGGCAAATACAATATTCCAACACCAATAATATATATACTGGCTAACTTATTAATAAATAGAAGCCTACAAATTACCCTCAATGGAAAAATATCACCTTCTTTCATTCCACATAATTCTATACCACAGGGCTCTCCACTCAGCTCGCTTCTATTTATCACATTTATTAATCCATTTCTTGCAGAAATAAAAGCAAAGCTCCCGGGTGTGTACTCCCATACACTTAGACAAACAATTAAGCATCTCACCTACATGGATGATGTAATAGTCCTCCTCCCCTCAAAACAATTGTTACCAGATTTACATAAAATATTAG
Source organism: Epiperipatus broadwayi (assembly GCA_028023455.1). Classification (NCBI taxonomy): domain Eukaryota; kingdom Metazoa; phylum Onychophora; class Udeonychophora; order Euonychophora; family Peripatidae; genus Epiperipatus; species Epiperipatus broadwayi. The sequence goes on along the minus strand of JAQFVV010000007.1, from coordinate 19,773,656 downwards.
AAAAATATTCAACACAATATCAATTAAAATTTAATCAGGAAAAAATGGCTGTGTTGTCCCTACTCACAGGCTCACCAATTAAGACAATAAACTCTCACCCCCCACCCCTTTCTTGGAATACCTTTCCACCTTTCTACAAATCAAGCAAGAATTTTAATACAAAATAACTTACTAAATTCAATCAATAAATTAATCAATTCTTTAACTAAAGCTTATTTATCAATTCATAGTAAAATTTCTTTGATCAATATGTTAATTTTTCCTAAAATTAATTATTATGCCCCAATTATTAAATTCACCAACTCATTTATTCGCAAGATCAATTCTTTGTGCATGCAGTTAATTTGGAACAAAAAAACTGTATCCATTAGTATCAACAAGCTACAAAAACATTCCAAAGATAACGGCCTTTCACTGCACAGCATTACTACCTTTTTTTTTCAAAAGGCATATAACACTATTCAAAAATTTATAACCAACTTTGAGTTTGGTGAAGTCTTCATTCCAATAGTTCCAACAGATACACCTCCACCCACTAGTAACAAATTCATACATAACCTTTTGGTTTTAATAAATATGTACAATAAGCAGAATGATCAAACAGCAAATAAAATAAAATACTGGGATGCATATCAAATTATAAATGCAAACTCTACCACTCATTACCATAGCAGTAGTCTTTCAATATCAAATAAGACACTTATAAAAAAATTCAAATATTGGCACCTAGAACCAAAACATCTTGACTTTTTAGTAAAGATTAATCTTGATGCCTTACCAACAAATTATTTTCTGACAACAAGAATGAAAAATGCCAACCTCAATCCAATATGTGTGCTTTGTCATAGGGATGAGGAGACCATTAATTATATTATCACTGACTGTCGTGCTCTTAACATTTATAGAGAACTAATTGCAACACTCACTGGGAGTAATGATACCATACTATTGTTGTTAATTAATGCAATACAGGCAGGTAATTTTACCTCAATCAGAATACACACATACTTTTTTTTCACACTCTCGTTTGTGCGCTGTCATTTTGTTTTCAACCCCACTTCTCGCAAATACAGAACAATTTTCCTAAATAAATTACAAGCAATAAAGAAGAGAGACCAATTACTTGCCCCTGTTGGACTATTCACAGATACTTGGAAATCAATTCAGATGCCGACATCCTAATCACAATCCCACAATTACATACGGAGAAAACATTACCTGAAGAAGAACTTTATTTATTAATTTTTTTTTTATTTTTTACCTTTTTTTTGCGGTTTTTTTTATTGTCATAAAACATGCCCATTAACTGACTGTTCCCCACTTTAATGCTTGTTATTTCACTGTAAAATGCAATGTAACTGATGAAACAATGTAAGTTACCTTTTTTTCCCCACTATGTATGACAACATTTTTACTTAATAAAGCTGTTTTAAAACTAGTAGTAGTAGTAGTAGTAGTAGTAGTAGTAGTAGTAGTAGTAGTAGTAGTAGTAGTAGTAGTAGTAGTAGTAGTAGTAGTAGTAGTAGTAGTAGTAGTAGTAGTAGTAGTAGTAGTAGTAGTAGTAGTAGTAGTAGTAGTAGTAGTAGTAGTAGTAGTAGTAGTAGTAGTAGTAGTAGTAGTAGTAGTAGTAGTAGTAGTAGTAGTAGTAGTAGTAGTAGTAGTAGTAGTAGTAGTAGTAGTAGTAGTAGTAGTAGTAGTAGTAGTAGTAGTAGTAGTAGTAGTAGTAGTAGTAGTGGTAGTAGTGGTAGTAGTGGTAGTAGTGGTAGTAGTGGTAGTAGTGGTAGTAGTGGTAGTAGTAGTAGTAGTAGTAGTAGTAGTAGTAGTAGTAGTAGTAGTAGTAGTAGTAGTAGTAGTAGTAGTAGTAGTAGTAGTAGTAGTAGTAGTAGTAGTAGTAGTAGTAGTCAAGATGGCATCCATGCAGATAGACTGTTACATATCTAGCTCCTTTTCACTTTGAAATATTAGTTATCTTTTTCCGTTGTAATAGACCTAATTGATGTTATTTGTGACAGATTTAGTAAGAAGAACATTATCACATCTTAAAGGTAAGAGAAAATCATTTATAATTAGAGTTTTGATTATTATTAAAAAATAACGTCCAGGCAAGCGCCATTTGTAAGAATGTAAAATGGCCGATGCGTTCAATACAATTGGGAGTACTGCCGAGTATCAAAAACAAATTCAGTCATTCATTCAAGCTATCAATAGTTCAATTATAATAGAATCAAACAATCCAGATCAAATTCCTAGTGATCAAAATATTGAATCAGCATTTGAATCACATATCATGAAAGAAAAATTATTGGGAAAAAATACCGGTAAAGCAGAAACATGCATTCGAAGGCCTGAGACTAACAACATTAATTTTCCACCCTTGGAAAGGAAAACCATATCTCCTACCCGGATATCAAATGAAAATTATTCCAATAATGCAAATAAAGACACCGAGAAAACAAATACAGCACTATATGTGCAATCGGAAAGTTTTAAAAAATTAGACAAAATAAATACACCATACCTGAGAAAGCCCGAAGCAAACCCTACCAATTCTCCACCATTGGATAGGAGCGCATCTCAAAGCTCTTATTCAGTAGATTCACCCATACTTCAGCAAAATACTAGAGAAAAATCAAATGACCACCACAATAATCTAAATTCACACGCAAATAATAACAATACGTATGCTAGAGCTGTAAAGGCCGATCTTCACGTGTCGATGGATTATGTTCAGTCGGACACCGAGTCTTTTGCAGAGCTTATGGGAATCGATAACGATACTGAGGATCAATAACATCACAACGATATACACCAAGATCAACTTCATTATATTACACAAGAATTATATGACCAATATACTAATAATTTTAATAAAACAATTCCACTACCGCTATTAACGTCGTTCAAAAGTTTTTATAGCGATAAATCACTCATAATGGTGGTAACAAATGCGGACGCCGAATTATATAAATTCCCAATAGATGAATTTTATGACAAAATAACACAAATGAAATTATGGAGTTACATCCACCAAATACTATACCATCCCAATAACAGATATTTGTGTTTTGAATTTCACAACAAGACACAAAAAGATATTTTTAGAAAGCACGTCAAATTTTTAAATAACAAAATTATTTGCTATATCGATACAGAGCACGCTCTTGTGACACAAGGCATGATTAGAAATTGTCGTATTGGTTTCACGGAAGCAAATTTACAATCGCTATTGGAAAAGTACGGAAAAATAACAAATTTTAATTAACGGAGAAAAGAACACCAATTCCAATTAGAATGTATGGAGTGACATTTAATATACAATTAAATAAAAATGTGACTGCATTAGACATACCAACAGTATTCTCCACAGGTAAATTACTGCTTGTTATTACCTTTAGAGGCACACCTCCTCAGTGTTTTTCCTGTAAACAGCACACACACGTGATAAGAGACTGTCCTAAAAGAATATGTGGCAATTGCGGCCTCAAATCAAGTGAAAGGCACCAATGTCCAGTTTTTTCAAATACAATGCCCTCAGTCAGTGATAAAACTATCAAGACAAGTGAAGAACAAATGCCCACCCCATTCTCTTTAAACAGCACACAAATGCAATTGGCAAGTTTATTAAACCCAGATAATATACCTATCGTATGTCCTCTAAACAACACACAGATGCAAATAACAAGTAGCTTAAACACAGATAATTCCACACCAGATTCAAATGATGAACAAGAAATAGAAGTGGCCTCCTCTTATTATAGTGATGAAGAGCCCAGCAACTACAGAATACAACAAACAACTAAGCTTAAAAAAATAAACAACAAATTGAAATCAATAAATATTCACACCAAATAACCACTCAAATGGATACCACAGAAACAGCAGAATCTCCTGAAAGCTTAACAGACTCTTGTAAACCAGTCAAGAAGAAACACAAATCTAATAAACAGAATGTCAACTCAACAGCTTCACCACAGGAACTGTATTGGACAAGACAACACCCCACAGGAAAATCAGAACAATTAGTACAACGGCTACTCAATGGCAGGCATTAGTTTTTTGATTCACCACACCTCTTCAATCCAATCCTTTAAAATATTATACTGTGACCAGCATATGATAATATTGTCACTTCATAATAAAGATTTTAAACTGAACATTATATCACTGTACTTATATAATAAATCTACACTAATTCATCAACTGATCAACACCATTAACCTACACCTATCTACAAACCCACACCCTACAATAATACTAGGTGATTTCAACATGACATATGAAGATTTCATAAGAAAATATTTGCAATATATTAACAAGAAACTTAAGAGTCCAGATAGTTTCTTTCCTTCAAATGCAATTTCATTTTACAATAGACAGCATTCAACATTAATAGATTTACTCTTTTATTCACCTGAACTCCACTTTCAAATAAAACCTTCACGTCATCCAGTCCCTTTCTCAGACCATAATGCTCTAAAAGTTGAAATCAGCCTACCTACATATACCCAGCCAACCCTGTCATTATCCAACACTACTCGTCTTCTACTTAAAGCCAATGTGCCAGAAGCTGTATTGTCGGAAATTTATATACACTTGAACAGATTAAACATTTTATCTCTAGCCCCAGCAGAAGCCTGGTTTACTTATATCAACATCCTCACCACTACAATCAAAAGTTACACAATGAGAAATCCACCACCCACCAAAACATTAAATAAACTAGAATTGATAAGGGACAAATTAAATTCCACAACAACCAATCCACAGTCAATAAACACTGTTCTTCAGCTTAAGCAGGAATATAAAGACACACAATTCATACTGGCAAACTATATATCAATTAAAAAAGCTAAACTATATCTTAGAAACACCCACAACTGGACGACAAACTACATTTGTTGGGCTCTGGGATATAGTAGTGAAAGCCCAACCCCATCATCCATTCTCATAGCAGATCATATAATCACAGGTAAAAATATGATTTTCCCTATATTAGATCACTTTAAAACACGATTTCAACAAAAACCTAAATCCAATCTGGGTCAATTTTATTTTGGGATATCAATTAAATCGCATAGTATCACCAAAAAAGACATTGAAGTAAAAATAAGCAGCATGCCAAATCATGCACACCCAGGACTTCATGCCATCCCGAAATTTCTATTTCACCATCTTAACTATTACACTATTCCTATAATATATAATATGTTGACTTTTTTGTCTCAACAGAACACAATATCCATCTACTATACCCAGTTTCAATAGTTCCATTTTTAAAAAAGTCCATGCAGCCATCTCCACTTCACAATTTAAGGCCAATTTCAATGTCACCACTCATAATAAAAATCATTGAGTCCATTATTAAGGACAAAGTTCAGCCTTTAATACTCTCGCATCTGTCTAAATTCCAATTTGCCAAAAAAGGCAACTCCATACCAGAAGCACTAATGCTACTTAGAATCATACAGGAAGATATTAAAACCAAAAGAAAGGCAGCACCAGTGGCAGTTCAGCTAGACATAGAAGCAGCATTTTACTCTGTGCCAGTTGATAGCCTTCTTTGTTTAATAGGCAAATACAACATTCCAACACCAATAATCTATATACTCGCTAAGCCTACAAATAACCCTCAATGGAAAAACATCACCTTCTTTCATTCCACATAATTCTATACCACAAGGCTCTCCACTCAGCTCGCTTCTATTCATCACTTTTATTAATCCACTTCTTGCAGAAATAGAAGGAAAGCTCCTGGGTGTGTACTCCCATACACTTAGACAAACAATTAAGCATCTCACCTACATGGATGATGTAATAGTCCTCCTCCCCTCAAAACAAATGTTACCAGATTTACATAAAATATTAGAAAAATATTCAACACAATATCAATTGAAATTTAATCAGGAAAAATGGTTGTGTGGTCCCTACTCACAGGCTCACCAATAAGGACAATAAATTCTCATGCCCCCCACCCTTTTCTTGGAATACCTTTCCACCTTTCCACAAATAGAGCCAGAATTTTAATACAAAATAACTTATTAAATTCAATCAATAAATTAATCAATTCTTTAACTAAAGCATATTTATCAATTCATAGTAAAATTTCTTTGATCAATATGTTAATTTTTCCTAAAATTAATTATTATGCCCCAATTATTAAATTCACCAACTCATTTATTCACAAGATCAATTCATTGTGCACACAGTTAATTTGGAACAAAAAAACTGTATCCATTAGTATCAACAAGTTACAAAAACATTCCAAAGATAATGCCCTTTCACTACACAGCATTACTACTTTTTTTTTCAAAAGGCATATAACACTATTCAAAAAATTATCAGCAACTTTGAGTTTGGTGAAGTTTTAATTCCAATAGTTCCAACAGATACACCTCCACCCACTAGTAACAAATTCATTCATAACCTTTTAGTTTTAATAAATATGTACAATAAGCAGAATGATCAAACAGCGAATAAATTAAAATACTGGGATGCATATCAAATTATAAATGCAAACTCTTCCACTCATTGCCATAGCAGTAGTCTTTCAATATCAAATAAGTCACTTGTACAAAAATTCAAATATTGGCACCTAGAACCAAAATATCTTGACTTCTTAGTAAAGTTAATCTTGATGCCTTACCTACTAATTATTTTCTGACAACAAGAATGAAAAATGCCAACCTCAATCCAATATGTGTACTTTGTCATAGGGATGAGGAGACCATTGACCATATAATCACTGACTGTCTTGCTCTTAACATCTATAGAGAACTAATTGCAATGCTCACTGGGAGTAATGATACCATACTATTGTTGTTAATTAATGCAATACAGACATGTAATTTCACCTCAATCAGAATACACACATACCTTTTTTTCACTCTCTGGTTTGTCCACTGTCATTTTGTATTCAACCCCACTTCTCGCAAATACAGAACAATTTACCTTAATAAACTACAAGCAATAAAGAAGAGGGACCAAATACTTGCCCCATTTGGACTATTCACAGACACTTGGCAATCAATTCAGATGCCAACAACCTAATCACAATCCCACAATTACATACGGAAAAATATTACCTGAAAAAGAACTTTATTTATTTTTTATTGTCACAAAACCTGCCCATTATCTGACCTTTTCCCACTTCAATACCTGTTATTTCACTGTAAAATGCTATGTAACTAATAAAATAATGTAAGTTACCTATTTTTTTCAATATGTATAACATTTTTACTTAATAAAGCTGTTTTAAAAGTAGTAGTAGTAGTAGTAGTAGTAGTAGTAGTAGTAGTAGTAGTAGTAGTAGTAGTAGTAGTAGTAGTAGTAGTAGTAGTAGTAGCAGTAGTAGTAGTAGCAGCAGTAGCAGTAGCAACAGCAGCAGCAGTAGCAGTAGTAGTAGTAGTAGTAGTAGTAGCAGCAGTAGTAGTAGTAGTTGTAGTAGTAGTAGTAATAGTAGTAGTAGTAGTAGTAGTAGTAGTAGTAGTAGTAATAATAATAATAAATAAAAGCAAGCAAAGTAGAGCAAATTTATCAGCATAGAAATACTTTAAAAAATAATAATGATAGTGTTAATTTAACATTTAACTGAGTAGAGGAATTTAAGGAAGATATACCTTTCTTATAATTTAACTTGTCATTCTTGCTTAAAGCTGCCTAGTGGCTAGAATTAACCATAATGGCTCTTATAAAGACAATAATGTTTAAAAATTCACTTTAGAGTTTAAGCTGATTTGACTTCTGGAAGAGATAGAAGAATTGGCAGAAACAGAATGAACAAAGCAATGGTGGAAACAATAATAATAATAATAATAATAATCAATTTTTATTACTGGCTATCAGTTAAATATATATCCCCTCCATTCATCATGAGGTCATTTTACACTCCAAAGATCAACTCTACTCTTTGCACTCAGTTAATGAGGAGAAAATATTCAAGAAATTTTTTCTTGAAAAAAAAAATCATTTTGACCTTCTAAATCAAATCAAATCAAATAAAACAAATAAAAAAAATAACTTTTTACAATTTTGAAACAAATGAATAATAATTAACTATTAGATAAAAATGGTTGATAATACTATTTAGTTTGTTAAATAATTTACTAACCCAGATATCCATTAATCACTCAAAAATATAAATATACTTGCAAAATTATTAAAGATATTTACTGTAATTTAAATGTTTTATTGTAAATGTAATATTTTGTACTGTAATTAAAATATGAAAATGAGATGAGATGATACAGACATACATGCATACACATATGCTGCTACATGAATATTAAATTATCCTGACTAAAATGTAACTGATATGGCTGTGTGTTAAACATATTTTGCTAACTATAATACCTACACATGGATGGATGTGTCAATGAACAAATAGATCAGAAAAACATCTAAACAAATACCAACCACTATTCTACAAATAAATGAGACAAATCTTGTCATCAACTTAACTTGAATATCAACAATTCCTATAATAATCCACCCCTCTTTCTTGCATTAAATACTTCATCAAATATAATAATAATAATAAATGCCTATAAAATTTGCCAACCAAAATTCATAAGCAACTCACATATAAGATTTTAGATCATTAATAGAAAAAAATTAAAATTTTGGTGCTATTTCATTTTTTTAGTTAAATGCAGTTATTCATGACTGATGCAGTATATTTTAACAACTTGTGCCCATTCAAAAGGTCACTATATATATATATTGAAACGATAACTTTCCAAGCCCCTATCATTTCCCCATCAAACCTAATGACACTCTCATCTGTGCTAAGTTCGAACATATTTAAATGTTAATAAATATAAAATTCGTTCATGTCTGTATAAACAGTATTATATATTTACGTGCGAACCAATGCTATAATTAGATAGGATTAGTAAAATTATAGCGTACTAAAGTTATTTAATATTTCTAAAAATGTTTATTATATTATTTAAGTTAAGAGTAAATTATTAATTTTGTTGTTTAATATTGTAATTTCGTATGTGGATATATAATCTGTGCTATATAGAAGAAAGATATGATTTAAAATATGTAAAAGCCAGTATCTAAAAATAATATTAAATGTCTTTAAAAATTGTTAAAAGATTTCTTGTTTTAAATATATTTCAGGGAAAAAGTTTCTCGAAAATATATTTAAAAGCTATATCAAAATGTTTGTAAATTATTTTAAATAAATATGTTAAAAATGTTTTCATTTTAAAAAAAATGTTGAAAAGTTGTTTTTAAATAGAAAAAGTTTATATTATATGTAAGATTAAAAATAAAAGCTGGTCAAGTAATTAAAAGATTTTTGATTGTAAACAAGTGTCATTAAGGACCACACCTGGAATTCGTAAAAAGTAAAACTAGTTCAAAATTTACTAATTAAAATCTCCTTAGATAAGAGCAAGTTATTTTAAAATCTAAATTGGACAATTGTTTGCAACAAAAAATCTTAATTATAATAATAGCTTATGGAATGTTTCTAACATAAGTTATCTAAGATCTGGATTATAAACTGAAAAATATTTAATTAAATTCCTGAGTTTAGTGAGTTTTGAGGCGATAGATTCCGATAAAGAAAAGATATAAATACTCTGTATTTTTAACAAGAAGGGACAGCCATATTGTTAGTGAGAATTGCAGCCAGTCTTCACAATTGTTAATGTTTAACATGTCTGGCTAAAAGTGGGCATCTTGTTGCTGTTACTCCGCAGGAGAACGGGGTTTTTCTCGTCGAAATGCCTAAACCACCATCACGCCGATAGAAGAGATAAGCCTAACAGAATGGGAAAGATGATGCCATTGGCTGCCCAATCAAACTAAACCAAACCAACAGCCAAGAACTTGCAGTCCAGATTAATAATACCGGTACCGTTTTATTTTTCAAACAGCAGAGCTCTGTGTAATTCTGTGTAATTCTAAATGTAAATAATATCTATATAAGTTAGCTAACTCTCTTTTTAAAATAATTATAAAACTAATATGAAACCAAAACTTAAATCCATTTAATTATTATTTTAATATGTCACTTGCTATCAAAATTTAATATGTTAAAGTTTAAATAATCTGACATTTATATTTTCCTTTCATTTAAAGTACATTATAAGTGTCTAATTTAAAGTTATATCACTGCGGTTGTGTCTATATTTCTTTGCTTATTTTATTTTAAATGCTTATTATATTTTATATGCCAATATTTCGAAACAGTAGGCACTTATTTTCATGTTTTAAGAAGATATTATTTGAAAATCTTCCTGTAATTTATTTATAGCATCAACTTTTTGCGCTGTTTCGAAATCCTATTTTTTTTATTATTTAAATGATTTAATATGCGAAATGTGGCTCTTTTGATCAACCAGTTAAAAACTTAACCTTATAGTTTTATTTAGAATTAAATTTAGCCTTGATCATATTTATAAGTATATTTGACATTTAAATTCTTAAGTCCATAGAAATATACTTTCCCTCCTTAAATATTTATTATCTATAAGTAACTTAATAGATCGAACATGTCAAAGTACAGATGTAGTAATATCCCCTTTTGTAGCATAGATGTTTATTACCAGGATACACAAGAGTTGGTCCCAATTTGATAGAGTTAATATGCTATTAACTCGTATTTCATAGTATGAAATATACTATTCTTTGCTTGGCAGATGTGATATTATTTTATAAAAATATTCTCGTTTTGCTGCTATACATAATATACGTATCTCAAGATGGAGCCACGGTGTTGCCAGCACATCTTCTCTTATAGGGTAGAGCAGTAGCGAAGCCTGAGCCAAGGCCAGGTTAGCACGTAAGTCCCCTGCCATTCCTGAACAAAATGTTCCTTTTCACGCAGCATTGCGATCGGTTCCAGGGTACCGGCGTTTGTCGCAAGAACCCTGAAGTTATTTCATCCATCCACAGAGCGACTTTTCCTATTATTGTTTACCTGTGCCATAGTGCATTGGTAAAATCTTATGCAGCCAACTCTCCCACCTTAACATAACGCTTTCAGCATTCTGAAATTTTCTCTCGAAAGCCATGTTTGATCGATCATTACTTGAGCTGGTTTATGCGCTCGTTATTAAATTATATCATATATTTTAGTAAATGAATTCATGATCAAAGTTCAATATAATTATTTATATAACAGCCACCAATATAATAGGATTTGGCTTAAATAGATTTATAGACATAACGTAGTGATTGATTATGTATTAATTGAAAAGCAACTCATAAGATGGGCACATATTAAACCCATTTATGAAAATTAAATGAAAGCATTTATATAAAGCTATTTTGAATTGTAGAAAAATTATTTATATAAAGCTATTTTGAACTGTATATAAAAAGAGAATGTGTTCTCGTAATTACCAAATGTTTGCGTACATTCTACGCTGAATGCTGTTGTAAATAAGTGATATATAGATATGCCAATTGTAAATAAATATATAATTAGTTTAATGTATTTCATTCTCTGTCTCATTATTGATCTAATTCAATCCAATTCTAACTATTATTTATCGTCTATATATGTGAAAACTATGCATTAAGTTAAATTAAATTTAGTGATATTTTAGTCATTTAAGAACCTCTCTTTTAATTATCAGTCTTATTGCTTCTCCGTGACCTATGTCAGCTGTGTGGAAGGAGGTATACTACGTGTAATTTCTAGGTGGTCATTCATAGGGTCTTGAGTCTTGGGAATCCTGGCTTACGAGTTGAAGTGTGGTCGGACTCGGGATGTAACAGTCCTAGTCTGGTCAGCTTCGGTCTCTTTTGCTTGGATTCTGAATTCTGTTACGCGAATGTACAAACTTGACTGTTACAATATATATATATATATTGTAATGCTCATTGAAATTTTTGTTTAAAAAATTATTAAAAGAAAATTACCATAAATAATGTGAAGGTTTCAGTTTGAGAGATTGTTGTTTATAAAAATCTAAACAGTTTTTAGTATTCTAAATAAAATATAGTTCAATAAAAAAAGTCAGAATAAAAGTCTAAAGAGTTTTTTTCTATTATTAGTAGTTTGAAATAAAAGTTACAATTAATTAATTGGAAGGGGGTAGAAACTAAAAACTTAAGATATAAATCTTTTATACAAATTAAAAATATCTCTTGTGATTCAAATTAAAGAAAAAAAAGGGGTTTTCTCATAATTTAAAAAAATGTGAAGAGCTGGTCCATTCACATAATATTCATAATATAAAAATATAAAATTATGATAAATAGGGTTTAAACCCAGTTAGACCTAGCAAATAGAGTGCTCTGAGTCATTTTCTGAATGCACCTGGTACAATTGGCTTTACCCAATGTAGAGCAGAACCATCACAAATGACAGTGAAATAAATATTTTTTTGTTTGAAAATAAAAAATTTAAAAAAATGCTAAATTGCGTAATTGTGTTTTAAAGTGGTATAATTTAAATAAAGAATTGACTGAAACATTTTTTTTCTTTAAATGAAAAAGAGATTTTGATATTTATATTATTTAAAATAAATTATTTCCTTAAATGAAAAGAGATAATTAAAGCCAGTTAGATATTTTGGGTGGAGTTAAGGCAATAAGAATGGGTAGAGAAAAAGGACAAAGGGATGGAATCAGTCATATGTTCCATTGTGATAAATAAACAGTTAGCATTTAAATTGTTTTAAATGAAAGCATTAATTTAATAAACAAATTGAAATTTTCAAAAATGGAGCTGGAAGAAAGCCTGATATTTTTCTTAAAATCCCCAAATAATAGAAAAAGAGAAAGAAGAGAGTGAGACCCAGATAAGGTTCAGAATGATAATGGACATGATGAAAACTGAAATGAAAGAAATGCATCAAGAATTTAAGAGTTCAAAGCTGAACTGAGGGGAAAATATGAGAAATCAAGCAAGGTCAGCTAGAACCCAAAGCAGAATTAATGAAAGAAATTCATCAAGAATTCAAGAAAAGTCAGCAAGGGTTCAAAGAAGAAATGATTAGAGAAATAAGAGAAATGAGATGTGAGATAACAGGAAAGGTAGGGGAAAACCAACAATTCATAGAGTTAGATTTAAGTAAAGAAAGTCAGGAAAGAGAAAAGGAAGTTGAGATGGTAAGAGATGTAAGTGAAGGGAAAGATGAATTAGAAAGTTTAGGTCAAGAGATACTAGAACAAGGTAGCATTAAGTATAGTAACTTGGAAATGAAATTAATACAGGTAGAAGATAATGGAAAGGAGTTTTCACAAGGAAGTAAAAATGAAATGGTTAAAGTAAACATTTAGGGATTCATTTTAAGCGGAGATGTAAAACAAAGAGGAGAGTTAAGAGAAAGAGCAGAGTATATGATTTTAAGGCTGAGACAGAAGCCATTTATAGGGCAGTCTTATTCAAGAAGGCTATAGTAAATGAACTTTTTTGTCCACTGTTGTTGATATTATTAAAGATAAAGTAGGTCCGTTTAAAGAACTATGGAGTTTTGATAAGTATCAAGGTTTTCTGATTTACAAAATTGAAAATAGAATGGAACGGGAAAGAGACAAGGCAATAAATTATGAGGGATAGACAAGAGGGGGCAGTAATTTATATTATAGAGTTAGTAGGTAAAAAGAAAGAACCCCCTGACAAAGTCTAAAAGTTAGTTAATGGATGGAAGATTAAAGTAACAAAAAGAAACAAAGGATCGCAAATGGATAATAAATTTAATGAAAAAAAACTTTTGACATAGGTGATAAACTTGAATCTAAAATTTCACTATTTAAAATTAAAATAAAAAAAAGGAAAGAAAATGATGAGTTGTTTATGTAAAATAATAACAAGGAGGCTTCACTGGATAAAAGATTATTTTTCACATGCACATTAAGAAGAAAAATGTTCGTAAAGCACATTAAGAAGAAAAATGTTCGTAAATAAATAGTTCAAATAAAATCAATAAAATCAAGTGTAATATATCTGTAGAAAAATAATAAATAAAGTAGCGTAATAAAATAAAAGTTTGTTTTGAATACATGCAAATTAATAAAAGGAAGTTAAATAAATGGTTTAAAGTAATCAAGTTAAATAAATAAATAAAATATCTGTAGAAAAATAATAAAATATGAATCATACTAAAAATAAAATAGAAAGTTAAAGAAATGATTTAAAAATAATATTGTATGGTTAAAATAATATAAATCAATCTAAGTTAAGTTAGAAGTGTATATGAGATTGAAATTAATGGAAAGGAGGGTAGGAAATATAGAAATAAGTTTTAAGGAAAAGTTAAAGCTTTTGGATGGATGAAATCAGGATCCATAATGGACTGTCAGGTATTACTTCTCAGGGGAGAGTCCCCATTCACTTTAAAAATGTGCACTGAGAGCAACCAGAGTAAGTCGCAAATTACTTCTTTAGGGGAGAGTTCTCATATTTCATATTCCTATTTTATTCCAAAGCATAAGTCGAATTGGACAGTAAAGGAATCCTGCCAGTCACAGCAATCTTTTCTTTTTACAAAGTCTGCCTCATTTTAAAACTCCTGTATCACAAAAATAGAGTTGTCCTTGTGGTCATCATCTAGTACTTGATCATTGAGAGCAAAAGGAAGAAATGTATAACCAAACAGATTGCCCTCAGCATGTATAGTTTAGATAAAGAAAGTAAACTTAGAGAAATAAAAATACATGTAAATATTTTAAATCTAATAATTAAAAGTTGTCAGAGATAAAATGATCAAGAGACACATTTTATTCTCAAACGGAGGGCAGTGTAACATAATGGTACTAAGAGTGCTCATTGAAATTTTTGTTTAAAAATTATTAAAAGAAAATTATCATAAATAATGCAAAGGTTTCAGTTTGAGAGATTGTTGTTTATAAAAATCTAAAGAGTTTTTAGTAGTCTAAATAAAATACAGTTCAATAAAAGAAAATAGAATAAAAGTCTAAAGAGTTTTTTTCTATTATTAGTAGTTTGAAATAAAAGTTACAATTAATTAGTTGCAAGGGGGTAGAAAATATAACTTAAAAGAAAACTAAAAGCTTAAGATATAAATCTTTTATACAAATTAAAAATATCTCTTGTCATTCAAATTAAAGAAAAAAAAGAATTTTTTTCATAATTTAAAGAAATGCGAAGGGCCGGTCCGTTCACGTAATATTCATAATATAAAAATATATAATTATGATAATAAGGGTTTAAACCCAGTTAAACCTAGCAAATAGAGTATTCTGGATTATCTTCCAAATGCACCTGGTACAATATATATATATATATCTTATAGAAGGAAATGAATGTTGATACTTGTACTATTTGATTTGTATATCAATGGGTATATATATATATGTAAATTTATAAATAAATATTAGAAAATACATTACTTAAAAGTTTATAAAAAAATATATATATCTATAAATGTCACTTAGAACCATTTTCAACTATCCTTGTAGTTTGTGTCAAGTATTCCATGATGTCAACTTTCCCATAATTCCATGATCTTAATATTTGCTGCCTGCCTATTGATTAAATGTTGCTTTTATTTATATATTAACATAGCCTTTTTAATTTTTTTATTTATTATTATTTCTTTCAGTTTCCAATATTTTTATGTTACTATATTTAAAATCAAAATCATATATACATGATTTATTAGTCATAAAAAATGGAAGCTGATAAATTATCATTATTTTTATAATTTTGTTTTGTATTTTGAACCCTTTTTAATAATAACAAGTGCTCTTTTGTTCTTTTTTTCAATGTGCATCTCACCTCACCTATATATTTACTACCACACCTACACATCCATTTGTAAATGATACAATTTTTATTTATCAATAAGGTTTTACCTTTTGAGTTATTTATTAATTTATTTAATGTAGGTAGTGCATAAAATGCAATGTCACATATACCTTTATAAATTTTCTTAATGAAACTTGCCTATTCAAGAATTAACATTATTATTAATATTATTTTTATATTTAGAATTAAAATTTTTAATAGTATAATAAACATAATCATAACTATATCCAACATTTAACAATTCATTATAATAAATTTCAATATTTTTGTTTTTATCTGATGAATATTTACAAAGATTATCATTTTTAAATAAGAAGGACTTTAAACCTGCCATTTTATGTGACATTGGTACTTTTGATTTATATGGAATATATCCTCTTTTTGCTATTGATTTAATAGTCA
Organism: Epiperipatus broadwayi; assembly: GCA_028023455.1. NCBI lineage: Eukaryota > Metazoa > Onychophora > Udeonychophora > Euonychophora > Peripatidae > Epiperipatus > Epiperipatus broadwayi. The sequence continues at coordinate 19,757,515 of JAQFVV010000007.1, read as the reverse complement.
TATAGTAATCCAGTTTATCTTTGTTTTTAGTTATTTTGAGATCTAAAAATTGAACACTCATTGAATTTTCATCTGTTTTAATCCATTTTAAGCCCTTTATATTATTTAATTATTCAAACAACTCATTAATAAATTTTTAAGTACTGTATTTTCTAATATTTATTTATAAATTGACGTATATTATTTTGAAGAAATACAGACATTGATTTGTTATATATATATATATATATATAACAAATCAATGTCTGTATATATACAAATATATAAATTAAATATATATATATATATATATATATATATATATATAATTTTTAACTATTACTGATTCACTGCAAGATAAAGGTCTAAATTCAATCCATTTTCTCTGATATCTAGCCCCTCTTCTTTACATCATCCCTGCATACTTTCTTATTTCATCCATTCATTTCACAAGTAGTCTCTTTCTAAACTCTTAGAATTCAAATTAAGATGTTAACTGCCCATCTGTTATCATCTTTTCTAAAAATATGTCCAGCCCAACTCCTCTTCAGTCTATTAATTATTGCAATGATGCCAATAACATCTGTTTCTTCTTTTACCCATTTATTTATTTTTGATCTCTGCTTCTTCTTTATAGAGTTTCATGTATCATTTTATTAATTTGATTTAAGTCTAAACCACCATCAAAGATTATTAATTATTTTAAAATAATTTACAATATAATACTTAAATTTATAAAAATATTTCAAAAGATTAAGAATATCAAATATGAATATTGTCATCTTTAATAACTTTTGTTTCTCTAAGTATGTATTGACACATTTCTTACATTTCATTAATTAATGATAAGTTTTAGTATTCACTCTATTAAATATATTATAGACTAAAAATATATTTTTTCTATTGATCAAAATATAATCCAACTATGTTGTATCTTTATTTGTTTGCTATCATATCTATTTGTACTTTAGATTTTTTTTTTTATAGAAAAATTCATAACATACCCCTCCCCCCAGATAATTCCACAAATCTATTTTCTTTATGGTTTCTTTCTCTATATCCAAATTTATCTGCAAAACTTACATTTTTCAATTATTTGGTCAACTCTTAATATTAAAATCTTCCATAACAATTTTAAAATGTTTGGGTTTGATCAAAAGTATTTAGGTTCATCTATATAAAACATTCAACTTTTTTACCACATTGAGAACATTTGGAGTATAAACCTGAATTATCTGCATTTGCTATTTTCCATTAATTTAGAGAAGGGTTAAACTGCAGTTAATTTATAATATTATTAATCTTTCCTATGTAGTGAATTATTTTCTTGGTATTGAATTAGAAATAAAAAAAGAAGTAAAGCTTATAGAGTTAAATAACTATTCTTGCCACTCTATTTGGTATATCATCAAGCTCTACAATTTGGTTCTTCCACTTTTTTAAAGTAATAGCCCGACAATGTTTCATTTATATTAGATAGTTATTTTTCTAACTCATGCAATCTTTTTTCTGTTGAAAGTAATCTGCAGCTTCATCAATGGTCATCATCAAATGTCATTCTGGGTCACAAATAAAAGTTTTTAGGATTTTCTGATCATCAATTCTCAAAGCTGACTTAGCTGATGACTTCATTTAGTATTCCATGAATGAATAAAAGATAATGATCCTTCATCAATACATTCACATATCCATCCTCATTTTAAAAACAGTCAACTGATGTCTCATATAAAACATATCAGCCATCTCAAAAGATAGATAATAATATTTCTTGGTCATAAAAGCCACTAATTCACCATGCTGGATGATTATTTTGTTGAGCATTACATTTATGTTTGTTTACTATATGAATAATCTCATAATAATTTCATCTTCAATGATATACATGTATAGAGCAACACATAATTGTTCTATCACTACATTGTTGCCACCTGGTGTAAGATTTAATAATCAATAAATGTGAGGCAGTAGTGTTTGTTAAATTTCTATCCAAAGCTATTCTGTTCAATGACATCTAACTAGTTTTTAGCTTATAGTTTGAATTAATTAGTGTTTTAAGCCTGAAAGCAAATTGACTTGGATTAAAAACATTTATATATTTTTTAATTTGTACTAGTAGTTTGATAATAAAACAAAAAAACAAAAGATGGCTGCTAAAGAAAAAATGTATTAGATTCAATAAATCCAGATATTCCAATTTCAGATACAAAAGATTTTCAATGATGAAAGACATAAGATAAAAACTAGTCTGCAGACATTGGATAGGACAGTATTGGAAAGAAATTTTATAAGCACTACCATCTCTCTTAAGTAACTAAAATATAGTAAAGAAAGAGAATTTTCTGCTGAGGGCATGAAATAAATATGATCACGTGGTGTCTACCTGTTTAAGAATGTATGGAGTAGTCTTTAGTAATTTTCTCTACTGTTTCTTTAGACTTTAAAAAGGAATCAAAGAGTGTTCTTTCAGTTAACAACAAATTTCTTTCTCTGGGAGTGTACGCTACACAAAAAGTGTCTATCTTTTACCTGAATTTTGAGATTAGCCATGTTTATGCATATTTTATACAAATAATAATAATAATTTTTTTGTAATTTTTTTTTTCTGTATCTGCAACTATTATTATAATCACTATTACAACCTTGTTTACCTTTACTCGATTTAATATCTTTTTTAAATGGATTTTATTTTGGGTTAGTTTAGCCTAAAGATAGTTAGAGATTACTTTATTAGTTTTTAGAGATTTAATTGTTAGTTTTTGTTGGCTGTAGAAAGCAATTTATCAAAAATTTTAAAGCTTATAAGGTTGTATCTTACATTTTCAGTCAGTAAAAGAGATTTTCCAAAAGCAGAAAAAAATCTTATATAGCTTTTTCTTCTTTGCTTAAAACCAGATAGAGAATTTAAAAATAAAAATAATGTAAGATTTTTTCTTTTTTTTTAAAAAGACGTTTTTTTATTGCTAAAATTGATTACTAATGTCAAATTATTTTAAAATAAAATTAATAATTTTGACCATTTTTAAAAAATATTAAATGAGAATTTGATTATTTACGCACAGTGCTTCGGATCAAAAAAGTGACAAGCGAAAATTATTTGCTAAATGCATGCATAGGTGAGAGAGGGATATTTAAGTTTCTACGCTAATGGATGCGAGATAAGCGATGTGCTGATAAAATCCAAAATAATTTTAAAATATATAAAAAATATAAGACAAATAATAAATGAGCGATTTTTTTTTCTATTCATAAAACTAAAAACAGTTTCAAGTATAATATTGGAACGTATACTTAAGTCCAAAAAACAATACACTAGCACATAAGATAGGGGCATAATTTCATCGAACCCATCCATCTTTCATTAAAATAATAACATCATAATTCAACAATATAATATTATGTTTTGCGTATGAATTTTAGAATATAATGTTATGACTCATACTGTGTTTTCCAATGAAAAGGTGGCTGCTGGGTACCTTTCTTCACGTTATTTGTAGCGCCATCTCTGAATCAACCAAATTATATGTAGTGACGTAGTTTATCTATTCATCACAAAAATTTTAAGGCACTGGCATGTCTGGTTCAGGAGTTTTGATATGAAATGTGACAGTGTGTTTTACACGTTAATCCGTGAAGAGAAAATATGCAAAGTTTAATTTTGTTTTAAATTTGGACAATATTCAAACAAGACTATTTTCTTGTGTTTTTTGTGATTTCATGATGGCAGGAGACCGTTAAAGAATCTCTGTGAAGATACAAAATATGCTGTTCCGTTTCTGTAACTCTTAATCCAGATATGCTAATGCCTTAAACTTTTTGGGGTAAATAGTTGGACAAAATTTTTTTTAAAAAAAAATTTAATTAAGAGGGGGGGGGGGGGGGAGTTGGGAGAAGAAAATCTTGTTTTTTTTTTTTTTATATAATACAAAAAATATTTATGAAGAATACCTGTACATAAATAATCAAAGTCTTATTCAATATTTTTTTTAAAAAGTAAAAATATTAATTTCATTTTTAAACAATCTAACATTAATAAACAATTTTAGCAGTACTAATGTAGTGTAATGCAACTAAAACTGGGATAAATTCAATATTTGAGTGCGACTGTCTATATTTCAATTATACTTTTTTTTTGTTTCTACTATAAAAAGTGTGAAAAACTACAGCATTAGTCTAACTTTTCCTTTAAATCAAATAAGAGTAAGATAGAATTGATCTTATTGAATTCTGGAACATTATGTATGTAATTAAAGGATAAGACTAGGACTGTACATATTGTTCATTGTAGTTATAGTTGTTAATCTTAATATTTTATATGTTTATACATATGTTTGTTAATTTATATGTAAATTTATTAAGGGATATTTTTATATTATTAGCTGACAACTGTTTATATTTCAATTGTTATTCTTTTTTTTAACTGTTAATTTTATTACTTTATATATTTTGTATTAATTATTTAGGTAGTTGTGGAGGGACCATACTGCTGCAGTCAGATTGTATTTTAGAAGTATTTGTTTGATTTAATTTTTCCATTTCAGTTATTTTTGGAAAAAAATTCTTCATTGGGGAAGGGAGGTAGGTTTTACGTTTGCCTTATAATTTCAAACCAGTAATATACTTTTTAGTTTATATAACTGTTGCTTTTAATTATTTTTGATCAAATTTTTTTTATTTGTATTTTAGAAGTATATATTTGATTTAATTTGTCCATTTGAGTTATTTTTGGATAGAAATTCTTCATTGGGGGAGGGGTAGGTTTTACATTTGTCTTATTTTGGATGAGAAGCCATAATTTCAAATCAGTAATATTTTTTTTTACTTTATATAACAGTTGCTTTTAAATCTGATTGTTTGCAAATACTGAAAGCTACTTAATATGACGATTGATATTTGCAAAATGTTGAAAAGTAAATAATTTGATGTTTTTGAATTTCCCACACTCTGTCCACCATGTTTCTTAATTTGCTGATTTTCATCGATTTCTTTTTTTTTTAATTTGAATTTTATAGCATTTTCTTGTTTTTTTATAATTTGTACTTTCGATGTATTTCTTGGATATATATTGCCTCAGGCATTTTTATTTGGCGATTTTCAGCCACTTTTGTATATAAATTTATCACTTGCAGGCTTCGGGCTTGTTGTTGATGGTGTGCAGTGCCATCTACCAGTGGCAGTATGGTCCCTCCATGACTACCATTATTTATTATAGTTTTACATCCACACATGAAGTTTTCTTCACATGGAGTTTGTTGTAAATTGATATTTAAATAAAGATATTGTATTGTGGAAATTAGTATAGTAGTTCTTAAAATCATGACTTTAAACCAAGAAATATGTTAACAAATTTTTAGAATTGGTTTGAGAATGTTTCAAAATTCAATTAAATAGCTTAAATAACATAAAACGAATAGAATGTTAGTTTGTGGATGATTACAATGCGAAATGATTGCACTTATTGTGAAAGGCAATAGTCTAAAACTAATTTAGTGATTATTCATGTGTACCTAATAACTTATAAAAATAGTGTGATATAGATTGGTGTTGTCAAAGGACTTAAGGTGCACAGCAATATCCAGAGTCATTATGTAAATGGGTTTATTACTATAGAAGTAAATTGTGAAGAATCAATGAAAGCTTACAAGTTATAGTATAATATTTGCATCAACAATCTAATTTTGGGCTTATGTTCATTATCAGTGAAGAGTTTGGAAACAATCTATTTCATATCCAGCAGTTATGTTATGAAATTAATAGCCTGAAATTAAAAAATATCCACATAGTTAAATACAATAGAATTTTCAAGTAATATCCATTAACTCCACCTTGCAATATCTATCTATTTCTGTGTGTCCCCCTCATATATATATATACTCACTTGGGTCTCATTTTATATTTATGTGTGTCCCCCTCATATATATATATACTCACTTGGGTCTCATTTTATGCGGTAGATAGGTTCCTCAGAAAATGCGCACAAAAGAAATCGCACAAGAATATATTTAACTTACCTTGAAAAATGGGGAATACATACTGTCATTTTCTAAAAATCGCATAAAAGCAAAGCAACAATGTAAAATTACTTTAAAATTTGCATTAAAAAAAATAAGAAAATAAAATATGACTAATAAAAAATTTCAAATTTGAAAAAAATTGATACAAGACAAACTTTTTTTACATTTTTTATTAACTACAGTATTTAATTTTATTCAAAACAATATATTTTTATGTGTAATTTACATTTTTTTCATACATGTATGGTATTTTAATTATTATCACTATTTGAGACATCAGACTCTCGTCATGATGTGATGTGATGTGAGGTACTTTAGCTTTTCCTAAACAAAGTCAAGAGGAAATACAACTAAAACATTTTCCAATCGCTATTGATTCTTCCCATTTCGCTAAGCGATCTAAAACTGAAATTTTTGTTTCCAAAAAAAATTCATTTTTTTGGGTGTTTTTTCTTTCCATTTGAGTAAACTAAAAGTTTGAAATAAAAATAAGAACTTAGACTTACGATAATAAAAAGACACTGACTCACCACTGTTGGGCAAAATTTAATTAAAACTAACAATTAAAAATTAAATTCTTATTTTTGTCTTTAATTTTTTAATTTTCAATTCCGTTTAAAAATCAAATTTCATCGTTTCACATCACCTCATTACGTATTTTTTAAATTGTTAATTACAATTAATAATCAGATTTTAATTGCCAAATTTAATTGTGCCCACTGCTGTTACTCACCTTTTAAAAATAAACTTGTGGACACTAAAGGATTAATTGATTATGTATTTTTATAAAAAGCAAAAATTGAACGCGATTTAAAATGCAAAAACAACAACATACATCGTATAGGCATCTATAATGTTTGAACAGATTTACATTATAATCTTGTAAAATTTATTACTTGTGGACACTAAATGATTAATTAATTATGTACTCTTTTTATAAAAAGCAAAAATAGAATGTGATTTAAAATGCAAAATCAACAACAAACATAGTATTTTTCATCTATAACATTGAACAGATTTACATTATAGTCTTGTAAAATTTAATGTGTGTATATAAAATGGTAAAATTCTGATTTTAAGTAAATTATGAACTTCTTTATTACATAAAATCTATTACAGTACTATTATAAAGCATTGAAACTATAGAAATTATTAGATGAAAGTCGAACTCTGATAATGCGCTATTACTTTAAATATGACATGAGTGCACAAAATTTATAATATTTAAAGTAATAGCGCATTATCGGAGCTTGACTTCTGATCTAATAATTTTTATCACATAAAAGAAAACCACATACAAAGATATTAAGAAGAAACATGAATTGCATAACTTCAAAATTTCATTAAATAAATCCGCATAAAATGAGACCCGAGTGTATATATATATATCCTTTCTATATTTAGCTTCCTATATCAATTGTCTATTTAAATAACACTTGGTCACCATTTCTTATGCTTATACAAACTGTTTACACAGAGGCAAAACTCTGCATACAGTAGCAGCACTCAGTGCAAGCCAGAGTAATCAATAGACACAGGAGGATTTTTGCATAAAATCCCTATCTAGTGCCTTCTCATCCAATATCCCCAGACTAGTTTCTAGCTTGTGGCTTTCATCAGTGAGGAACATTGGATCTGAGAACACTGCACCTAGATCTTAGAATCTAATGCAATCTTCCAGCAGCCATCTTTTACCTTATTAGCTAACCATAAAACTTTGAGTCTAAATCTATACAATTATACAAGGTAATGAGCTTGAATTGAAAACATTATTGTGTTTTTGGTTTGGACTCAAAGCTTTATAGTTAGCTAATAAGGTAAAAGGTGACTGTTGGAGGGTTGCATTAGATCCTAAGATCTAAGTACAGTGCTCAGGTCCAAGGCTTCTCACTGATGAAAGCCACAAGCTAGTCTGGGGATATTGGATGAGTAAGTACTAGACATGGATTTTACATACAAATCTTTTTGCATCCTTTGATTACTCTGGCTTACATTGGTGGTGCTACTGTATGAAGAGTTTAGCCACCTTTTTTCTTGTTACACAAATAACTTTTCATTCAATAGTAAATTGTTGCTTTACATTTTTGACATTTTTATTTTTTCCTCTATCTTTCTCAATTATATGTTTTTTTGCATCATCATTATTATTTTTTTTTTTACAAAACTTTAGATATTCAATTTTTCTTCATGGATGACTTTTTAAAAAAAATCATATTTTTTGCTTTCTCACATTAAGTAGTTACAGCAACAATGCAGCACTGTGGTGGCACTTCATTAAATTTTTGTGTTTTTTTTTAAATTATGTGAAAACTACAAGCATGACAGCAACAGAAATCCCAGCATTCATTGCTTTTTTAATTTTCATTCTAATGATGTACATTACATTAAAATCTAAAAAAAACATTGGATTTTCTATTAATATTTTTATGGATAGGTTCATTTAATTTATTTATTTTCCCCTCAGTTTACTAATTTTTATGTAGAAAATAAAGGCAGAAATTTTTAAATGGCCAAAGAGTTTACTAAAGCCAATTAGAATGCACTGATAATTCACATTTGGACTTCAAAATGTAATCAGAATACTGGATGGTAAGTATTAAAACTTTTATTTTTTAATTATTTAAATGGTAAATTATTTGATAAATGGTATGTTTGCATTTGTATTGGTGTCTGATTAGTACATAATTTATATATCATTTATGCTCTTTATTATATGTAAATAAATTTAAACATTTGTTTAAATTTGGCAAGTCTGAAATCATTTTTGCATCGCAATGATAAATTATGTAAATATAAAAGTGATAAAATTTTAAATATTGAACTCTTTGCTAATGAACTTTTAAAGGTTGGTTATGATAAAAACCAAATTTTGTGTACAGTAAATTCATTTAATAATAAGAAGAGTGTTTGCAGAGTTACTTCTGATAATAAAAAATGGATATCTATGCCATTTATAAATAACATGCAATCTAAATTAATTAAAAATATATTTAAAGAAAAGTATAATATTTCATTTTGTGTTCCTTCAAATGTTAATCAATTGATTAATAATTCTAAAAGTATAATTCCTAAATTGCAAAGAAGTAATATAATTTATCAGATTTCATGTGGATGTCAGAAATTATTATTATTATTATTATTATTATTATTATTATTATTATTATTATTATTATTATTATTATTATTATTATTATTATTATTATTATTATTATTATTATTATTATTATTATTATTATTATTATTATTATTATTATTATTATTATTATTATTATTATTAATTATATAATTTATTGCAAGGAATTATAATATTATTTGTTGCCACATATTCTCAGATTATTAGATTATACCACATATTCTATTTAAGATACCACATGAAAACGAAAGATTATATTATATTATTTATTGTTATTATTATTATTGATAGTTACCATAATAGTGAACAGTAGATAAATATTGATAATTATACATTGAAGAGTATTATTATTATTGGTTGTTATTATTATTAGTTAGGTGTAGTTGAGGGTGAAAATCCCTTATCTTACTTGACTACACAAAATTACAAACTGATTCGAGTTAGTTTAAAGAACCTGAGATTATTATAGTTATATTATTTTAATAAAGAGATTAGGATTTATTTAGTAGCATTCTATTAAATTGATTGTTATTATTTTAAAGTTGTAAGAATGCTATGTATTTATTATTATTTGAAATAATAGGGGGACTAGTATTCTTATGCCTTTCAGGTTGTATTCTGTGGGATATTGGCTCAATGTGATTCTTTACTGCTTGTACTTCAATTCATTTGTCTCATGATTTGTTAATATTTATTTATTTAATTTTATAAAACCAAACCATTTATTATTTCTTAATTAGTTAGAGCTAGTTTAATAGTAGACAGTATCATATGATATCTGTATTATTGGTTATATGTATTTTAGTGGAACATAATCATTTTATCTGAGCTAGTCCTATTTTATTTTTATTATATTTCCAGTTAGTGAGGATACAATATATACATAGGTAAACATTCTTACATATTACAGCTTCAGATTATCTAACATTTACAATTTTCTCCCAATTTTATCAAACCATTGACCAGTGCCTTTATTTATTACATAATATTAAATCAGCCATATATCTTATCACTGTTTCATAATGCTTTAATTACAACCTTCTTTTACAGTTTCAATTGCCCAAGCAATCTTCTTCAGAACTATAACATGATACAAATATATGAATATAAATATATGTGACAATATAATCTATATACATTATATGTATATAATTCATGTACATACACATATAATTATATACATATAGAATTACATACATATATAACTATATGTATATAACATATATATTCTATACATACATCTTATAATCATCATTTATTTATGACTTTTAAGTATTATATATTATATATATTACCCTTGTTGTATTCTATATTTATCATTTAAAACGTATAATCATATATATTCTATTTTTATTTTACTCTTCTAAATATTTAACTGGAATTTAATATTTTTTATACTTTACATTATTATTATTATTATTATTATTATTATTATTATTATTATTATTATTATTATTATTATTATTATTATTATTATTATTATTATTATTATTATTATTATTATTATTATTATTATTATTATTATTATTATTATTATTATTATTATTATTATTATTATTATTATTATTATTATTCAATTTATTAACAATCAATATTTATACTTTATTCATTCCATTATTTATAATTTACTTTAATTTATAATATTATTATTTTAAACATATTTTTACCTAGCTTTATTTTTATATCTTCAAAACTCAACTACTAAATTCAAATTTTCAAAAATTACAGGTATATTTTTAGTAGCTCTCTCCTTAAATTTTACATTTATATTATTAGCAGCTCCATCTTCCTATTTTCTCTATAACTACATCTTTAAATTTTTTATTTTATTTTATATCAAAATTTTTTGAGGCCCAAATCTCTATTTAAAACTTGCATAATAATATTAATATAAATAGCCTCTTTTATTTTCCTATCCCTTTTATTATCTGAAAATTGTATCATTCTTATACAATCCTGATCAAACTCATGTCCTGTTTCTAATTTATTAAATATATCAGTTAATTTTTATTATATTTATGTTAATAATCTTCTATATATTGATTTTTTTGTTTCTCCTATATAATTTACTTTTAAATTATTAAATTCACACTTTTTACAGTTAATCTCATATATCTCATTTATTACATTATGTGAATTTTTATCATAAATACTAATATACTTATTTTCTAAAATACTAATCATACTTTTTCTCTTTTTATTAACTACTTTAACATTTAATACATTACCAAATTTTTTATTAATTTTACCTATAACTTTATTTACATTTTTAATTACATAATTATTCCCTGTCTTTATACCTATATAATTAACTTTATTACTACTTTTTTCTTTATTATTATTATTTATATATTCTATCTTATTTTTTATTAATCTAATATTGTCATTTATAAATTTATTTGGATAATCATTATTTATAAATTCTTCTTTAATTAAATCTATTTGTTTACCATAATCTTCTTTGCTTGAACAATAATTTATTGCTCCATGGATTCTAGAATTCATATGAATTATAAATTATGAATATGAATTATGTTAAGCAAATAGATTTAATTAAATAAGAATGTATAAATAATGATTATCCAAATAAATTTAACAATATTAGATTAATAGAAAATATGATAGAATATATAAATAATAATAAAGAAGAAAGAAGTAGTAATAAAGATAATTATATAGGTATAAAGTCAGGAAATAATTATGTAGTTAAAAATTTGGTTGTCATCGATGAGCTACCATATCCCACTGGATGGTGCTGTTTTCGTGCTAAAACACATAAAAATGCCGTTTCTGCGGCCGAGACATTTGAACCCTTGTTTTCTATAATACAACTTTTTTGTTGTACTACAGATTGCAGGCCACTATGTCACATCACAGTACAGCATGTATGTTTACACAGCAAATACATTTTCCCAATTTGCACAGTTTATAAAATGGTTATGGCTTGGGGAAAGGGTGTGTTTTTTGAATTGGATGGAAATGTTATTTTCATTGGTTTTTTATTTTATTTTAAAGTATCAAAATGTTCATATTTTGTAAAGTAATAATTAACAGACTTTTTACACCGTAGTGTATTGAAGTTTTAAGTAGTAAATGTTGACGAGATATATGTATAAAGTGAATTGGAATTAGGTAATGTGTCAAGTAACACACTGTTCATAACATTTCCACAAGACATTTTAAAATTGTACTGTGTGTATATTTTTGAAATAAAAAAGAGCATTAACACAAAAATATCCAGTAAGAAAAGTACAATTGTACACTGTTTTTTTAAATGTCATAAGAAGCATATATTATAAACATTTTATATATATATTTGCTATTGTTTAAAAAAGTTTTAGTTTCTTTCTTTTCTCCAACTACTGTTATACTTTGTTGAATATAGTTTATGTTTATTGTTATCATTTATATTATAGATGTTAGTAAAAAAAATATTTACAAAAATACAATTTTGATATTTTTTATTTTAGTATTACAAACAACAGAACACTAACCATAAACCTAACCCTAAATCTAATCCTAAAGCTAACCCTAAAACTAAACCTAACCCTAAAACTAACCCTAAACTAACCCTAAAACTAACCCTAAGCCTAAACTAACCCTAAAACTAACCCTAAAGTAACCCTAAAACTAACTCTAAACCTAACCGTAACAACTTTTACTTTTAGTTGTCATTCGATTTTAAATAAAAAATAGTGGTAAACAACAACAAAAAAAAATCCGTAACCCCAGTAAAAAAATCTCTGATAGAAAATTGATTTTTCTAATAAAAAGCAAACTAAAAAAGACGAATCAAATTGTAATTTGTTTATTTTATTTTACATTTATTATTATCATTTAATTTGTATACGTTAATAAAAGAATAATATTTGAAATTAAATAATATTTAAAAAAGATGATTTTCTTTTGTTTTTATTTTCACATTACAAAAAACACATCAAAATGATTATAATTAATGGCCTGGGAATTATCATATTTTATAGTTTAAGCATGAAAACTGTGCCATTGAGTGTGATATAGTAGCTATTTGACAACAACCAAAACTTTAAATAAAGTTATAGGTAAAATTAATAAAAAATTTGGTAACATATTAAATGTTAAAGTAATTAACAAAAAGAGAAAAAATATGATTTTAGAAAATAAGTATATTAGTATTTATGATAAAAATTCAGATAAGGAAATAAATGAAATATATGAGATTATATGTAAAAAGTTTCATGTTGATAATCTAAAAGTAAATTATGTAGGAGAAACAAATAACTGAATATATAGAAGACTATTACAACATAAGTATGATAAAAATTTACTGATATATTTACATAAATTAGAAACAGGGCATGAATTTGATAAGATAGTGTAAGGGTGATACAATTTACAGATAATAAAAGGGATAGGAAGATAAAAAAAGCTATTTATATTAATAATATTAAACCAGTTTTAAATAGAGATTTGGGCCTGAAAAAAATTTTGATATAAAAAAATTGAATTATTTAGTTATATAGAAAATAGGAAGATGGAGCTGCTAATAACATAAATGTAAAATTTAAAGAGGGAGCTGCTGAAAATATAACTAGAATTTTTGAAAATTTGAATTTAGCAGTTGTGTTTTGAAGATATAAAAAGAAAGGTAGGCAAAAATATGTTTAAGATAATAATATTATAGATTGAAGTAAATTATAAATAATTGAATGAATAAATTATGAATATTGATTGTTAATAAAATGAGTAATAATAATGTAGAGTATAAAAATATTATATTAGGATTAAATATTTAAAAGAGTAAAATGAAAAAAATAAAAATAGAATGTATATAATTATGGGACATTTTAAATTATAAATATAGAATGTAAAAATAAAAAAAAATATAATAATATTTAAAAGGTAATAAATAAATGATGATTATAATATTATATATAGAATGTATTTTACTTGTATACATATTGTTATATATGTGTGTAATTATATGTGTATAAAATTATATGTGTATATATTATGAATTACATACATATAATGTATATATATATATATAAATTATATGTATCTTTATATTCATATATTTGTATTATGTTGCAGTTCTGAAAAAGAATGCTGGAGCAATGAAAACTATAAAAGAAGGTGGTTATTAAAGCATTGTGAAACAGTGATAAGGTGCATGGATCATTTAATATTATATTATATACATTTGGCAATGCAATAAAAAGATTAGTTATTATATTATGTTTATTATTTCATAAATTCTTCATGGGCTTATTATTTTTTATTCCTTAACATCCTCATTATTCTCATCTTATTAGATTAACTCTGTATATATTAATAATATGTATATATTAAGACTTCTTGTTCATTAATAATTTTATATTGCTTTTTTATTTCACATATGAGCTTTAGTAATTGCAGTACTATATGTTTCTATAATGCATTCCTTTTATTTTTATGAAAATTATAGATTTTCTAAAATATACTTCTATGAATATTTTTATACTTGTCTTCAAAATACTACAGAATTTCTCATCTTTTTATATAAATTAATACAATGTCTTTGAAAATACATTAAACTAATTCTTTTCACATATTTATAAATCCAAACATAGCATATTATTTAGTTATAAAAATAAGCAATAATAGACATTTTCAGATTTCTAACATAATAAAAGTTACCAGGTTTTAATGTTCACAAGTAAAATATTTATATGTTATCAACAATTTATATTTTATCATATCATTTTTTTAAACAGTTTATATTTTAGAAAATCAAAATGTTCCATATGGCATTGACTTTTTCTTATTAATGGGACTGCCATATATCAAAATAAAACATTTTGAGTACTAAATATATCTTTAACTATATTGTTTCCCCTATGTAATGAAAGATCTGATTAGTTTTATTCATTAATATATGAACAACAAAATCAAATGTCACTACTTCCAAATCATATGAATCTGAGTAAATAATTACAAATTTATTTATCAAAAATTATAATTTTGCAACTTTTAGGGTTAAATAATGTACCATATATGCATCATAATTTTTGTAATATAAAAATATTATCATTAATTTTAAGTCACTTTGTGGAAATACCTATGGAAGACTCACAAGCAAAGTCTGTTATACAATAACTAAAGGAGTGCATTTTATGATATATAACACAAGTACTGTCCAAAGTGGTATCAATTTCTAAATTTTCTATATTTTTCTCAATGGTAAATGAATAACAATTTTAACATTTCTTTTAAAATCTCCAACACATATACATATACTGACCTCTATTGTACATATTTTACAGTCACTTTATTAATTTAAAATATTTTCCTTTTTCCAGGTAGAATATAATTACCACAATTTCACTATACAGTATTACATTTATTGAATTTTCTTCAATATTTCCTTAATAAAATCAAAACAAACATCAGTTTCTCTAATTATATTAATTTAACATACAATGACATCTGGAAATTTATCTACAAATTTAGATACAACCTCAGAGTATTTAAAATGTATTCTTCTATGTATTCATAACACCAATATTTTCCAGAATGTTACAAATTGTCTATTGTCATGAAATTGTTTTATAATTTACAAAACAGTTCTGATTTGAATCATAGAATCAATATCAATCTTCATTTTTTTCTTCCAACTCTTTTACTGTTTTGATTTTTTCTGCGATCTTCTTTAATTATTTTATAATTTCCCCAAGAATTCTTATTTAACTCTTACTTGCACCCCATCTTTTTTATTTTGGATCAATATTTCCTATTATTATATTCAATATCTGCCTGAGCTTTTTCTTTGTATACATTCATTATAAACTGTGACATTTTACTGAGTATTGCCTTCATTATATTCAGTATCTATTATTTCTTGTGTCATTAATTTTTCCTAATGTTCAATATAAACAGTTGTTATTTTCATATTTTAGAAATGTAGAATAACAAGCTTTTTTTTGTCATTAAATAAACATTGTTTCAATATATTCTGTTGCAGAATCATGAGAATATCAGGTCCTTACATATGCATGTTATCAAATGGTATTGTCTTTTTTTTCATATGCAGGGAAGCAAACCCAGGCCAGCTGCTTGGAAGGTAGTTATGCTAACCTCTAGGCCACCAAATGGTATTGTCTTTATACTGACCTTTGCACCAATCATGCAAACTTTTTTTATAATATTTAATACATCAATAAATGACACGATTCTTTATATATTTTGAAATTTCAACAGTTTTCAATTGTTCCAATGCTTATCACTTACAAAATATAGATCAACAATTATTTCTTAAATTAAAATATTTTTCAGTTTTACAATTTTTATTATGTAACTCCTATTGACTGTTAAGAGGTCTTTTGTCTCAGCAAAATATCTAATTTTAAGAATTTACTAGTTTTAAAAGTAAATAGATTTTTTTGCTGTTGGCGAAGATTGGGATTCGAAGATTATTTTGATCTTGGCTCTGGTTATAATTTAAAGTTCGAGAATTGGATATTTCTATAAATGATGTTTTATTTTTAACATAATAGTATTTGACCTTTCTTTCCAAGATTTTTAATAGACCCTCTCACAAATTTGTAAACATTTTAGAAATATACTTTGATGATTGTTATAACATATTAATAATTTTTTATTCATTCATTACACTTGAGATTATTTGATAATGAACTGCTATATAGATATATAATAATTAATAAGTTTTAATGAGTTTTATTAAAATAAGTTTTATTAAATGAAATAATTTAAATTTTGGTATGCTATGGATCAGTTGTATTAAAGATAAGCACTACTGAGTAGAAACTAATTAATGCAGCTAGATTAAAAGTGCCGATTTCTAAAAGTAGACGATAGCTGAGAATTAATTGGTTTCTGCAACATTCCTTATCACGAATAACAAGGGAACAAAAAATAACTATGCAGCACTTGCAGCAGAAAACTGGTGCAATCATTGACAGGATACGTTCCAGTAGAAAAATCTGACTCAAATTAAAAACAGTAGTGGATTGGAATTGAATTGTATAATGTAGAGAAAGCAACAAGGAAATTGAGAATTGAATTCTGGGTGAATATTGAATTAGTAGTTGGAGAAATGTTTTAATAAGCATATTAATAATAATTTGTTTTAGTAAGCATATTAATAGTAATTTGTTTCAGTAAGGGTGTTAATAGTAATCTCATAGTAAAATAGAAAAGAATTAAATTTCTTTAAAAAAAAGGTAAAATAGAAAATGATGTCATCAGTGCCTCAAGTAACAATTAATGAGTTCAATGTAAATAACTCTTTTGATTGGCTGATTTATCTTAAGAGAATCAAGAAACTGTTTTTGATTAATGGTATGACAAGTGACCCCATAAAAGTTGCCACGTTATTGTGTTATGCAGGGCAACAGGTAATAGAAATAGCAAATAGGTTCTGTGTTCATGAAGAGCTAGAGAATTTTCCATACAATATAGTTACGGGGAAGTTAAATAATTTTTTCAGCCCCCAACCTTTGAAGCATGTCACAAGTCTACACTTTATAAACCAAAGGCAATACAAGGGAGAGTGTATATGAGACTACAATCAAGCAATAGAAGAACTTAATAAGAGTTGCAGTTATGGCAATGCCTTAGAGGATAATCTGCTTAAACAATTACTTTGGGGCATGTCAGACGATATGCTTAGGCAGCAGTTACTAGCCTCAAGAGAGTTGACATACAAGGAAGCAACCAAAATGGGAGAAACCCATGAAATTGTACTCAATCAATTGGTAGAATTTAGAAATTTTACCAACAAAAATGATGGTAATCCATATATTCAGAGAACTAAAAATAAGTCCCAACCCGTTATGAGCAAAATGAATGAAATAGTGTGTTATTTCTGTGGAAAAAAGACCACATGTCACATAGGTATAGATATAACAAGGAATATTGTAGAACCTGTGGTAAAGTTGGGCATTTGCAGAAAGTATGTTGAAATAAAAAGGAAAAGGATCACGCTAGCTTGCCAACTTGTAAAGTCGAAAATAAAACAAAGTGTGATATTTACAATACACAGATTGGATACAGCAATCCGTTTATGTTGACAGTTAAATTATTACAGACACAAGTGAAAATGGAAATTGACAGCAGAGCAGGCATGTCAATGATGACACTCAAAGACTGGGAGAAAGTAGTGCAAAATCGAAAAAATCCCCTTTGATTAATGAAAACAAGGTTAAGAGCAAAAGACGCTAGTGGAAACAGTATGATGATATTAGGGAAAGTGATGGCTCAGATTGAATTAAATAGTAAGGTTCAAACACTACTGTTATATATAATACAGGGCAGTCTTAATCCTATTATAGGTAATCCTATTATAGGTAGAAATTGTTCAATGCTTTGGGAATAAAGATATTGGAAACAGTATGATGATATTAGGGAAAGTGATGGCTCAGATTGAATTAAATAGTAAGGTTCAAACACTACTGTTATATATAATACAGGGCAGTCTTAATCCTATTATAGGTAATCCTATTATAGGTAGAAATTGTTCAATGCTTTGGGAATGAATAAAGATATGTGTGATAAATGATGTTGCTATTGAGCAAGAAATGAGAAATAAATATAGTGAGTTATTTAAAAGTGGTGAGTGCAAAATTATGATGATGCCTATAAATATAGAGCTACAAGGTGGGGTGACCCCCATTATTTGCAGACCCAGAGAGGTCCCATTTGTGCTGCAAACTAAGGTGGAACAAGAGTTAATAAATGTAGTTAGTAAAGGTGTATTAACACCAGTCAAAAAAATGGAATGGGCCACCAATCATGATGATATTTAAGCCAAATGGGAAAAATCCACATTTGTGGAGATTATAGAACCACAATAAATAAAACCCTTACTAAAAGCAAGTATCCTGTACTAAATGTCAGTGAAATATTAGCAAATATGCAAAGGAAAGTCACTATGCTAAAATTGATTTGAAGACCACATTTCATCAGATACCCATTTCTGAATGCACCTCGGAATTGCTAACTATTACTTTGCATAAGGGATTGTTTAAGTACAATAGATTGCCTTATAAAATTACAATCACACCAAACCTTTTCCAGGCCAAAATGGACATGATGTTTCAGCAAATGGATGGGGTAACACTATATTTTGATGACATTTTGGTCATGGCCAATTCAGAAGAGGAAATACATGAATGAATTTTAAAAGTTTGTGCCAAGTTATGCAGTTTTGGAGCTAAAATAAATGCAGACAAATGTATCTGGATGGCCACTGAAATATAATTCCTGGGACACATAATCTCAAAAAAGGGAAAGAGACATGACCCTCAAAAAAATTGATGCTGTAAAAAAGTCCAAAGTCCCAGAAATGTTAAGAACTTCAAGCTTTCCTTGACCTTCTTAATTTTTTTTGAAGTTTTTCTTAAGGGAAATAGCAAAACCATTATACAATTTATTAAAAAAGAGCTAAAAATAGCATTAGGATTAACCCCAAGAAAAAGCTTTTTGAGACACAAAAGAATTATTAACGTCAAACAGCTTACTAGTATACGACAGTAGCATCGAACTGATATTGACAAGAGATGCATCCAAAGTTGGAATAGGAGCAGTCTTACCCCACACAATAGCTGATGGTGAGTGACCAATCATCTACTTTTCTAGAATGTTAACAAAAGCTGAGCAAAATTATAGTCAATTAGATAAAGAGGTGCTGGCTATTATATTTGCGATAAAAAGTTTCACCAATATTTGTATAGTTGACAGTTTAAAATCTTTACTGATTATAAACCGCTGTTGGGGTTATTAGCCAAAAATAAAACTGCCCCAATCTTCTAAGCCTAAAATATTATGTTGGGTTAATCTGTTGTCAGGCTATGATTTTGACCTAAATTTCAAAAAAGGAAAGGTCATTAAACATGCAGAACTACAAAAAGATGACCAAACCATTAACTACATCAATAATTGGAACAAAGGATTAATAACCAGTGAAAAGGTAGCTAGTTGGTCTAAAGCAGACCATGGATATAAATACTTAAGTAAATGGATGAGCAAAGGCTGGCCCAAAAGACTACATAAAACTTTATGGGACGTAAGACAAAGACTACCCATAAACAAGGGATGTATATTAATGAATGATAGAGTGTTGATACAGAGCAGTGGGTGGAGTAAGATTCTTTTCTTGATTCATCAAGATAATCCTGGAATAGTATGGGCCCACAATTAATATTGACATAGAGAAATATGTGAAATAATGCAAAAGTTGTCAAATAAATGCAAATATGGAAGAAAAAAATATGCTGCTTGGCCAGCAGTTGAAAGTGCATGGAGCTGAATTCATGTTGGCCATGCTGGACCATTTCATGGCTTCATATTTTTGGTAGTGATCAATGCTTATTCAAAGTTGATGAAATATAGAGTAGTGAAAAAGACCAGTACCAAAGAAACAATTGCAAAACTGAAGGAAATTTTTACTTTCCATAGGATTCCTGAAACAGTCATGTCTGACAACAGTACCAATTTTACATCCACTAAATTTGAAAAATTTCTCACAGAACAGGGAATTAAAAATCTAGCCACACCCCCATATCACCCAGAGTCCAATGGTATTGCAGAAAAGGCAGTACAAATGTTGAAGCAAATGTTACAGAAGGAAGGCACTGCAAATATACAAGACACCTTACATTCTGACATTATATCAACATAGTATTCCATGTGCTATGGGCAAATCCCCTGCAGAATTAAGTTTCAGACAGAAACTTTGCACAAAATAATTGTTAATCCACCCAGAACAAAACTCTACACACTATGAAAGCAGCACTGGAGATACTATTTACTCTAAGGGAGAAAAAGTCTGGGTTAGAGACATTATCAGGAAATACTGGGTGAAGGCCTTCATAAAAGAAATTCTGTCAAGACAAATAATACTTATAGAGACAGAACCAAAAAACAATGCCCAAACATATAAATGATGTGAGATGTTGAGAAGAAGAATTATTGCAAACCAAAAGTACTACAGCACTGCCCATTCCCAAAAGTGAAGAGAAGTCTGATGATCAAGAAGCTGAAGAAGCCAACAAAATGCCAGTAGAGGAGAAAACATCTTCATGAAGATCTTTAAGAACAAGAAAAGAACCCACTTACTTAAAAGACTTAAGACTTCAGAATAATTAAATGAAATAGACAATAAGAAAGGAATTTTGTAATTTAAATTTTGGCATGTTACTGATCAGTTGTATTAAAGATAAGTGCTCCTGATTAGAAACTAATTAATGCAGCTAGAGTAAAAGTGCTGATTTCTAAAAGTAGACAATAGCTGAGAATTAATTGGTTTCTGCAAAATTCCTTATCAAGAATAAAAAGGAAACAAAAATAACTACACAGCACTTGCAGCAGCAGGGAACTTATTGATTGCACATTATAGTCAAGAGTGTGTAAATTAAGCAATGGAAAAAAAACCCAGTGAACTCCACCACTGAAAGTGTAAAAGTGGACCTAGAAACTTTGCAAGCCACACTAGTCTATATTATGTTTGTTCATATGCCAGCACGGCCAGTGATCGTAAGTTAAAGATAACTGTATTCTAGTTTATATATGTAATATTAACTATCCAACTAATAACTCTAATTAAACTATTTTGTCTAATTATTTTGGTTTCTGCTTGTCTACTTTACCTGATTATTAAGCCGAGTGAGTGGTTGTACACAACATAAACAATATACTTGTAGTGTAATTTTCACTATACCATTCTCTTATAAGGAAGGGACTTGTTTTTATTTACTTTTAACACCTTGTGGAAAGATCTAATTATAAACTTATGACCAAAGACATATAAAAATTGTATATTCCCCAAAGATGCACAATTGATCAGTTGGACCATTATAACACTTTAGAAATGTTTAAAAATATTTTTTTCTGACATAAGATCAATTCATTTTCGTTTGTCATTTTTTTTAAACCAATTCAAATTTGCAAATGCTACATTAATCATTATGAGATTACCATTTCAACATATAACTGGTATATTCAGATCTTGACTATTATTGAAGTAGTTATATATTCCAAGTTTTTAAATTCATTTACCATTGAATAGTTGCGCTTTTTGATAAATGCAAGAGCCAAAACTCAATCTTAGTATGAAAATTGCAATGCTATTAATGATTTTTGGTCATATTCTCATTTGGAATTAAATAAGTATGCCGTTTTTAAATTTTTATTTTATTGTCTGACTTTTGTCATTGATAGTTGTTATTTATAATCATATATAAATATTATGTTTTATGTAAATGATATTTTAAATGCAAATTACTAATGTAAAAAAGTAAAATTTTGAATATTATATGCCTCCTAATAAAAATCTTCATAATGGCCATTCTCATTTATATGAAGCCCATTTAGATGAGTTTTCTGCTTAATTTAAGTACCAATTAAAGACAATCATTATCAGTCAGAAGCCTTTCATGTCGTCATTGTAGTTTGTCTAAAATATTTAAAGTATAATTTGATATTTGATGCACATTTTTAGAAATAAAAAGAGTAGTCACCAAGGTGGCCACTACCAATTAAGTGCCTACTACTCAGCCTCGATTCAACTAGTCTTTCCACATACTTCAGACACTTTGCATAGGGCTTCTTATCCGTTTAGTCCGAGCGATACGTGTTTCGCACGGATGTATCATGTCAGTTTCTAGGGATACTATTAATATTATAAGCTCTGATAACGAAAGCGTGCCAATATTCCTAGTAACAACTACTCGTAGCTAACAAATGACATATACTTTTAGATATACGCCATTCATTCAAGCCGAATAACAGATGTTTAAATGGTATTTATATTCATTTTTTTTATTACAAAAACTTTAGCTTTGAGCCGCAAAACTATAAAAAAAAATATTTATAAATTTTAAATACTAATCCGGTTATTTTTTGTGCGTTTAAGACATTAATTCTGATTTTTATGTGAGCGCCCTTTATCGCATAATGATTCAAATTATTTTAATTGTTTACGATAAAATATACACGATTGACAATGAAATTTATAGCCAAACAAACCTATATATCTAAACGATTATTACAATGCCGTATATATATATATTTATTTAAAAAACATATACAGTTTCTTTTGCCTACCACTATTTTTAGATCGAAGTAGAATATATTCAAAATAAATGCCTCTATTTGTCCAAGAGATTAACGTCAATATGATACATTATTGTATAATTTTTATTATAATAATTTTAATTTTCAATCAGCGGCATATAAAATTTGATTTACTATATATATAACATAAATTATTTGTAAAATTCAAATAGTAAGCTAGAAACTGTTGTTTGTCACACATATTTATGGTATTTCTGTTAGCATTCTAACTGCTAAACCATTAAAAATACACAAAGGATCAATTAGAAAATTTGCCGATTGTGTTTTATATGACAATGGGCTAATTGAAAAAAATAAATAAAATTTATCTACAAACATCATGTACATCTACATGATAACGTCAACTATTTTATTTCATAATGCATGTTTCATTGTTGCACATTTATTGTGTATAAACATTTACGTTCAGTCTCCATCATCATCATTGTCAATCATTATCAATCCACTGCAATATGAAGGCCTCTGCAAGTTAAATACAGCTTCTCCAATTTCTCTTCTCCACATCATCCCTGCACACTTTCTTATTTCATCCATCCATCTCACATGTGGTCTATTTCTAACTCTTTTACAATCTCAGTTTAAGATTTCAATTGTCTATCTATTATCATCTCTTTTACCAATATGCCCAATCCAACTACATTTTAGTCTTTTAATTCTTTCAGAGATGTCAGGTACACCCGTTTTTTTCTTTTACACATTTAGTGTTTTTGATTTCTTCTTGTTGCTTCTAACATGCATCTCTTCAAATTTTTTTTTGAGTGATTTGAAGTCTCTATTGCTCTTTTATTAAGCGCCCAAGTCTCAGATCCATAAGTAAGAACTGATAAAACACATTTATTAAAAACGTTCCTTTTCAAACACATAATCATATTTCTTGTTAATATTAAGTTATTTCCAGCAAGAGCACTCCATCCAAGTTTAATTCTATGATTAATTTCATCCGTTATATTTCCATCTAAGATAATAATCTGACCAAGGTATTTGTAATTATTAACTTCTAAGTCATTACAATCAATCTTTATTTTCATCATTTGACAAAATCCATTGAATATTACTTGAGTCTATTTAACGTTTATGTTTAGTCCTACTTTCATACTTTCATCTAATAACTCTTGTAACATTTTTATTACCTTTTTTTACTTTTCCAACTCTTGTAACATTTCCAGAAACTCTGAAGCATTATTTGCAAAAACAATTACATTATCTGAAAAATTTATATGACTTAAACAATCTCCATTTACCGTTACTCCTTTAGCTTCTCATTTTAATCCACAAAATACTTCTATCAGCACTGCTGTAAAAAGATTTGGAGATATGAAATCACCCTGCCTCACAAACCTTCTTAATGTTAACATTCCTAGCATCATTATGTAATCTAATTGTTGTTGTTGCATTTTTATAAATATTCTTCAGATTACAACAGTATTCTGAATCTATATACCTTGATGATCCAATGCTTTAATTACTGAAGAAATGCTTATAGATTGAAATACCTTTTCATAATGACAAGTCCAAAAGATAATGGCAATTGGTCTTGTCTAGAACTTCTATCAATACTTGGATGTGATCTACTGTAATTAAAACCACTTTTAAATCCAGCTTGTTCTCTTACTTGGTTGAAATCCAATGTTCTCTGTAGACAAGTTGTAATTATCTTGGTAAAAATTTTGTATAAAACTGATAAAATGCTGATAGATCAGTAATTTCTTATATCTTCTTCGTCACCTCTTTAAAATATTAATATTAATACTGCATTCTTTCAACCACCTAGTATTTTTTTATCATTTAGACATTTGCTATAAAACTTTGCCAATTTTTTTTTCTATTTCTTCATCTGCTTCTTTTACTTTATAGATTATAATTCTATTATTACCTGGAGCTTTTTCTTCTTCATAAATTTAACTGCATGTCTCATTTCTTCATTAAAAATTATGGGCAATTTAAAAGATATAATAGATGGAGGAGATACTTGTTCTTTAATACTAAATAATTCTTGATAGAACTCTTCTGCCCATTTTATGATGTCATTTCTCTTTTTAGTAATAATTCCATCTTTTTTATTGCAGATATAAGTTTCCTACCAATACCAAAATGTTGTTTTGCATTCTTGAGACTTTTATTCTCTTTGCAGACGTGCTAGTTCACAATTATATTTTCTTATATCATTATCAACTCTTTTTCATACCATTTTACAAAATTTGAGATATTCTATTGTTTTTAATTCATTATTTTTATATATCTTCATATTTCTTCTTTTCTTCATAAATTCTCTAGTCTCAGTAGAATTTTTATTTGTCAATTACTGCTTTTTTCTACCAGCTACCTTTGTTCCAGTTTTTAAAATTGTATCAGGTATTTTCTTATTAATTGCATTCAAATGGGAATCATATTCGAAATCTACTAATACTTGAAACCGATATGCAAGTTGTAATTTAAATTCATAAGAATGTTTCTGAACATTATGAATAAGAATTATAAACATTGTTTTTCTTAATAATTTTTGTCTCTCTAGTTTCGCATTAACACTTATCTTACATCTTACTAATCGATGATCACTTCCTGTATTGAATTTATTAAAAACTTTACAATCTTGAAATATGTATTTTCTCTTAGTCAAAATATAATCCAATTCTGCTGTATGTTTATTTAGATGTTTCCATGTCCATTTCATTTTAACATTTTTCTCAAAAAAATAATTCATAATATAGTTTTTCTTTTTCTGCACACTCCAAAAGTCGATGCTCTCTCTCATTTCTATTACCACAACCAAATTTACCTACAACACTTTCATCTTTCATTTGTTTACCTATTCTAACATTAATATCTTCCATAACAATTTTAAAATGTTGTTTAGTCTGATGAAAAGCCTTTTGTATGACCATATAAAAATCTTCTATTACTTCATTACTATGACAACTTGTTGGAGCATAAACCTGAATTATTTAGTATCTGCTATGAAGTTGAATAACTAATCT
Organism: Epiperipatus broadwayi; assembly: GCA_028023455.1. Taxonomy (NCBI): domain Eukaryota; kingdom Metazoa; phylum Onychophora; class Udeonychophora; order Euonychophora; family Peripatidae; genus Epiperipatus; species Epiperipatus broadwayi. The sequence continues at coordinate 19,731,305 of JAQFVV010000007.1, read as the reverse complement.
TGCCACTCTGTCCAATATACCATCAATCTTCACAATGTTCTTCTTCCACTTTTTATTTGTAATAAATCCTACTACACTTGTACTTCTACTATTTGTGCTTTTGTAATAGAATGCAAGCCACTTTTTAAATCAATTATCTCTTCACCTTTCTTTCTGACATCACAAAGTCCAATAATGTCCCATTTAATATCTGACAGTTCTTACAATTCTCACAATTTTCCTTCACTTGAAAGTGATCTGCAATTGTAAGTACCTAAATAAAAAGTCAACATCAAATGGCAGCCTGGGTTTAAAATCAGGATATTCTTAGCATCCTCTGTCTTTGGTCACCAACCACTGCCATGTCTGGTCACTTTACAGCCTCCTAAGAATAAAAGCCATGATTTATTTTTGTCTGTCATGATTGTATATATCTATTAGAAAAAAATGTTCATGCACACACACATTTATTCTGCCTTATCAAGCAATTGAGAAGAAAAACCATGGGGGTTTCTTGATCTTAAACTCAGAGATAAAAAGCCAATAAACTCACCACATTGGATAATGCATGTTGGTGAGAAGCTCATCCATGTTCATATACTATATGAATAATTACACAGTAATAACAGTTGCAACAACAAGAATGTATGGATTAGACATTAGGAATTAGCCCTGCTCAGCTTCTTTAAGTTCTCAAATACACACATACACACACACACACACATATATATATATATATATATATAATATACAAATCAATATATATATTAAAATACAGTACAATTTATATAAATTATATTCTTTTAGAAGTACTTTCGACTATACACCTTGTAGTCTTGATAAAGACTACAAGGTGTATAGTCGAAAGTACTTGTAAAAGAATATAATTTATATAAATTGTATTGTATTTTAATATATATATATATTGATTTGTATATTACATATATTGTGAAACGAATACAGATATCAAACTTTATTTATTATATATATATATTGTAACTATTGGGAGATAATGATGTCCAGAGGGGGTGGTGGGGTTGGTGAACGATGATGAAGATCAGAATGAAATGGTGTAAATGGGAAAATAGAGAACTGATTAATGAAGGATGTTAGTGATGATGATGATAATGAAAAAAGATGAGATGAGAATATAAAGAATATGAGGTGATGATATGAAAGAATGGGATGAGCATAAAGAGATGGGATGAGAAGATGAAGGAAACAAATTGAAAGATGGATATGAGAAATGAAGAGATGATAATGATACGAAAGATGAATATGAGAAATGAAGATGATGAGAATGGAATATGAGATGAAAGAATGAAAGAAAAGATGAGAGATGATGAGAAGGGAAGATAAAATGAAATGTTCTGTATGTGTTCTACTATTCTAATATATTAGAGACTCTTAATGACTTAATTCAGTGGGGTTACAATAAAATCAAGGACGAATGATGTTACAGAGATGTACAATCAGATAGAGACAAAATCTAACACCAATGCAAATAACTATTGTGGCATGTTCAATAATATAACATAAATAATATAAAGGACATTTTAAATCATTATTTAACAGTTATTAGAGTGAGCCCCCTATCAGATTATATACTCTGAATAAAACAAATGACACTTTGTTAAAGGACTATCTCACTAAACCATATTAACAATGACAACAAGAGTAAACAATCTCAGGGATTTCAACTAAACTCTTGTGAAAGATAAAAGTTAATGTTGCTTAATAATCGATTGCTTGGATGAATAAACAAGTGAGTGATATCTTGGCTGACCATAGGATGCAAGCACTACACTTGTAATGACTGCCTCCCCAAGGTAAGATAACTATCTTTTATTAAATCGTAGCATAAAAAATATATTAATTTAAAAATTTGATTAATTAATCTAAATTTAAACTAATTATGGCCTATTACCTAGGACATCACTTGAGCTGGGAAAAGGACAAGGGTGCTTTTTATGCCTTTACACCTACTACAGACAACCTTCTTATGAAATTAAATGCAGATGGATTTCAATTTTTAAAAATATACAAGACAATGTGCAGTTTGAAACATAGTAAATAATCTTCTGAATCACTAATAGTCTTCATCTTATATTGTATAATCTTCAGTCTGAGAAGATAATACTTAAAATCAATCTTAAAATAAACATTATACAGGTATCTGTGAATATGTGATTATCTGTTAATGAGATTCAATCTGAGAATCACAATGATAAGCATGGTTTTATATAATTTAACCCAGTATAAAATACTCTGTATAGCTTGTGAACTTTGTGAACTTACTTTTGGAACTCAAGACAATAGCATATAAAAGAAAAACAAACAGAAACTGAACTTTTAAAATAATAGCAAATTTGATTTATTAATAATATAACAATAAATATTTACAAAATTAAGAAAAACATTGCCAAGATACAGCTGTTATCTTTAAATATTTTTGACTAACAATATTTCTTTGACTTACACTAAATTGCAAAATTTTAGTCAAATAAAATAACTGATTATACCTCATTGACTCTTTTCCAACTGTTTATTTTAATAATAATAAAAAAATAATTACAAGAGTGAACAGAGACTAATTAAATATTTAAGTCTATCCAAATAAACTCCTTAAAATATTAAGAGTTCTAAAATCTCTTTATTTTCATTATAATAGCATAAGCTTAACAAACATAACTTGCTATTTTTTTTACTGATACATTTTATAATACTGTGGTAAGATTTAGAAACCAGAATAACAAACTAATCTATTCATATTTAATACAATAAGCTAAGCAAAAGATGTGCCAGGGCTAGCATATACAGCATAAATTTTAAAATTATAATTAGTTACTTTTCCATTATTTAGAATTATAGCTAGAAAGTATTTAAGTAAATTTAAATTAAATTAAAATTAAATTAGGTTAGATGCATGAGCCACTCATCAGAGGTAATTTATACACACACTTTAAGAAATTCTTGTCCATATAAAATTATTACACCAATTGTTTTAAATTGGGAATTGAAGAACTTACATTTCCCTTGGTGAAAAACTCTGGATGAACATATTATTTACTTAGTATGTGTGAATTGCAACTTATATCCATATGCATAAATCTACATACTTAAAAATAAATATAAATTATTGTTGGTTGGTTTGTGGATGATAAAACTATCATAACAGCACAATGCAGACATTGATATACCTTTAAGCATTAAAATAGCTAAATACAACCTGAAGAAACAGAGTTTCTCAAACAAACATATCTTGTCATAACATATCCAAAACACATGTAACCTCACCTACTCTGGTGGAAAACAGCATTAATACATCATGAGGGATAGGCCAAAAATACATATATACTCTGCAGAGCTGAACAACTTAGTAAAACTGTGGTGGCTTCCAAAATACCTATCTTTGAGGCAGAAAAGAAGATGCCTGAGCTTGTCACAGTGCATCAGAAATAGGAAAGACAACCAGGAAATATATGATCTTCTCCAGGGATCTAAACACCTTCAAAATATGTGATTACAATCACTGAAAATACAAATACCTAATATATGATAATCATCACTGGGAATAAACACTATCACAAAAGCAATAAAATAAGGATAGAGGACTTTGTCTACTCCTAGTAATAATCAATAAGACCAAAGCTTTTTGGAGCCAACAAATACTAAACTAACAGTAAGATACCAATATCACTTTAACTGACCAAAGTCATTTTCAAGAATTTTAAATTACAATGCATATTAATCAATGTCAGAACCAACAATGCAAATTATGTCAAACGACTATTAATAGAACTACTTAAGAATATTAAACACATATAAAATTATAGGCAAAAGTACAATGCACACACAACAAAATATTAAATATTAAACTATAGTGGCTAGTGGACGTTAATAAGACTGTGAATTAAGTGTGAGAAAATTAATTCTTAGTACATAGATATAAAAAAATCTTAATGATTATTATTAATGTCACATTTATATAAAAAAAATGAATGGAAAACTTTCTGATAACTTTTTGGGCTGTTTTACATATAACTGAGTAAAGTACCATACTATACTGGTTCATTCCTACCCTGATAAGGTGAGCATGTGCACATATCGAACATGAAAAAAATATGGCAGCATGCCAGGATAGGAAGTAATTTCAAATCTTTTTTATGATCGGTTTGAAACAGTCATCGGTACGTTTATAAAAGCATTGACTCTTACATACCTTAGAAAGATTTCTTTAATTTCAATCCTTCGCACGATTCCCAGAAAAAAAAAGATTAATTCCCCCTCCTGAAAGGATATATAAGGCCAACAATAACATGAAATAAAAGGAATCAAACGAAATCTAATAGAAATAAACACCAAATGACCAAAGATTTAAATTTCAATAAGGGAGTATCCCATATGCCAGCTCATCATTCTCTTTATCTCAGGTAAAGAAATGGGAAGCTAAAACCCATGCAATTATCTAAGTGTCTTATTATGATAGAGAAAGAAATATGAATAAATTCTCAAAGCAGTAAGGTAGTTTTATAAATGTTAAATAATTGTTTATTGAATCCCTTCACCAATTCTCAAAATAAATATAATAATAACCCCTATGCATAATAAATTTTATATATATATGAGAGTATTATAGATCTATTGACAAAGAAAGAAAATGTAAAATTATAAAAAATCAACTAGTGAGAAAGTGGTCTGAGGTTCATAACTCGCACATGAATACATTTCGTAAACCCTGAATAGTAAGTAAAATATTATCTTAATGAGAGAAATGCACCAATAAAAGATTTATTACATTGATATTTGTATGAAATTATTAGAATAATAAAAAAATATATAATAATAACATTGAGAAGGGTACCACATAGTCTCTGTCATACTTCTCTGGGTTTTGAGTAGGCCACGTATCTTCATCCAAGATGGCAGGGACTTCTCTTTAATATGGTATCATTCAGCTGCTTTCATTATCATTTGGTGGATGGATTTAGGAAACATTTCTGGTATTGTTCATCAGCTCTCATGATATCTTGATGACTGGATTTAGGAGACATTGCTGATGGCAGGAGCAGAGCTGGATGGGCACACTGACTGGGGGTTCCTACCCCATGGCCATTTCACTGACGTGAGTACATTTGTGCTAGAGGTTTAATTACAAATTTCCTCTTTGGTTAACGATTATCAACTAACAGTAGGGCTTTCTTTTTGTTTTCTACAGCAGTGGTGATGATTCTTTTACTTTGGGTTTTCAAATACCAACACCTTCCCACAAACACAGTTCTCTACTGCACTAATACGAATTGTCTAACTGGAAACCATCTTGAAATTTACGTCAGCATGGTTTAAGAAAAATAATTAGAACTGGGACTTCTCTAAGTTCAAATGAGCAAGTTCAGATAAATCCAAAAAGTTAGCATGAGTGAGTGAATGATTGACTTAACGACCGATTGACTTAGTGACTGCTTGACTGTCTGTGCCCAATTGAATGCCTGTGCCCAATTGTAAGTGTTTGAATCACCTGGTGAACAGCTTAAATAGCCCACTCATTACAATCCCCATATAGGTACCTCTCTGAAACACATTTAATTAATTAAATTTGACTTTTGTTAGTGGATTCATACAATGCGCGAAGCATTCCTATGACATCCACTAATTAATCTCAAGAATTTATTTATTTTTAATTCAATTGATAATCTACTCTGATTCAACATACACAAACAAAAAAAAGTTGGATTATATAAGTTATTTTCCGATAATCAGATTCCACTTAAAATATTATTTTAATTAAATTAGATATCTTTCCCCACCCGCATTAACATAAATTTTAATGAACTCTTTTGTTGAGTTGAAATATTTGTTAATTAAAACACAAAAAAGGAAGAAACAAAATTACTTATCTATTAAAATATACTTGCCTTTAGGATTTTCTTAAATTTAAAACAATGAGTTTGTAGAGAAAAATATCTAGTACAACTTTTGATTTAAAATTACCTATATGTTGGAATTTTAAATATTACCATTTCTCTTTCTTTTCACAAGCATTTAACAAACAACAACAACAACAACAAAAATTATACATACAAATTACGCATACACATCTTTGCATTTATAAAAAAAATGAACATAAAATAATAATAAAAATAAATTATAAGCATATAGCTAATATGCTAATACTTCAAATTATAAGCCTTAACTACTGGCTTTTCTTGTGTGTGCGAGTATATGATATATCCACAGACATCTCTCACTTATTTTATAATCTGACTTGATTAAAATTTATATAGATGGTATACACACCCCCTTTAATGGCTTTATTACATATTTATGCCATTTTCTTATGTAATACCATCTTATGTTTGGCCATATGAAGTGTGCCTGTCATAATACATTCAAATTAGCTAACAGTGAGATATGAAAATCTCCATGGGATAAGAATGACTAAAATATATGTTAACTTGTTAAACGCTTATCACATGTAATACTAATAATATTACCTGAGAATGATAGGATGCCTACACATTCTAATAAACCCATTAAGACTAAAATTATATAAATTAAATTACCTAGCATATTTTATACCAAACAGTATTACACACATTTATAAAGAAAATATAGAATAAAATATTTTCCTGTTCTTTTTTTAAAAAAAAAAACAATAATAAACAAAAATAAAAATACAATAAACTTTAGTTCCTAATTTCAGCTTTCTCTGCACTAGCTATCCATTAAACATATGTATACTATTTATCTGATGGGCCAGTATTCTGCGCGAAGCTTCTGGTCAAAATATTTAACTTAAACATGGCAAAGATTTCTGAAAGAAATATATACAATAGTTCCTTAAAATTAATGCAGTTCTTCATTCCAAGGTATTATCATTTAAATAAGCAATATTTAATAATAATAATAATAATAATAATAATGATAATGATGATAATGATAATAATAATAATAATAATAATAATAATAATAATAATAATAATAATAATAATAATAATAATAATAATAATAATAATAATAATAATAATAATAATAATAATAATAATAATAATAATAATAATAATAATAATAATAATAATAATACACCTATCTTTTCTATCAAGATATCTTATTGGACAAATAGAGCCAGACAAATCAACAAATTTACATAATAACTAAATTTGGTAGTTTTAAAAAGTAAAAATAAAATTATGAGTCATGTTTTAATAATAAAAATAAAATAAAATATTTGATATTTAAAATATTCACAACTCTATTCATTCGATAAAAATATTTTTAAATAATACAATTTACTAATAGTCAACCAAATATTTAATTTAATGTGCCTATTTTAGATTGCTTTTTATCAGTTGAAATATTATTTAAATATTATTCTATAATGTTCAAATGTATCAATTTCATTAATAAATTTAGAATATAATTGAAACTTTCTTTTAAATTCTGGAAAGCACTTCACACACACTTATTTATTAGGGAGTCATGTGACAACCATCCTAGACATAATGTAGCAAATTTTAACTTACTGTTTGTAATATATTTTAAATGAATATTTAATTTAAAAAATGTATTATATAAAATATTTAATATAATAATGTAATTTAAAATATTAATTTTGATATTTATTATATGATACCAAATAAAATTGAAACATTTAGCACACCATACAATATTATTAATAACTATTACAAAAATATTAAACAACTTTAACTTAAATAAATAATCAATCAAACCAATTAATTCAATTATTAATAACTACATTTAAATTATATTGATTTATCAACATACTTATTAAGTAGAATACTAAATATATATTTTAGATATAACTGATATTAACCTGCTTTACCTTAAAATATTAAATTATACTGCTTTTGCCATTTAATTTTATGGTTAGAATAGTTTTACAATACTTTATAACTTACTTATGGGATTATTTAACCAAATTCAAGTCCTTTTAAATCAATACAATCATAATTATAGCTTTTATAATTCCTTAAATTTTTTTTTTTTAGGAAATTGTACTTTTATAACCTACCTATCCTTAATAAATGGGCAATATATATATATAAGTATCCAGTCAATTGAAAGTACAATATAATTTTACATTTTCATTTAATGTGCTGATACTAATTTCTTAAAAATAACAGAAATAATTTTTTTAATATTAAATGCTTTTATCAACTATGTATTAAAAAGAAATAAAATAATTGTTTCTTCAACCACAAATGAAGTTGTTAGATTTACCTTGAAATAAAAGCTCAGAAGGGGGGGGGGGCAGAAATTAAATCAATATTAACTTAATTAATTTCTGGACCCCCTATGCTTTTATTTCAAGTTAAATCTAAACTCCCCAATTGTGATTGAAGAAGCAGTTATTTCTTTATTTTTAGTGCACAGTAAATAAAAGCATTTAATATATAAAAAAAATATTTCTATTTTTATCAATAAAGCAAGTCATATATATATAACGTGACATTTAAAGCAAGTCATATATAATGTGCCATTGGTTTTTTAAGCTTGTATTTACAAAAATGTAATACAGAGAGCATACCAATAACTCAGTAATATATATAAAATAAGTGCTGTGTTTGAGTTGATATTTTAGATCTAATGTCTGAATATTTCTAGCTCCTCACTGAGGTGAGGCATAAGCTCAAAACCAACTGGTCTGGGGATGAGAGTATTTCGGATAGAGATTTTAAATATTTTATCTTACCACACTTATTAAGAGCTTGTTTGATCTATTGGTATTCTGTCTGTATTCTATTTTTCGTATATGCGTGTTTTCATGTCTGCTTTTATTCCGATTGTTTTTAAAACTTATTCATAAATACATTTTTTTTTTAATTTGAAAAGTCTGTATTCTTTTTTTTATGCCTGCATTCATCCATATTTACCTACTGATCCCCCTTATTAGAATTGTTATAACACATATAATACTGTTTATTCAACTTAAAAACAGTCTGAATTTATATACAAAGGTAACATATTTTATTGCAAAAAAGATCTATTAGTGTCAGGAACTTGAATTTCAGCATTTGGTGTATTTCATTAACTTGAATAATTAATGTTACCATTTTGATTTACGTTATATTGTTTTTTAATCTTTTTAAAAATAATAATTGAATAGTTTCTTGCTTATGAATTCATAAATAGTTGAAACACTGGAATTTGTGCAATGGAGCCACCTATATTAGACTTAAACTATTAAGCATCACATGATCACTATCTCTTATACGAGCACTTAATTGTTTATAAACAAAGCAAAACTCTCCATACAGTAGTGCCACCTTGTGTCAACCAGAGTAATCAAAGACACCAAAATGTATGAGTGCTGAACTGAGTTCAGACCCATATGACTATATAAGCTATTGAGCTTAGATTGAAAATATTTTTGTGTTTTCAATTTTATTCTCATAGTTTTGTAGTTAAGTAGAGATAAAAGGTGGTTGCATTGGATCCTAAGATCTAGGTGCAGTGCTCTCAGATCCAAAGCTCCTCATTGATGATGGCCACAAACCAGAAACTAGTCTGGGGATATTGGATGAGTAGGCATTAGATAAGGATTTTATGCACAAGCCTTCTGGCATTCATTGATTACTCTGGTTGGCACAGGGTGGCACTACTGTATGGAGAGTTTTGCTTTGTTTATATTAAACTTGTCTTTCACTTTATGCAGTATTTTCTCAAACATAATAATTTACAACTGTAGCTAGCCAAATAAACTGTGATGTTTTAATATCTTTTGTTTTCAATTACAAATTAATAGATGGAATTATGATTTTACATTTTCTAGAATTCAAGTCATTTTATATATAATGTTAATATTAATTTTAACATACTTTCCATATAAATTTTCTACAATCTTTTAAATAACAACATTTAATGAAACATCCTCTACTATGTTTCTGTTAATAAACATTATTATCCGCGATCTGAAAACTAGTTGGAATCCCTCAAACATAGAAATGCTATCTCCATTTAATTTTAATGACAATATATTTGATATGAAAATTTAAATATAAACTTAGTGATAATTTAAGTAAAACCATTATTGTATAGGCTTATTATTAATTGACAAAACAACGTTTTAAATGAAAGTAATTTTTAAACAACGTTACTTTCAAATAACATTTTATAATAGTACACCTTTACCCCACTTATCAAAATCATAGGCTCCCCCCAAAACTCATCATTAAGCAAGAATATCACATAAAAAATAAGTAGTTATAATGTTTCCTATGAAAAAGATTTGACTGGTTCCACCAGCTAAAAGTTACATTATAAGCTGTGAATAAGCAACTTAACTTAGTATATATAATAATTAAAAATACATTTAATGTACATAAAAAATTACATTTTTAGAAATCCATGGTTGGAAACCAAATAACTTCAAAACAAAACAAATGTATATTATTGGTACAGTCTAAATAAATTCTTAGGCAGGTGTCTGAAAAATGTAAACTTGTAAACTGTGTATTTGTCTATGGTTCTAATTTTCTCATCTGAGGGTTTAGTTCATCAGATTCAAAATCCTATTTTTGATTGAATTAAGTATATCCTTTGGACTATTCAATACACAAATGTAGTGATCAAAAGATTGTTGAAAATGCGATATGTGACAAAAAAATTGTTTTAGTTACAGCAAAAGTCATTTGGTTGTTTGAGGTTATTGTCTTGCTTGGGTTTTTAATAGTGACCATGTAGCAGCAAAAATATCTGGGTGTGAAATTTTGCCATCTTTGGCCTTCAGTTATTTGAGCCTATTAGAAAAGTTAGCTGGATGCCTGGTGCTGTTTCCAAGGCAGGAAGTATATCTAGTGATACAAAGTATATTATTATTATTATTATTATTATTATTATTATTATTATTATTATTATTATTATTATTATTATTATTATTATTATTATTATTATTATTATTATTATTATTATTATTATTATTATTATTATTATTATTATTATTATTATTATTATTATTATTATTATTATTATTATTATTATTATTATTATTATTATTATTATTATTATTATTATTATTATTATTATTTATATTAAGTTTATAATAAATTGTGATTTAATTTGAAGAAGCTCTGCTGTTATGCGCTGATTTGTGCATTAAAATTGTATATTATTATTATTATTTATTACTATTATTATTATTATTTTATTATTATTATTATTATTATTATTATTATTATTATTATTATTATTATTATTATGATGATGATAATGATGATGACGATGTTTCAAAGATACATCTTTATTGATAATTCAAAAAAGTTACATTAGTTTTACAAGTTTGATTGCATCATGTTACAAGTGCAATCATGGGTTAAGTTTGTATATTAATATAGTTCTATATTTGTGAATTTTTTTGTACTTTCATAGTTTCTTGTAAGTTTTTTCTTGGAAGATGGCTTGATGAATGGGCAAGATAAATAGTTATGGATATGGATCTGTGAATGTATGTTGGTTATTTGAGCTAGTGTATTCTGATTATAGATTGGAGGATTGTTTTATGAGTGACCATGTTGCAGCTACAATATCTGGAGGATTAATTGTAAAATCTCATGTCCTTAATTGTTACAGTTGTTTGTAAAGGTAGCCGGATGTCATCTTGTAATATTTTTGAATATGAAGGTACAATGAGTGCACCAGTATGCATATAATAGAAATGTAACTGCCCATACTGTGGGTGTAGAAGATTTCTTATGATTGCATGATATTTATTATTGAGATGTTTTTGTGTTGATAGGTATCTATCAAGACTTTGTGCGTTTGATAGAGCTGGGCAAGTATAAAATATGTGTTATTGTGTTTCCTCTGTTGTATGACAAAGATTGCAGAATGGATTAATACTGGTGTATAGACATCTGTAGGGAAGAAAATATGATATTGGTAGTGCATGTAGATTTATTTTCAAAATGAAATCAAAATATTTTGGTTCCAATGACCATTTCCTGAACCTGCTAAGTAATTGATGGTTGTTAATTCCTAGAACATGATCACTATCTCTTATACTAGCACATAATTGTTATTAAACAAGGCAAAACTCTCAATACAGTAGTGCCACCATGTGCCAACCAGAGCAATCAATGGATTCCAAAAGGCTTATGCATAAAATCCCTATCTAGTGCCTACTCATCCAATATCCCCAGACTAGTTTCTGGCTTGTGGTCTTTGTCAGTGAGGAGCCTTCTGGAATTCATTGATTACTCTGGTTGGCACAGGGTGGCACTACTGTATGGAGAGTTTTGCCTTGTTTTCCTAGCATTGTTGTTAGTGTTTCTTGTAAACCATCTGGATATAATAAGTTATGGGTTTGCCAGTATGTGTATTTGTTTGTAGATTGAATGTCTATTTTACTGGATCTGGCAGATTGTATAAATGATGATATATACTCTGAGGATGGTGGTGGAGTATCTGTTGGGGTAACTGTGAGCAATCATGATAGTGTAGGGAATTGCCTTATAGTTGATGCTAGAAGGTTAACTGTTTTCTGTACGTGAAATGTATTGATAGTGTGAAGACCTAGTCCATTGTTTGTGGGTATTCTGCTGAGGCATTTAGCTGATACAACAACAGCTTTCTGGACCCATAATAGCTTGGTGCAAAGCGTTTTTATTTTTGAGGTAAAATGTTGAAAATTTTATTATGGACAAAAATATGTGATTTCAGTAATAATTAGCATGTTAAATAATTGGATTTTAGAGTAAATAGAAAGGTAAGCCTTTGAAAGCGAGTTTGATATTTTTGTTGCAGTTTCAAGTAACTTGTTTTGTATGTTTTATCTCATTCCATTAGTTCTCATATAAAATGGAACCCCAAGAAAATTAGGTTTGCCATGAAAGATTGTTGTATAAGGTTTGGTTGCATATATGAACCAAGCAGCTGTTTTACTGAGGTTAAATTTTAGTTTAAATTCAGAAGTGTATTGACCTAGTATCTTCTGTAATATTGGAAATTGTTTACAAGATTTTAGAAAGATGGTGATGTCATCCATGTATGCTAAACATGAATCATACTGTTGAGTGTGAGGAATTTGTATTCCTGGTATATTTTGTTAAATTTTTCTTATAAGAGGTTCAATATAAAATGTGAAAAGGAGGGAACTTAATGGTGAGCCTTGTGAGATTGACTGGGTTGCGGTAAATGTAGGGGATTTTTTACCATTAAGTGTGATGTGAATTTGCCTATTAAGAATAAGATTAGCAATTACATAGAGTAGAGTAGGAGAGATGGTGGTGTTAACTAGTTTATCCAGAAGTATTTTTATTGACACTGAATCTAAAAGCTGCTTTGATGCCTAATTGGACCGCAATTGGTGCATCCTTTTTTTGTTTGTGTACTGTAATCATAATTGTCTTAAAAAGTAAAGCAGCCTGTCCTATGGATGACTCTTTTTTTAGAAAACTGGCAGGGTGAGATTAGTGGGAGAAATATGTTTGTTCAATTTGGTCTTTAATGACTTTTCCAAGATTTTAATGCCTAATGGTCTTATAGAAATAGGTTGAAGGTTTGTGAGTGTTGATATGGGAATTTTTTTTTTATTAAAAGGTACAATGGCTATTGTATTTAGTTCTTTAATGTTGTAAATTTTCTGTGGTAGGTAGTTAGCTAGATTATTCATATATTGTGAAGTAAATTGGCTTAAGTGAAAAAAAACAAATTTGGGGATGCTGTTTCTTCCGGGGTGGCATGTGTTGTTGATTGTGGCAAGTTTGGCTAAAAATTGGCCTGGATTAAATGGTTCATATGTTTTTGGTTGTACAAAATAGTTATATGTTGGTGTAAAGATTTTTTGTTCCTGGAGTTTTTCTTAAAGTGATTAAAAATAGGTGTATCATGTTTTGGCCAGTGTATGTGACATCTTCAACTTGTATTGCCATGGGGACTCTTAATGTTGGGGAATGTCCAAGTACCCAACAAATGTAACCTCTAGACTATGTATGAGGTTGAGAAAAGCAGATTTTACTCTTTTTTGTAGTTAAGTATTCTTTGCGTTTATTGTATATATTGTTATATATTTATGTGAGTTTATATATATTTTGTTGAGAATCATGTACTGGTTGGAACATGGTGATCTGCTTGGGTATTTCATCTACTATTGATAGAAGATGAGATGGTGGTGGTAAATTGTGTGTTAAATGTTTAATATTGAATGATAGTAGATTAATGAATGCTTGATACTGTACTGGTCAAAACAGTATGCTCACTTAACAAGGTTCCAAATCCTAAGCAAAAGTACCTCGAATCCAATCATGCTCGAGATACACAGGTCTGGAACAATCTGAATTCTAACCTATTTGCCTATTCTTCGAATCTCTGACCCAATGAACAACAATTCTGATGACACAGTAAAATTATTTTAAATCCGTGCCCATAAGCAGAGCGGTGGAGCATAAGATCAGACTGATGATGATGATCGAGGTTGGAGTAGCCCAGGAATTACATTTATTATACTTATTTATTAATGCTAAGCTCTTAGCCAACGAAAATAGTTCTAAATATTAACTAGAAACTAATAATTCAAAACAAACCAGGATTTACATGAATATATATATTTAATAAATGTAGAAAACGCATATATATGTTACAAAATTGTTTCACGCTTGGAGGGATCTTATACATTTTGAAAACTTGGGATTTGTTTTATAAAATCCCCATTACATCAAATTGAATAAATACCATTTTATAGAATGTGTTATAAGTTGTGCGGGGTTAATAGGTCAATTTACAAGTGTTTACAAATAAAATGTTGTGGATGTACAAACAATCTACAAGATTGGAACAGATTCGGATTACAGAAAGATACACGATAATTTAACATTAATCATTTTGACCAATAAATATAAATGTACGGTCTCAATCATTTATTTACAATCTTAAAATCATCACATATGTTTGATAGGCATTGTTTGGACATGGTGTCTCTAGACTAAGTAGACATAAGGAACAAACAATGCGCAATATTTATGAGAATGAATTATACAAATTGATTTACGTCTCTGGGAATCGATAAAGCTTTTTAAAGAAAAGCAGTTTTTAGATCAACATACTGAACGTATTTTACGAAATGAATCTTTATCTTTAACACATCATTGCGACTTTACTAAGATTAGACAAATGATCAAGTTAATGAGCAAAGTAACGGTACTAGCATACAATAACGAAAATAAGGCCTCATGGCGATTGTGGATATTTCATCATTTAAAAGAATACTTTGAAATGAACTTAGATTGGATATGTCCGCATCTTCTGGCAGAGCGATATCAAAGTAGAGGCTGAGAATGAGACCCCAGATCATTATGTACTGCAATCTGCAGCACATAATCCTCTTAAACTTTACATTCAACAGAGAGTAGCGTCTCTGGTTATGAACGATTTTGAAAAGAAGGACGGGAGCTTCATGCTTTCGACGTCCTCAATAATAAAACGATCCAGAAATAGAAAGATAAAATATCAGAAAAGAAAATATATGCCAGCAGCGTTTCTATAATTTTATAATATCATTTACAGTTTGAAAATGGTCTAACCTCTCGCGCAATAATCTGTTTCCAATTCTGAGTCACTTATCTAATCATAATGAATAATAACGCTTCTATTTACAATATTATTAAACTAACCACATTTATATTTAAAGAATCGATTCCCAAATATGTATTAACTGGTGGAATTTGCCCTTCAGGCACCAGCAAAAAGGAATGGATTAATTGTAAGAAAGTTCACGATCTTTTTAAAATAGAAAATTAAAGCAAAATTCATCCACAGTAAAAGTTTTTAATTTACTTTAAGAGTAACGAATTTAAAATGAAACCAAACTTACGAGCAATTTCTATTTAATATAGACAAAACTCTATTGATAAGTTTTAAATAAAGCCCACCCTTTTCCCAAGTAAAACAATTATTTCCCCCCTTACTCTTGAATTTAGCGATTTTGGCACATTAAAGAAAATAAATTATATCTATACATTAAACAAAGCATATGAAATCTTAATGGAATCACACACATTTTGATATATAATTTAATTAAGCATGAACGGTAAGTTAAAATACATGATATTAATAAAAGATTACTGAGAGAGAGTTTAAAAGCAAAATTAACAGAAGCTTATAAAACAATATATAAATTAAGACATGACGGTTGAACTATAGATTACAAAAGTATTGACTTATAAAGGCAGTTCTATGTTAAAAGGTTACCTAAGAAAAAAAACAGCATGGCGGCGTCATTGGCAATCAGCAGTCGGAAGCAATCATGCTGTATGGTCGGCCAGATGGAACATGGCACTTGTAGGCAGACAGTTCTTCGAGAGAAGAAAAAGGTGCTAGATTCCACTACTCAAAATTCATCATGCAGAACTTGCGTTGGCTTCTTAAAAGTAATTAACTCAACTGACTAAACTCCTCTGAACTTAACTACGAACTGAAGGTAAACTGAACTGACTTCCTTTGTTCTGTGGTCCCTTTTATAACATTTTAATACTGCCCAGAATGCAATCTCATCTACCAACCTTATCTCTGTAATCCCTTTCAAAAAAAGCAACATTTAATTAGCAAAATATTTTCAGTTGATAAGGCCTGAAATACCATTTTTAACTGTTTTGAAAGATTTGAACACAACTGATAAACAATTTGTTTTTTTGATTGTAATTAAGATTTATAAATTTTAATTATAGACAACGATTTGACCAAAGATAATTTCAGTATTTCAAGCCTTCCCCATTTTTTCTTTGTTGTTACATTAAATGCACACAGATATAAAAATAATTACAAATGTATTTTCCAGCAATAAAATTATTGCTTTAGTCAAAATATATATACGCATCACTCAAACTACTGTTTCATTTTTACTAAACAAAGATTAATTTCACTAATCTTTAGAATGATTCGGCATACAGTGTGTGAGTGAATAGCATATATTTATAGCAGGGTCTAAATTGTGGACCCCTAGGAGGTTAGTGTAGATGGTGACACATGAAGCATCGATGATGATTAGACATCGATTGGTTCACTCTTCCCCACTTAAAATGATAAACAAAAAAAAAATCAATAAAAAAAAAAACCTTAGTTGGAGTCTAATATAATATTGGTGAGAAAAACAACCTTAATAAATGAGCCTGAAAAATTTGCTTCTTGTTGACAAAAAAAAAAACTGCCTTATATGACTCACGTTTCTAGTATGGAGAAGAATCTTTCATTTTGATATTTTACTGCAATTTTTTTCTCTATTAACTGAAATATTTGGTATGAGGATTGGGTGGTGTGTAGGGTTTCAATTGTCGTGCATTATAGATGCCACTAAACCCATTTTCTCCTTCCAATAGAAAAGCATTTTCATGACATCTCTTCCGAACAAGATATGGTCCACTATACAAGGGAAAAAATTTTTTAAATTCCTTTTTTACTACACTGCTAGTCTTGGGGGATCTCAACCATACTTGATCCCCTTCCTGAAATTGGTGACATTGCATCCGTCCCCTCTTTATGCGATTTTTGGCTGCCTGGGCCAACCGTCTTCTAGCAGCTTCTTGGTCACGAATAGGGTCAATAACTATTTCATCTAGTGGCACCAGGTTTGGAAATAAGTTGCGACATGGCTTCCCATAATGAAGGCGTTCGGGCGTAAAACCGGTAGACTCATTTATCATCTGGTTTATACAGTTAACTATTTCTGGAGTTTTATTTACCCAATCCCGGTGGTTGGTTGATATGTAGGTGCGAAAGAGACGATTGAGTTCTCTCATGACTTTCGCATGGGTTAGATTGGGGATTCCTAATCGATGTCAACCGATGAGTGACTTGTTGCTTCAAAAGCCAGCCCTTCCATTCCCTAGAGGTGAAGGCTGAACCATGATCTGATAGAATAGAATTAGGTTTTCCCATCTCAGGGAATTGTTTATCTTTGAGGGTCCGAATCGTATTCCTTCAGTCTGCAGCCCGGACAGGATACGCTCGTACATATTTGGAAAAAACATCATAGGTCACGAGTAAATATTGGAAATTTCTAAATTTGGGCAATGGGCCGTAGTGGTCGATTGCAATTAACTCATTGGGCCTTGATGCAGCTATGGGTTTCATAGTTCCAGCGTAAGACTTGTTTGAAAACTTAGTCCGGGCACACATTGCACATTTCCGTAACACTGTGAGGATCTGTGTGTACATACCTGGCCAGTAAAATTGACGTCTCAAGGCTTCCTCAGTTTTCCGTGGCCCATAATGTCCCAAGGTTTTGTGTACATGTTCGATCAGTTGCATCCTAATCTTATTTGGTGTCATGATTTTCCATGGGCTCTCCATGTGTTTGGTCTTACATTGGAGGATTCCATCTTTTAAACGGAATTGGGAGTATCGCTGTGCATTTCTTTTGTTTATACACATTAGGTGATTGGTTCCCAGGTTGGAGATAATGTTAGCATATTGGTCATCTTGCCAATATCGTAGATTTGTCAAATCGGTTTCCATAGGGGTCTTCATGGTTGTGGCCATGATTCTGAGGGTCTGGTCATTCAGCTGAGGATTTTGGATACTGGCAGGTACAGGATGGCGGCTTAGGATATCTGCCACAATGTTCTCACGTCCTGGGCAGTAAGCCACTCTGTATTGAAACTGTTGGAGGGCCAGGCTCCACCGGCTCAATCGATCATTTGTAAGGAAACTCTTATTCAAGAATTCCAAACATTTGTGATCGGTTACTATGACCACATCAGACCCCAGGAGAAATTGACGGAATTTCTGGCATGCCCAAACGATTGCTAGGGTTTCTTGTTCCGTGGTGGTATAGTGTACTTTGGCTCCCTTTAAGGAGCGGCTACAAAAATAGAGCACCTGATGCTTTCCTTCTTCATTAATTTGGAATAACACAGCCCCCAATCCCTGCTTGCTACTATCAGTCTGGACGTAAAAGGTCCTTGTAAAATCAGGATGACACAACATTACAGCTTGAAGAAAATTTTTTTTTATGTTCTCAAAATCCTTGTCATGGGCTTCGGTCCATTCCCATTTATGATCTTTTTTTAGTAACTCTATCAGCTTTCCTGTCTCATGAGCAAAATTTGGGTAAAACCGGTGATAGAAGTTACAAAGTCCCAAGAAAGATCGGACTTGTTTCCGAGTTTTTGGTTTGGGGAAGTGCTCGATGGCTTCTACTTTGTCAGGGTGGACTTTGACCCCATCCTCAGTTACAACATGCCCAAGGAATGTAATTTTTTTTACCGCAAAGCGACTCTTTTTCAAGTTAATAGTTATGTTTTCTTGGGCACATTCATGGAAAAATTGTTCAAGGCATTTCAAATGTTCAGTGATGTTTTTTGATGCAATTACTATATCGTCCACATAGCAGACCATATTTTTCTGTACCTCTTTGGATAGGACTTGTTTTAAACATCGCATTAGACCTGCCCCACTATTAATGAGTCCAAAGGGAACTCGCTTAAACACATGGGTATGTCCTCCATACCGAAACGCGGTATACTTTAGGTCACGAGGATCTAGGGCCATCTGCCAATAACTGGCGGTAAGGTCTAAGGTAGAAAAGATCATTTTCCCTGCCAACTGGACAAATACCTCCTGGACCAGTGGCGGGATGTCTCTCTCAGGGATGGTCATGCTGTTTAATTTTCGTGCGTCCAAACATAGCCGCAAATCTCCATTTTTTTTTCACCACAACTAACGGATTGTTATAGGGAGATGGGCTCCGCTCAATAATGTCCCACTCGATCATCTGTTGAATCTGTTTTTCCACCTCATCCCGGTATTGGAGTGGGATGGGGTATGTTTTGGATTGGGTGTACGATTCCTCCTTCACTCGAATTCTATGAGTATACCCCTTTATTTTTCCAGGAGTCTGGGCAAACACCTGAGCATAATTTTCTAATATGCTTTGGATACTTCTTTTATCTTTGGACTCTGTAATAGCTGAGTCATGGACCTTTTTTTCAATCAATGCGGAATCAACAGGCTGGATCAAGCAGCTCTGCTTCTCAGGTACGGCTTGGTGGGTCACTTTGAAATGTATTGATTCATTGTCGAACAGGCATTTTCTTCCGAAATAATCGATAATTCCATGATTTTGGGTTAGAAAGTCGGAACCTAACACCATATCATAGATCAGTCCAGATACAATCAAGAAAGTATGGCCCATCAATCTCTCCTTGATCTTCACCTCTAGCCAGATTTGACTGTTCTCGCTCATGATTCTTTTCCCATTAGCTAAGGTCAACTGGATGGGACGTGTTGGCAATTGCATGATTTCCCATTCTCTCTCTACACTTTTAATCCATGCCTTTGATACGATCGATGCTTGGCTTCCTGAATCCACTAGCGCTAATACCTTGGTGGATTCTATCATCACTTCAATAATAGGACACAAGCTTGTGGTTGTAACATTCTCCACGTTTTCTTTTTCCCATATTATGTTAGTCATCTGGCTACCATCTGGTTTAAACTGATTCCATTGTTTCTTTAAATATTCTGGGCATTCCTGTATGTCCCCCTTCCCTTGTTCTGGGTTCAATGTTGGGGTTCCATCTGTTTCTGGATTACTAAATCCATAGTCTATTGAAACCAAAAACTCAGCCATTTCATTTATTTTGTTGATCCGGCTTATGATCATCATTTCCTGCATCTTCATCGGCATGTTCTGTCGTATGGTACGGATAATATGCGATTCTGACCATGTGATATCTGATAGAGATCTGAGTCTTGCGGCTTGCTTTAAAAAGAATTGCGCATATGTTTCTTGGTGATTAGTTGGGAATTTTTCATTGGTTATAGTGTGCAAAATAAACTCCTGTCTTTCTTCGCTCCAAAAAATCTTGCATAGTGCCCGGCAGTACTCTTCAAGATCTGTTGGTTTGTGTGTCAATGATCGCCACCAGTCTTTAGCGGTTGCTTCCAAATGCTGGCTAGCTATGGCCATTTGTTCTCTATTGCTCAGTGCATATAGTGAACACATCACCTTCAGATTTTCCATATGTTCCTGTGGACTCTCCTGTGGTTCACCACAGAAGATCTGGATCTGCATAAATGATGCAGTGATGGGTAGTTCCTGATGCCTCATTTTGTTTACTAGAATTCCCTTCTACTTTTTTGAAAAACTCTTTAAGCATGAAATTTTGGTTGCTATACTTTCTGACTTCCTTTTTATATTTCTTCATTAATTCACTTTTATTTTTCTTTTGAAAGATAGTCAATTTTTAAATGTCTCTGTGAAATATATTTTAATATTTTGATTTAGACTTATTGTCACTTCTAATTATTTGAAGATTAAGGCTTGTTTCTTTCTTCTTTTATTTTATACAGGATATACACCTCTCTCTCCCTCCTCTCTTCAACTGTCTTTTTTTTGCCATTTTTTTTTGTTGCTGCCGACTGCTGCTGATAACAGGAAAAAAATATTTGATCATCACATGTATGTGTATGATCTGAATTCAAACTGCCTTGCTGCTTGACTTTTGGTTGTTTTTCTGCACCTATAATAGACTCTTACAAAAAAAAAATTTAGTGATTTGTTTCTACAATATAATGTTCTGCTCATGATAATTATACATAGCAAAATAGTGGACAATAATTAAACTCTCTCTCAACCCCTAACATCCTGGTTTGAACTCATTTTGACATGTAGTTATTATATTACTGTTGGCACATTTATATGGCGCCAGCCAACAGGATATAACAAAAAAAAACAATTCCAAATACATCTGGGCTACTCAACTAGTAAATATAACTAAGTATTTGTTACACATTATAAACTCTATTACATATATAATGTACAGAAAATACACTAAATATGACATATACCTTGTCATAATTTCAAGGTTTATCATTTACGGTTGAAGTACATGGGTTTTATTTATAAACATTTTCATTTTTGCATATATAACTTAAGAAACATATTTTATATATTTGTAAAACCAGATACAGGAAAAAAAATCACTTATGGGTGAAACACATGGGTATCGAAATTTTTTTTTCATTTTTAAGACAAGATTTTTACATTTGTGGCTGTAAACATAGAATACAATATTTTTCTATAGTTGCACAACCAGATACCACAAAAACCATTTACATTTATGGTTGCAACACATGGACATTGGTTTTCATACAAATTTTTCACAGTTTATATATATAAAATCGGAAAACAAACTTGGGTAGGAAGGAAATATACATATCTATCATCAATGATCTCTTACAACCTTTTTTTTAAAACATACATATAAACAGAATTCAGTACTCAGGGTATGTGGGTGTTTATATCAAAGCCCCACTTGGGCAGCCAAGCCCGGAAAAAAAAATCCACTGTACCGGTCAAAACAGTATGCTCACTTAACAAGGTTCCAAATCCTAAGCAAAAGTACCTCGAATCCGATCATGCTCGAGATACACAGGTCTGGAACAATCTGAATTCTAACCTATTTGCCTATTCTTCGAATCTCTGACCCAATGAACAACAATTCTGATGACACAGTAAAATTATTTTAAATCCGTGCCCATAAGCAGAGCGGTGGAGCATAAGATCAGACTGATGATGATGATCGAGGTCGGAGTAGCCCAGGAATTAGATTTATTATACTTATTTATTAATGCTAAGCTCTTAGCCAACGAAAATAGTTCTAAATATTAACTAGAAACTAATAATTCAAAACAAACCAGGATTAACATGAATATATATATTTAATAAATGTAGAAAACGCATATATATGTTACAAAATTGTTTCACGCTTGGAGGGATCTTATACATTTTGAAAACTTGGGATTTGTTTTATAAAATCCCCATTACATCAAATTGAATAAATACCATTTTATAGAATGTGTTATAAGTTGTGCGGGGTTTTTAGGTCAATTTACAAGTGTTTACAAATAAAATGTTGTGGATGTACAAACAATCTACAAGATCGGAACAGATTCGGATTACAGAAAGATACACGATAATTTAACATTAATCATTTTGACAAATAAATATAAATGTACGGTCTCAATCATTTATTTACAATCTTAAAATCATCACATATGTTTGATAGGCATTGTTTGGACATGGCGTCTCTAGACTAAGTAGACATAAGGAACAAACAATGCGCAATATTTACGAGAATGAATTATACAAATTGATTTACGTCTCTGGGAATCGATAAAGCTTTTTAAAGAAAAGCAGTTTTTAGATCAACATACTGAACGTATTTTACGAAATGAATCTTTATCTTTAACACATCATTGCGACTTTACTAAGATTAGACAAATGATCAAGTTAATGAGCAAAGTAACGGTACTAGCATACAATAATGAAAATAAGGCCTCATGGCGATCGTGGATATTTCATCATTTAACTACTTCAGCTTCAAGCCACCGTATTGAACTTTTTAAAATAATGGCCTGAGACACAATTTTCATAATAACTTCAGTTTTAATTATGTTAGAACAAAAACAATTACATTGCTAGAAACTAGAAAAATTAAGAAAAACAATAAGCATAAAATAAATAGTGATAACTATATAAACAATAAGGAAAAAAAAGAAATTTTCACATTCGAAATAATTATTATTTTATTGTTTGTTCATAATTTGGAAATTAACATTAACTAAAATTCAAAATTCATCTTCAGTGATAATTTTTTTCTATTCCTTACAAAATTATCTTTCTAAACATGTATAATATGTCTTACCTGAGATAATCCATAGCTTCACAATCTCCAAACAAAGTCGGATATGACTTGTTCATTTCTATCTTGTACCCCAAATGTTCTAAATGTCAAAGGCGTCTATAAAGAAAAAGATTCATCCTAATAAAAGATACAAAAGAAATCATCATAGCAATTGGCTTCTTGTATGTCTAAAACTAGAAATTGTAGGCTACTTTCTATATCACTGATAAAATGAGTTTTATCTCTTCATTTTATATTTTTTGTGTGTACAATAGTGATGTTTATATTCATTGTGATCACCAATGATGTTTATATTCTTTATGCAATGCACAAGTGATGTTTATATTTTTTATGTACAGAAGTGATGCTATCTTGTTATATTTATTGTACCACAGATATAATTTATTTGCATATAGTCTATAGACTTGAAAATAATGTTATGAAACATATAGCAAAAGCAAAGCATGATCATGCATAAACATAAACAAGAATCAGAATTGGATTATATGTTTGTGTATGCAATGTCTGTCTGTATACATTTGTTTATTAGTCTTATAACTCATTGCTTGTAAACCATATAATATAAACATAATTAATGGTTTTCAAAAAGTATACTTTTTGAAAATCATTATTTTTATAAAAATAAGAGGATTAGTGTACATAGAACTTTAGAAAATTATGATATGAATTATATACTAATAAGTTAATTACGATATGAATTCTATATGAGTAAATATATAATTACAAACTAAATCACACTAATTTTTCGATAAATATGAATTCTATGTAAGCATAAATAAATGTATTACAAACTACCTTTAGAAAATTATGATAAATATGAATTCTATACGACCATAAATATATAATTACACACACACCAATTTTTCGATAGATATGAATTGTATATAAGAATAAATAAATAAATATATAACTACAAATTAGCACACACTAATTACAAACTAAAATTAATAAAAAATATATTTTTTCAAAAAATTAAAAAAAAAAATTAAATTTTACTTACGAATAATTACGTTCTTAGTCTGTTGTAAGCCTTGTTTGAGAATAATACCGAAGAAAACTTCACTTGCAGCCGTAAAACATTTTATGTCTTTTATCGTTTCGTGATAAGTACAAAAATTACCAAAAAAACAAAAAAAATTAAATACTGTGGTTGATTAAAAAATTCGCCAAAAATCTAAATTTCGACCGATTTTTTTGAAATAAAGATCGTTTGAAAGCTAACATATATAGCTAAAAACGGCCATATTTTCTTCGACGTCATAATTATACTTTTTACATCAGCAAAGAAAGAAAATAGCACATCATCAAATGAGCACCGAAGGGCGCAAATGACGCCGACAAACCGGAAGTAGTTAAAAGAATACTTTGAAATGAACTTAGATTGGATATGTCCACACCTTCTGGCGGAGCGATATCAAAGTAGAGGCTGAGAATGAGACCCCAGATCATTATGTACTGCAATCTGCAGCACATAATCCTCTTAAACTTTACATTCAACAGAGAGTAGCGTCTCTGGTTAGGAACGATTTTGAAAAGAAGGACGGGAGCTTCATGCTTTCGACGTCCCCAATAATAAAACGATCCAGAAATGGAAAGATAAAATATCAGAAAAGAAAATATATGCCAGCAGCGTTTCTATAATTTTATAATATCATTTACAGTTTGAAAATGGTCTAACCTCTCGCGCAATAATCTGTTTCCAATTCTGAGTCACTTATCTAATCATAATGAATAATAACGCTTCTATTTACAATATTATTAAACTAACCACATTTATATTTAAAGAATCGATTCCCAAATACATATTAACTGGTGGAATTTGCCCTTCAGGCACCAGCAAAAAGGAATGGATTAATTGTAAGAAAGTTCACGATCTTTTTAAAATAGAAAATTAAAGCAAAATTCATCCACAGTAAAAGTTTTTAATTTACTTTAAGAGTAACGAATTTAAAATGAAACCAAACTCGCGAGCAATTTCTATTTAATATAGACAAAACTCTATTGATAAGTTTTAAATAAAGCCCACCCTTTTCCCAAGTAAAACAATTATTTCCCCCCTTACTCACGAATTTAGCGATTTTGGCACATTAAAGAAAATAAATTATATCTATACATTAAACAAAGCATATGAAATCTTAATGGAATCACACACATTTCGATATATAATTTAATTAAGCATGAACGGTAAGTTAAAATACATGATATTAATAAAAGATTACTGAGAGAGAGTTTAAAAGCAAAATTAACAGAAGCTTATAAAACAATATATAAATTAAGACATGACGGTTGAACTATAGATTACAAAAGTATTGACTTATAAAGGCAGTTCTATGTTAAAAGGTTACCTAAGAAAAAAAACAGCATGGCAGCATCATTAGCAATCAGAAGTCGGAAGCAATCATGTTGTATGGTCGGCCAGATGGAACATGGCACTTGTAGGCAGACAGTTCTTCGAGAGAAGAAGAAAAAGGTGCTAGATTCCACTACTTAAAATTCATCACGCAGAACTTGCGTTGGCTTCTTAAAAGTAATTAACTCAACTGACTAAACTCCTCTGAACTTAACTACAAACTGAAGGTAAACTGAACTGACTTCCTTTGTTCTGTGGTCCCTTTTATAACATTTTAATACTGCCCAGAATGCAATCTCATCTACCAACCTTATCTCTGTAATCCCTTTCAAAAAAAGCAACATTTAATTAGCAAAATATTTTCAGTTGATAAGGCCTGAAATACCATTTTTAACTGTTTTGAAAGATTTGAACACAACTGATAAACAATTTGTTTTTTTGATTGTAATTAAGATTTATAAATTTTAATTATAGACAACGATTTGACCAAAGATAATTTCAGTATTTCAAGCCTTCCCCATTTTTTCTTTGTTGTTACATTAAATGCACACAGATATAAAAATAATTACAAATGTATTTTCCAGCAATAAAATTATTGCTTTAGTCAAAATATATATACGCATCACTCAAACTACTGTTTCATTTTTACTAAACAAAGATTAATTTCACTAATCTTTAGAATGATTCAGCGTACAGTGTGTGAGTGAATAGCATATATTTATAGCAGGGTCTAAATTGTGGACCCCTAGGAGGTTAATGTAGATGGTGACACATGAAGCATCGATGATGATTAGACATCGATTGGTTCAATACTTTTGTATTGGATCAAGTACGATGGCATCAAGTTTTTGAATCATTATATATGTTTATGAAAAAAAACTCGTTGATAATGAAAGGAGTATGCACATTGTTTTCTCTAGTGGAGTTTGAGTAGTTTGTATGCCTGCTAAATTTAGTATGATTGTTTGTGCAGAGTGATCGGAGAAAAAGGAAAGATTTAGAGTTATATCAATTAGGTGATGCAGCATTGGTGAATAAAAGCACAAATCTATGAGTGTTGCAAAGCATCTATTATAAAATGAGATAGAGTTTGAAGGAAGAAAGCCTTCAGCATTCATAAGTGGTAGGGCTAATTGGAAGCCATTTAGATGCAAATGTATTATAGTTCATGTTAAAATCATCCATTAAGATAGTCGGATAAGAAGTTGATGCAACAAAAAGTTAATTGTAAGAATGATATGTGATATTATTGAGGGACCTGGAGGAATATAGACAAAAATTATGTTAATTGTTGTAATACAGTTGTGAAATGTGGCAATTAGTAAATTTGAGTCTATGTATATAATTTTAAAGTTGAAAAAGTAGTGGTGGAAACAATAAGCATGCCTGTCCCTCCTGATAGAGATGAGGCATCATGTGAACATGCACAAAAAACATGTTTGTTTAGATAGTTTGAAGGATCTATATGTGAGCCACTGTATATTTTTGTTTCAAAAAGGCCAAGTGTATGTGGGTTTTTTTATGTTTATCCATCTGTTAAGTTGGTGTAACTTTAATATTGAATTAATGTCTATATTGTAGTTTTATTGTTGAGTTAGATGATTGTGATATCAAGTTGATCTATAATGTAACCTTGATCATAATTTGTTCATTTG
The DNA here is from genome assembly GCA_028023455.1 of Epiperipatus broadwayi. NCBI lineage: Eukaryota > Metazoa > Onychophora > Udeonychophora > Euonychophora > Peripatidae > Epiperipatus > Epiperipatus broadwayi. The sequence goes on along the minus strand of JAQFVV010000007.1, from coordinate 19,703,661 downwards.
ATTTGATGCTGTTATTAATCTTGAGGATTGGTTTGTGTAATGGATGAGTGAGTCTCATATGATGTTATATGTCGATGTGAATTTTTTTTTTGAATTAATATTTAGCTGTGGATTACTGAATTCCAGGTGTATGCTATTAGCAGCTGCAAGATCAGATATGTCTGACATTCTATCATTATTATCAGTTTTAATTTTTTTATTGTCGGATTTTGACTTGGAATGCCCTGTTTTTCTTTTTCTTTTTCTTGTGTGGGAGTTTCAATGATTGTCAGGGGTGTGTGATAAATTCCATAATTTATGTCAGAGTATTTTATTAGATAAAGTGAGTGAATTTGAATCTATGAACATTGAATCAATATCAGCGTTAGTCTCATTTGGTACAATAGGTTGTTTGTATGCATCATTATTGTTTGAGTGAATTTGTTTTATATAAGTAGTGGAGGTTATGTTAGCTTCAGAAAAAGTATGATTTATTTTATTGTTTTTTTTGTGTGGGTTCAATTCTGTTTTCATCTTGTTGTATATTAATTTTTGTTTTTATTTTATTGTTTTTTTGTGTGGGTTCTATTCCGTTTTCATCTTGTATATTAATTTTTGTTTTATCTGTGGCTGTTTTGTTGTTTTCCAGACAATTGTTAACTGTGTCTTTATTGTAAAGTTGATGACTATGTGTTTTATTGTTCTGTTTTTTTTTTTTTTGCTGTATAGAAAAGTCACTGCATTGAATGGCTAGATGACCTCTCTGCCCACATGTGTAACATTTAGGTTTTAGTCCCCTTATGTATAAACATAGCATGGCTTCTTGATTTAATATCTGTGTGGAAATGGAGTTTGGATCGATATTTTGGTGAAGCTTTAGTTTAAATTCATAGTTGTTTGTTGCTATTGGTATGGGGGTATCTTTTGAGTATATTTCTTTAAAAAATATTACTTTACCAAAGGGTTGCATCATTTTTTGAAAATCTTGTATTGTGTAGCTGAAGTAAGTATTTTTTAGTATTCCAGAAATAATATTTTGTATGTTTTCATCTACTGATACTAAAACATAGTTACTTATTGATTTTATTAAAGTTTGAAAATGCTGCTTTTGATTTATTTCAAATAACTCGATAGCTATGTATCTAGGATTAGTGAGATCAGCTATTCTAGATATAGTTTGCCATAAGTCATGTGTTATAATTGCCTCATAGAGTAATTGATGAGGAAACTGATATAGCAAGCAATTGGAATCTATAGCAGATATTACAAGCGATCTTGGTGAGAAAAAATGTTTAAAAGAATTAAATAAACTTTGGGGAATGGTATTGTTGTATTTTTCTGAAATATTTTCTAAAATTTCTGTTGTCCAATCTGTTACTGGGGTTGGACTAGTTTTTTGTGTTTTTAAATCTAAATCTTGAATGTCATTTATGTTTGATGTTCGATAACGTGGATTTAGTTTTGCGAGTTTTGATTAAAAAATTTTTTTATCGTAGTTTCTGAATTTTTAGTAACGCTTGCGTGTTATTTATAGCTGCATTATTTATAGATAACTTTGGGAATTCAATAGATATGTTTTTAATATTGGCGAAATGTTCGTTGTTATTAGAAATCGCCATTTTCAAAGTATCACTTCGAAAACTGATTAGTAATAATTATTATAAATATCTAATTTTTTTTTTTGAAAATGAATAAATAATTTAATTATGTTTGATAATCAAAACATTTATAAAATATTTATTTCGTAGAATCTTCAAGTACGTTAAGAATATTTGTTTGACAAACAGTGCTATACTATTGTAGTAGTAGAAGTAGTAGTAGCAGTAGCAATAGCAGTAGTAGTAGTAGTATTTTATTACAACTACTACTACCACTACTACTACAAACGTGTTTTTCTTTTTTTCTTAGTAACTTTGTTTATTTTAACTTAGGTAGTCTTTTTGGTATTTGGGTATTATTCCTGCAATCAAGGAAATATAGGAGGACTTTTCACATTCGTATCAATACACTGCTAACTTTTTAATGTTACGATTTTGGCAACATCAAACATTACAAAGTTAGCAATGATTTGATAGGAATGTGAAAAGTCCTCTTTTCTTTCCTTGGTTGCTGGAATAATACCCAATAGTTTTAGAAAAACACACAAAAATTAATTTTATAGGAAATATACACGTACTTCTATGCAATGTAGACGGACTCAAACAATCAAATTTGATGGACGCAAAGAACCAAATTTTGTAATTTTCTTCCATCACTTTAAAAAAAAAAATGTAGTAATGAAGGCATACTGGATCCATTTTTCTGTACGAAATTAATACAACACAAATATATCTTTTTAAAAGTAAATAATAAAAAAATCTATGAAAGAAACATAAGCAGACGATGCTTGAACGCTAAATTTAATAGAATGATTTTAAACCAAGAAAAATATCGAAATTTGTACAAATAGTTTTTAAAATCACATTACAAAACATTCAACAAGAGTCTACTTACGGTCTGAAATAGAGTATTGTAGTTTACAAAATAATTCTTACATAAAAAATGCGATTATCAGCCCCCTTCCCCGCCATTCCTACTTCCCCGAAAGGTTTATAGAGCACGTGATTGCAGCAGTACATGCTAAAAAATGGAATCTTACCAAGCAATGGTAAACCAACAGCAATCTATTTTTTAAAACTAATGTTGTCCAAAAAATAATAACAAAGTCAACGTATTTATTCAATTAATAAATGAAAAAAAAACAATAGTAAATTCCTGCAACTCTTTGAGTAGAAAAGTCAACATATTAATTGAATACGAAAAATAGAATAAGCACTATAAATTGCAACACTGCAATCGTTAGTTTTCAACTGGAAAAATAACTTGAAATTGCAGCAGTTGGTGAGTTGTTTTATAAACAGAATTAAAAATGTTTTTGATCTCAAAGCAAGTAAAAAAACAACAACAGTAATACTAAAGTCTACATATTAATTCAATTAGTAATTAGAAAAATGAGTAATTGTAAATGGCAACACTTTGAGTATATGCTTTTTAGACTGGAAAAGTAACTGGAAATTGTAAAAGCAGCAGCACTTTGAGCAAATCAAAAAGTAACAACAGCAGTAATAATCTAGTCACAGCAGTAAATATAAAGTGAACGTATTAATTCCATTAGAAATTCGAGAAATAACTGTACATTGTAACACTCTGATCAGATAGTTGTTAGACTAGCGAAATAACTCAATTAAAGCAGTTTGAGCAGATCAAAGGAAACAACAGTATTAATAAAGTCAACGTTTTAATTCAGTTACTAAATAAAAAAATAAGTATTAATTTAAGCACTTGGATCAGATGGTTTTTAGACAGGAGGAAAAACGTTACTTAAGTCATTCAACATGGAAAAAGAAGATGTCATCATGTCTGTGTAAGCAGGAGTAAAAATGTTTTTTATATGAAAGCAAATAAAAGGAAAAAAAAACATAACTAACAAACTCAACGCTTTACTTCAATTCGTAATTTAAAAAAAAAAAAAAAAACAATGATGGTTTTCAGACTTGGGAAATAACTATAAGTTGCAACATTTTGAACAGATAAAAGTAGGCAACAACAATATTAACAAAGTTAACGTATTAATTTAATTCTTAAATTAAGAAATATCTATCAACGAATTATTTCAATTAGTACATCCAAAAATTACTTTAAAATATAGCACTTTTAGCAGATAAAAGGAAACAACGAAGTATTAACAAAATTAACATTTTAATTCAGTTACTAAATCAAAAAATAAGTGTTATTTTCAGTACTTTGATCAGATTGAATAAAAACTCGGAAGATGAAATTTAAAATGATCAAACAAAATTACAATAACAACAAGGAGCAACTTTAAAATGTAAAAAACAAAATTTTCAATCAGCAAATGCAATAATTTCCAAAAAAAAAAAAATTTCCAAAAAAAAAAAAAAATGACCCTAAGAAGTTTTGACACGTAAGAAATTGTGTTTTGTTGACACGTTTTAAAACACGTTTTGTGCACGTTCAAAAACACATTTTTCGAGATGAAAAAAGCGCGTGTTTATTTCACGTTCGCAAGATTACACGTTTTATCGCGTATGTGAATAATCGTCCTATCTATCCTAGGTTGCAGGAATAATACCCAAGTACCGTTTTTTTTTTTTTACTTTAATCAATTGAACATTTTATATTAACTTTGGTTAATTTAGATAATATTTTTTTCATTTTTTTTTATTAATAAAGTGAATTGGTATTACGGATTCTTCTCTTGAATTTATATAAAAACTAATATAGTCGCCTTTTTACAAACTGTCATATAAATTATTTAATAATTTATATTTTAAGACTATTTTGATGTTATAAAATAATTTCGTTGATTTTCCTTTTTTCTCCCCCCCCCCCCATTCCCTTCTTAAGTGGAATTTAATCAATAAAATCTATAAGTCTAATGAAAACATTAAAAAGTTATTTCTTCATATACTTAATATTTTAAATCAAATACACATGCAAGTATATTAGTTATAGATATATAATAGATACATCAACATAGTTAACCCTTCTTAGTCATACCGCCAGTATTTTTGCTTGGTTAGAAGAAATGTTTACTTTAATTACAGTTAAAATTCAATTTATACAATAATTATTATGGAGATGATACTGATTTGTCTCACATACCGCTTCAAATGTACCCTATATGGTTTTGGGCAATGATAGAATTACAGGGTCCAGGTTGTAAGATCCTCGGTTCTTTTCCACTGTTGGTACCTTATGAACTACTGAATATTAAAGCGATTTGATTAGTTTTTATTTTACTTAAAATATATAATAAATAATTATCCATTACAAAGTTTAGCTCCATTTGTCTACCTTATGATCCACTTTTTTAATATATCCTCTTTACCTGCTTTTATAATTATTTTGTTTATTTTTTATAAACGAAAGTTATTATACTCCTTCTAATTATTTCTTTTTCTATATTATGGGTAAGAGAACAAACAGGTGTTACTGACCTCATTAAAAAAATTAAAAGACTGAAGTGGAGTTGGGCTGGACATATCGCTAGAAGAGATGATAATAGATGGACAATTAAAATCTTAAACCATATTCCAAAAGATTGTAAAAGAACCAGAAAGAGACCATATGTAAAATGGATGGATGAAATAAGAAAGTGTGCAGGGGTGATGTGGAAAAGAGAAGCTAAAGTTTAGAGAAGATAGATTGAATTGAAGAAACCTTCATCCTGCAGTGACTGAAAATGTTTGCTGATTTGAAGATTAAATATTCTTATTGACTGAGTTTTTTGCAATACTTTACTTGCCTGTATCATATTGGTTCACTTTAATATTCTTGCCACTTTTTATCTTTGAAGCATCTTTGATTTTTATTAAAAGAGACATTGTACAGTGCTTTTAGACTTCTGATATCTTTTGGCTTTTCTTATATCGTTATGTTATATTTTTATAACTATCATCTTATAATATACTAGTTTTATTTTAAAATGTAAATAGTTTGAAAAATTTTCAGCAAATATTTTCATTTTTATATAAATAGTTAATAAAGGTGCACACCAAAATATATCATTACTAGAGTCTTGAATTTATAAAGATTCAACAGTCATGCATATTTGAAGGATTATTGTTAAAATTCAAACCAAATTATATCTGGTGCATCTAAGGATAAAAAGCTGAGAACAATAAGACTAACCAACTCCCTCATTTCAGTAAACCAGAAATAATGTTTGATTTAAAAAACAAATCATAGTTTAGCCATGAATTATCCATATGATATTTGTAAAGATAAAATGATTAATTTTAAGTGCTTTTGACATCTTAGTTATCATATTCATAGCAATGATTGGAGGACAGGAGGGTTGTGGGTATAAATAAAAATTAGATAGCCCACTTTTTAGAGAGAGGGAAGCGGGATTTCTTTTTATTTCTGGAGTTTGAGTTAGTGGAGCTGTAACACACCTCTGTTATTTTGTGTTGGGTGGTGTTTTATTCAATGCACACAATGGTGACTGATGTCAATGAAATGTGTGACTGAGTGTATTTTGATGCTCCAGAAATATGATTTGTGTTATGGATTGTTTTTGATGTTGGAACAGTCTTGTTGAAAGGATAGTGCATGATTTTCCATAGTAGATTGCATTACAGTTTTCTTGAGTGCAGACAATCATGTAAATGGTGTATGGGGGATGTTTCATGATGAGTTTATCTTTGGAGGTGTTGATCAATTGGTTTATAAACAGGTGTAGAAGCTGACTCTGTATGACTTTGAGCATTTTTTGTTTATGTTCCTAAAGACTTTAGAGATATAAAAAAGCATACTCATAACTTAAGGTTCAGATGAAGGGAATTATGTTCTGATCTTGTTGTAGAATTTGTTGATAATGTTAGTGAGTGACATGTATTTGAACACAATGAGACATAACTCCTTATATATTTATTGATATTAGATTTCTGGTCCAATTTCTAGTTGGCATAAGTTTAAATTTTCATATAGAAATGTTGTCACACCAGTGTGTTTATGTGAGTTGGGGGTGATAAAATGGGATATATATAGCCTCTTATTTCAAAGGATATATTTAACATTTTATAATTTCAGTGAGCACTCTCCCTTTGGAAGTATATGTCAAGATATAATATCATAACTAAGATATCAAAAGCACTTAGCTCAAATTTTAAGATACTTCTACACTGAAACTTTTCTTATTTAGCATTTCTAAGATTTAGAATTAATTACAATTTGTGTAAGAAAACGTTTATCAATTTATATATATAATTGTAAAGAAAAGATGACTATAAGTGTGATACCTGGCAAGTTGAAACAGGTCAAAAATTAGCAAGGAATGCAATCATCTAACACCTGCATAATTTAAAGGTGCAGGTAAAACAGCTCTAGTCTTTACAAATGTATAATAAGCATTGAATGTGCAATCTTTGATTTAATGGGTTTCCATGATATTCAGCCAGCACAACACAATATCTGATTCTTGACATCTTCCAATTTTTTGGCCAGCAATTATACTTATTGTCACTATCATCTTTTTTATTCATCTTAAGCAAATACTTTTAAAAGATGAACCTCATGGATGAAAGCCTGTGTGAAAATTTGAAAAACTTTTTTTACACATATTTCTCCAAGTGGTTGACTTGAGTAATTTTTATGAAAACTTTGTTATTACTTTTGAAGACATGGTCTATTTGTTGTTCTTCTCTTTTCACATTTCTCAAGTATGTTCTTTGTTTTATTCTGTTGAATGTTCATATTCTTACATAGTATGGATAAAGAAATCTTCAATAGCATGAGAACATGTTTTTTTAAAAAGTCAATCAGATGGTGATGACTCCATGAGCTTGATGAGAGTTCAATGAACTCACCATCTATTTTGATCTGGTTAAGCCATAATCTATGGTCTGTATTTGTATGTAAAAAAATAATGAGACTAGTTATCACAATTCATTCACTTAGGTTATACTGGTGGTTTCTTGTTGAAGTTAAAATATATCATGTCTTTACCTCGGGGGACAAAAATATGCCATAAATTATTAATCCTGTGGAGATCATGGTACTCTTTTTACTAAATATTATTGCATATATTAGGTGCACAGATTCAAGGTCTTGATTAGCTGTGCATAATGATAAGCCAGAATTGGGTATAATATACATTTTAAAGATATCTGGCAGATATCTGAAGTCAGTATTGGTGTAATTTTGAAAGTAAATTGTAACTGAAATAAATATAAAAAAACATGTATTTTATTATACAGATTTTTTAATACAAGCACATTTTCAGAGTTTTATTTTTTGCATTTCAGCACATATTGATAAAGACTACAATTTTCAGATATACCTAAATTGCTGTTGTAACTTTTTTTATCTATCTATATATAAAATTAATGTGAATATTTGTCTGTAAGACTATCATGTGTTTCTGTGAATGTATGTTTTTCCGTAAGGATATCACATGTCAAATTCTCAACCAATTAAAAAAGCTATTGCATTTATCTGTAACTGTCAAATTCACAATTGAAAAAAATACAACTTTAAATTTGTTTTATGAGCATTTTATACAAAGGAAATAATTCCACCCAGTATATTTAATAAACCATAACTTTTATTATTTTATGCAAAGGAAGTAATTCTGCCATTAACAGAGAATAATTTTTATGATGCAGATGTCCATAACACTGTTAAATTCTCATATCAAATATAATAAGTATATTTATAAATTTAAATTTAACTTTATTAATACATTTCAGGGTATATTTCTGAAGTGTACCAAACATGCAGAATTGTTTTAAAAAAATTTTTTTTTAATTTTTCAATTGTGAATTTCTCACATTTAATTATATAATATTGAAATCTTTTGTTTAATTTATATAAAATCATTAAAAAAAATTTCTAAAACAATCAATTAAAAAAAGTTACTGCCTTTCCAATTATTACGTACATCTGGTATTTTTATATTTCTTTGTTAAATAACTTCTAGATTGCAACTAAAAATTATATTTTATTATAAAACAAATTTGTAGTGTGATTAAATTTATTTTTGCATTTCAAATACATTAGTAATAAATATACCTATCGTACAATACCTCTCGTACACATGTGACTTGCTGCAATTATTTTTGACAACAATTTCCACTACATGAAAAAGTCTTTGACTTCCCATAGATATGAAATTCTGGTTTCTTCAGAAAAGTGCACCTGAAAAAAGGAGCTACCATGAACTTGGTAACTGTGGTGAATGTCACAATTAAATATTTCAATCTGATTATTGGTAGTATTAGTCCATACTGGTCAAGAACCAATAGCTTATTCAGCTCTTTAGATATATGAGATGCAATATTCCCATGTTGGATGTATTTATAAATTTCTATATTTATAAGTTTCTATATCTCTCATAATTATATAATATAGACACTATAGTTGAATATATCTCAGTCATAACTACGCTCTACTTTCCTGGGTCCATAATGCCCACACAAACAAAACATGTGTAAAAACAGCTTTTTATGCATAAATGAAGATAGTATCATCATCATCATCATCATTATCACAGCCATTATCGATCCACTGCAAGATGAAGGTCTCTCCAAGTTCAATCCATATTTTCCAATCTCTCGCCTCTCTTCTCCACACTACTCCAGCAAACTTTCTTATTTCATCTATCCATCTCACATGTGGTCTTTTTCTAGATCTGAAGGTAGTATAATTTACTGTAAATTGCCTTGCTTTTATGATTAATAAATGAACGGCATATATTTATAATTGCTAAAAACGCAGTCTTCTCTTTGTCACAGCATGGTCTGAATAATTTTCGATAGATTGAATAATTGTTTTACATTAGACGCCTTGTCAAATTGAACATAAAATTCATGCTTAAAAAGTGAAAATGGAAGGAAAAGACTGATTTTGGGAAGAGTATTAAATATCGAGCTTGTTATTTCTTAACATAGTAACGACATTTTTAAAAAATAAATTCACTTATAATTTTTATTACATTGCAAGTGAAAAAATTTAAATCAGGAAAAGAAAATGGGATAAATAAATTTAACTTTATTTCTTTTCTTCCAGTATAAAATCACTTAGGAAAAGAAATTCGATTGTGCTTTAAGTTTTATTGAAAATATAAATATTTATATTAGGGAAAGTGATGTTTGCAAAAGGTAGATTCTAATCTCTCTCTCTATATATATAAATTATTAATAGGCCAAAAAAAAAAACGTCAAATTTAAACCAACACACATATAGATATAAATTAGTTTAAATAAGTCGTAAGTAGATTTGGAATTTATTTCACGATATTATAGATAACCTACAATCTATTAATCAATAAATGGTTATTTAATGATTATTTAGTAGGATGTTAATAATAGACTCATGTTAATTTCGATTGATTAAGTAAGGTTTGTTATCCTGACGTTAAAAACATAAAATACATTTTTTTGAAAAATTGGTAATTAATAAAATTATAACAAATTCTCACAGGGATGATTAAACATTGATTTTTATCTTTTAGCGCAAGATAACGGCGTCTTTAAATTTTTTTCATAGAAGAATAAGGAATACAGGAATACTGGTCAATCTAGTCAAATGTCAAATAGAAAAGATTCAGATTTAAATAAAGCAGAATGTGCTTATTACTATTTCATAAAATCCTTACATTTACAAATATAAAATTAAAGTGATAAAAGTTTGATATAATTAAGATCAAATCCCAAAATAACATTACATGATCTGATAGTGTTTCTAACTGGCTCATTTAAAAGAACTATTTTAAGATATATATATACCCATAATTTAATTCAGAAAATGAAAAATGTTATTTTATTTATTGTTAATTTGAAATTGATTGTTTTTTCCCTCTTTTCCTAAAAGAGTTAACATTATATGATTTGAAAAGAAAGGCATTGCACAGATTTGAAGATGGTCTATAGATGTTCCAAAGTATGAGAAATTTCAATGTGAATTTTAATATGAATAGGTACAAAATAAAATTGGTGAAGAAATATTGATTGTTAAATAATATCCTTCAATAAATATAAAAGTAAAATAAAATAAGTAAATATGTGAAAATAAATATAAATCAAGTAAACAATAAATTAAAGAAATGAAATTTAAATAACTTGAGTTAAATAAGTATTAAAAAATTGATAATTTACTTTGAGCACAAAAATATCTAGAGTTGTGCAATTCTTTATATACATCATCTTATATTATTTATTTATTAAATTGTTAGAATAAAAAATGCTACTATATTTAATATGTTTTTACAATAACAATGACTAACAGTTAATCAAATTAATTATTGTTTTTATATTATATATATTTAACATATTTATGTTTATTATTAATTAATGTAAATTAAATTTTGATCAGAGTTATATTCAATTAATTTTCAGCAGAATGTGTTATTAAAACAGGCAAAACTCTCCATACAATAATACCATTCAGTGCAAGCCAGAGTAATAAATGGATGCCCGAAGGCTTGTGCATAAAATCCCTATCTAGTGCCTACTCATCCAATATCCCCCAGACTAGGTTTTAGCTTGTGGCTTTTGTCAGTGAGGAGTTTTGGATCTGAGAGCACTGCACCTAGATCTTAAGATCTTGAGATCTATTGAGATCTTGTCATCCATTGATTACTCTGGCTTGCACTGAGTGGCACTACTGTATAGAGAGTTTTGCCTGTTTTAATAACAGTTATGAGCAAGCATAAGAAATGGTATCATGTGATGTTTAGTGGTTTAATTCAGAATGTAATACAACTGAAAATTTAAGCTTGTAGCTCTTTTTCTACAGCAACTAATCCTAAATGGAGGCTTTATATTAATTCTATTATTCTAATATTATACATTATATATTCATGTTTTGATTTTATTAATAAACATAATTTACTAAAGTTAATTGTGTAGTATGGCCTCTAAAATAGTTATTAATAGGGAGAAACAAAGTATTCATATAGTTGAAGGATATTCATGCAAACAATAAAAAATATTAGTTATAGATTATTTTTAAGTCATATGTAAAATTATACAAACACCAAGTTATTCATATGTTTCAAAATATGTGCTATAAATTAAAATTTAAGTATGTATAAAAAAGATAATACACATAAAAAAAGAGAAGGAAAAAGTTGAAATCATTATATTTATTCATTATGCTTAATTTAAAAAAAAAACATATATTTTAATTTTAACTGAATTTAAAGTATATATCTGAGCTAGGAATATTATGATAATCTCTAACCAAATATATGATTAGCAATTATTATTAATATTCTTATCTAAAATGGGTGATATCAAAGATGCGAATACAGAATGTTTAACACTAATTAATTGAATTATAAAAAATCCAGTAATATTCTAAAACAAAAGCAAAAAACAATGTTTTCCTAAAGGTTTTTGATTTGGAAAGGAAAAAAACTACATAGAACAAAGAATCATGAAGAGTTGTTATCCATCAGGTAGCATCAAGAAAAGTTAATAGACAACCAAAGCAAACACAAAAAGGAAAAACAATTACTGGTACTGTTAAGTATTCATATATATTAGGAATAACATACACATTATAAAAATGTGAAATCAATATATCATTATAACAGCTCTCCAGTTTCACACCACACTTCAAGAAATTCTAACATCTATGCAGCCTAAATTTGAATTATTAAAAATAAAACCTGCATCTATAAAATATCATGTGAATGTGGAAGGAAGTATATTGGTGAAACTAGTCATGTGTTGAAAAGTGATTAAAAGAATACAAACTAATGTTTAGAAAAAAACTCAGATGTGTCTACAGTAGCAGACCATATGTGTACTAATGAACATATGTCCGATTGGGAAAATACAAAAATATTGGATAAAGAATAAAAAGGTGCATAGAAAAAAAAAGAAGTTGATCATATGAAAATAGCAAATAATTCTATAACTCATCCCAATGTGGGGATTTATAATGTCTGGAAATGTCTAATTAACCTCATTCTTAGGAAAAAGTATTTAATAATATGCTGATGCATTGCAGTGAAACTTTTCTATATAATAATTTCTGTAGGCTTTCTATATCATAATTTTTGCAGGCTTAGTGCTTTCAGAGTTTTTTTTACTCCATAATAATAGCCTCTTTAGATTATTAATGTCATTATATGCAAATGTATGCAAAACTATCTCCTATATTATCCATTTTCTGGAAATGGAAAAACAAGTGTCTTTTCTATTTATTGAGTTGATGTCACTGGTAATAAAACAAGCTTCCTTGATTTTTCTCTTGATGTCATTCCTTTCTGTGCATAATATGTTAGCCTTAGAGGATTCAAATATGTGGCTGAACTCTTGCAGATGGTCAGCAAAAATGGAACTGCCTTCTTTTTTGGTTATTGCTTGTGTATATGTGTGTTTGTGTTGAGCTAATCTATTGCCAATTGTGGTACAAGTTTCACCATAATAAATAGCACCACACCTCATTTGAGGGCACACAATTCTATATACTACCTGGGGGGAGGTTGCTTCAATATTTATTTTATCTTTAGTATTATTAATAAGCCTATTGGTGTTTGGAGGGATATTAAAAAAAGAAGAAAAGTGAAGAATCAATAGTATTTAAACTGACTCTCATAGATAAATATTTAAAATTTCTATTGACTGTTGTCTTGGACAGAATAACTCAGTTGGTTAGAGCACTGCCTTCAAATTTTATATTCAAGAATCTAAAGGTATAAATTTGATTTCTATAACTAACATTGTCACTAGCAGTCCAGCAACATCTGAAGAAGAGCAGAGAACAATATCTTTTAAATTTGTGTAATCTTCTAACCTATGATGTCTTTGTGTGTTATTATTTAACAGTTGTTTGTATTTAAGTTTAAATAAAGTTTTAAATATCAACATTTAATGATAGATCATGGATGCAATCCAACATATCACAACAAAAAATAATACCGATAATTTTTAAAAAATATCATATTATCTAATTGTGTAGTAAAATAATATTACAATAAATTTTTTACGATAATATATTTATCTCTGGCTATAAAATAATAGCTAAAAATATCATTCCATAAAAAAAAAACAGAAAAAAGTATAATTTATAAGAAAAATAATCTTAGATTAATCTGGATCTGCAATTTTTTTGATGATAAACAGAATCTTTAGATTACGGTGTGTATTAATATCAAGAAAGGGAGATTAGGGACTGATCTTTAAGTTTTACTTCAATAGTTTTATTAACATATTCGCTGCATGAAAAGAATAATAAATTATGGCTCTAATGTTAGGAGAAACCATCTCTCACTGCTGGTATATGTGAGTATGCAAAGTTAGTAATTATATTACTGCATTTTTAGAAATATTGTGCTGCTAAACACAACGTGCTTAAGATGTCTTAATCATTGCCATGTAAAGATCATGTGGCATTGATATATAAAAGTCCCACTTTAAATGACAAAAGAATACTAATAGGAAAGAACTGAAATGGTGGTATAAACTTCTATAACTTTTAGATCTGTAAGCATTATACCACGTGTAAATGCTACATTGTTTGATAAACTTCCACAAGATTATAATGTAACATAAATGATTGGTATTCCTTTTAATTTTTTTTATTGCTTTTATTTTTTCTTTTATTACTTCGTTACAATATATATTTAGAAATTGAAATGGAAATATATGCAATCCCCGTTGGATTGGAGTAGGTTTAACCAATAAGTCAAACATCTATAAACTGTGAAAAGAAATGGAATGATCCCACCCAATTCTTTAGTTCTAATCATATATATAAGCTTAATGTATTGACATTATTATAAATCGAGTGAATTCTATCACAGCCGCATTGCAAGCAAGTAGTTGGTTGCAGACGGTTGTGGGTTCACATTCCCGGCCGATGCTATGACATATGAAAAAAAAAAAGAATCAAGGCAGTGGTTTAATTTTAACAACTCATAAACACCAATTGGAGCATTAGTTTTTGAATAAATATAACAATATATTATTATTGCATAAATAGATACTTCAATTTTATATCGTAAGCTGTGATAATGTAGTTTAAGTAGATGAGAAATTTTGTTTAGAGAGCTGAAGAATAGCCAATACCCTACCAATCTAATTATTGGTTGATAAATGAATATTTGATATTCATTATCATTTTCAACCATTATCAATATACTGCAGAATGAAGATCTCTCCAAGTTTAATCCGTCTGTAGCCTCTTTTTTTCCACATCACCCCAGCATACTTCCTTATTTTATCTATCCACCTCATCTGTAGTTTTTTTGTAGGTCCTTTAAAATCTATTGGAATTCAGTTTAAGATTTCAACTGCCCATCAATTATCATCTTTTTTAGCAATATGTCCAGACCAATTCCATCTCAGTCTCTTAATTCTTCCAGTAATGTCAGTAGGCCTGTTTTTTCTCTCACCCATGTATTTCATTTTTGATTATTTTTTGTTAGTATTATATGCATTTCTTCATATTTCATTGAGTGATCTGAAGGTTATGTATTGCTCTTCTATTAAGTGTCCAAGACTCAGATACATAAGTAAGAATTAATTAATCACATTTATAAAAAATCTTTTTTTTTCCACATACATAGGCATAAAACAACAACACAAAACATAACTCTTTTCCAACTGAAAAACAATAGATTAATAACTTCAAGAATCCAGTAAGCTTTAACTTGGAAAATATAATACAAAATATACATACAACTGTATTTAGAGAAAAGCTTTAAATTATATAATTAGCAAGGTATGCCTAACATGCTTTGTAGTATTTAACAGTAATAGCCATAATCACGACACTGAGAGAAGAATTTGTTGTACGTATTAGGAAATAAATCACAGTAGAAAATTTGCATATTTAAATGGTAAATAAATTATTTATGTTGGCCACTCTTTTTGAAAGGCGACACAGAAATCTTTCTTATTGATTGTGTGTTTATCTCTGGGAATATTCCAGGCCTCTTTCACTTTGTGCTTGGCATCATTATGTTCAGAGCAGACTATAGAGGCAGGGATAGGTTTGAAAGTGTGGCCTAGGTTAGATTCATGCTTGTAGAAAATTGATTTTGCACTGGTATGTGTTCGGCTCTGTTAAATAAATATCTGCGTTATGAAATATGGATGGACCAAGTGGCACATGATTCCCCATAATAAATAGCATAGCTGTTAGTATAGCTGCAACCAATTTTGTAAACGATTTTACATTTCAGCTCTAAAGACAGTATTTCTTTGGTGTTGTTAATTAGCCGATATAGAATAGGATGGTTAATAATAATTCTTTTAAGCCATCCTTTTTAAACCGATTCTGGAGAAGTTTCATTTTTGTAGAGCAATTATGGAAAGGTTTTGTCCTATTGTGGGCTGTTTGCAGTTATCTTTTATGTATATACAAAATATTTTTTTCAAAAACTCAAATCTTTATTGATTTGAAAAGGAATTTCAGCTAAAGTGATTCTAGAATAATTAAAAACATAAAGTAAAGCCGATAAAAAAATCTATAATTAAAATTTAAACTAAAATAAATAAAATTGATATTTTTATCACTGATAAAAATATCATTTAATTTATCAAGATATTAATTTATTTCGTTTCAAAAATATATTATGCCACACTTACTAATATATATTAATTGTTAATGTTCTTAAAGAAAAACTATAATAAAGATTTAAAAAGAATTTTAAAAATATTTAATTTTAATTATTTATTATTTATGAGTAAACATTATTTTTGTTAATTTATTTTTTCTAAAAGATATTGAATGGATTTATTTAAACTGCAAACTTTAAACATATATATATAATAACATGTCAGAACTTTTTTAAAACTTACTTAACTAAAAATGATGCACAGATTAACTATTCAAATAAAGTTTAAACATACATGCCAATCAAATTATCTGTAATAAACGCTTTCCACCTTCTCTAAATCAGCGTTTCCCAACCGCCAATCCTCGGACCTAAATCGGTCCCAAATTTTTTTTTTTGCCAATCAGCAGTATTCATGCAAAAATAAACCGAATCATGTTAATCAAATTTGTTTGAATATGAATCGTTAATATATAAAATTTATCGACAAATATTTAACAATGCAACAAAATTTCGAACCATATTATCCAGAAAATAAAGATCCCAGGAAATTAAAAATGTGGGTATCAAATACATTTTTTTAAAAAAGTCTTATTAAACTATCTTCCAATACCACTTTAGAATCCAAATTTAAGGAAACTACTTTGATCAAATTTTGGATAACTGTGAATAACGGATATCCAGAGCTTAACGAGAAAGCTTTAAAATTACTGCCAAGTTTTTTTCCCCTCATAAAATTTTTATTAATTAGATAATATGGTTACATTAGTACTGTGGTGAAATCAATACAGTTAATGGCAAATCTGGGGTGAGGATCACACAACTAGTCTTGCAGTCAGGAATAGTTAAATGTACAGCCCAAGCATCATGAGTGAATATCTGCAATGGAAAGATGATCCCATGCAGTCTTAAAAATAAATGGAGGAGCTAATTTGTTGTCTCTATCATTCAAAGCTTTGATATGAATAACTGACAGGGATTATGAATGGTAGTATTAAAGATAAGCATACATCTAATGGACCAATATGCAAAGAGTAAGAAAGTGAAAATCCTAATAGACGGAAATTCACCATTGTCAATGCTACTAATCAGGGTAGTGAGAGTAGGCATCTGGCTTATATAGATGGAGGCTATAATGTCTCTCTAACATTGAAGTGAGGTACAATGACAAAAAACATGTGACATGGTCTCATCATCTCTATGACATAAAAGGCAGACCTAGTCTATGTGTGAGAAACCCCTATGGGTACTCAGAAAATGGTTTGTAGGAAGAGCATTCAGGTTTATCTTGCAAGTTTTTCCTCAGGCTATTTATGTAAAAAAATATTTTTATCATTAATGTTTGTAAAAACAAAATACAGAAATCATTTGGATTTTGAAGCTACACTTAGTCTTTTTAAAACAAGCCTGCAGCCACTGATCGAAAAATTATGTAAAAGGTAGGAGCAAATTTCACATTGAAAATTAAATATCAATTATTACATTTTCATTTACTATTGTCAAAATTCCTTCACTCACAACTTTGATGCCATCCATTTCAGATAAATACAATAATGACTATTACTAATCATTATCGAAACTAAAGATTATCTCTAGCGCAGATATAAACTTTAAACCTCAGTTAAAGATTAATATATCTGATTTTTTTATTTATTTTACACACACGGAGTTATTAACCTTTCTCTTTCCTGTATGTAATATCTTATAGATATAATAAACACCTCCACACTTCCCCATTCTTTTTAAATTCACTTAAATAAAGATATAGTAAAAGACAAATGATCTCCAAGATGCGTTTCGTGCTGAATCAGCATTCATCAGTTGGCCCAGGTCACTATCTCTCATATATATCTTTATTATGTGAAAACTATTTATCTAGAGTAAATTGTTACATTTTCATTTATCATTGTCAAACTTCCTCCACTCACAACTTTGATGCCATCCATTTCAGATAAATACAATAATGACTATTACTAATCATTATCTTAAGTGAATTTAAAACGAATGGGGAAGTAGGGCGGTGTTTATTATATCTATAAGATATTACATACGAGAAAGGTTAATAACTCCGTGCGTGTAAAACAAATAAAAAAATCAGATATATTAATCTTTAACTGAAGTTTAAAGTTTATATCTGTGCTAGAGATAATCTCTAGTTTCGATAATCAGTAATAGTCATTATTGTATTTATCTGAAATGGATGGCATCAAAGTTGTGAGTGGAAAAAGTTTGGCAGTGGTAAATGAAAATGTAACAATTTACTCTAGATAAATAGTTTTCACATAATAAAGACATATATGAGAGATAGTGATCTGGGCCAAGTGATGAGTGCTGGTTCAGTACGAAATGCATCTTGGGGGTCATTTGTCTTTTATTATATCTTTATTTAAGTGAATTTAAAAAGAATGGGAAAGTATGGAGGTGTTTATTATATCTATAAATATCAATTAATGATTAATTAATTTTTTGGTGAATCTATCTTTTATTTATTTGTTGCTATGCTATACATTTATTGTTTGCCATCTTTTGATAATTTGTTTGTAATCATTACAAAACAAAAATCAAACATGATCACATTAGTTAGATAATTCAGTTAATGTGTTACTTGTTTTAGTAATTATTTGTTAATTTTTTTGAATTTATTTGATTTTATTTTTTTATTAATCGATACAATATAAAAATAAAACTTCTGTGAAACACCTTATTTTGTAAACTTACCGGTTCACAAAGAAAAAGGTAGGATACCACTGCTGTAAAGCATTTGTTTCACGGATTGCATTTTTAACCCACAGTTAGTCTTCAACACAGTTTAAAAGTTCTTTGCATGTCAAGATCAAACGCATAATCAATATGTGACAATGTGCTGGACTAATTCTATCATTTGTCATTAAATGTGGAATGTCTCTGAAATTTTTAAATTTTATTTAAACTTTTCTAAATACAAACAACTGTTAATAATAACACACAAGTAGACATCATAGCTTAGTAGTTTATACAATGTTTCAAGTAGTATTATTCTCCATGCTTTTTTGGGTGTTGCTGGCTTCACCAGTGACCATGCTAGTATAGGAGTTGCGTACCCCTTAGATTTTTGAATATCAAATTTTAGGACAATGCTCTAACCAACTGACTTATTGCCTTAAAATTTGATATTCAAGAATGTAACGATGTAAGTGCAACTCCTGTACTAGAATTATCACTTTTGTGGTGAACAACACCTGAAGAAGAGTGAAAAATAATGCCACATGTAACATTGTGTTATCTATTAACCTGTGTTGCCAATAAATCTGTGTTACCTACTACCTTATGTGTTACTGCTAACAGTTGTTTGTTTTTGGAAAAGTTTAAAATTCTCTAGACATTCAGCATTTAATGATAGGTGAAGGAAGTAGTCTAACATATTTTCACATTTAAAACACCACCATCACAAATCTTTAGACATAAATAATACATTTGAAAAAGTGAAATAATGAACTCATGACTTTAAAACTAAATGCTACAGAAAAATAGCCATTTCAGAGTTGAAACTCACAGATTCTAATGTCTTAAAGGCTAATTAAGATTCAGTTATCCATTTTACTATAGCCTAATATTAAAGTGGAAATAAGAGACAAATTTATTACTCATATAAACATTAACCCTTCCATGTTTCCATGTTTTGTACATTATCCCTAGTTATCATTTTACTTTAATAATAAAAAATATTATGAACCAATAAATTATCTATATATATTTTCATATGTCAAATGCATTGATAGGGAAGTGAACCCAGAGCCAGCTGCTTGGAAGGCAGCTATGCTAACCACTAGGTCACCAATGCTCGACAAGAAATTATATTTGATTTATTAAAAATATAAGTTTACAAATAAAAGAAAACATCTTTTACAATCATATCTGAACTTTGCAAATATAGAAAAAAGTGAAATAAGTCATGAAAACATTAACTTTTTCCTTATTTTTTATTAAGGAATCATTTATTGGAATATAGATTTTACAGCATACATTAGATTACCAGTCAATTGATTTACATTTGCTTTAGTCTTTACTCACATTGATTACAATTTGGCACAAATTTTTTGGGGCTGCCAGTGGCAATGTCACAGTCAGAAATGAGGCATCAGATAGAGTCCATGTTACTATAAAAGACCAGCAAGGTGGCCGACACTTTGTACTTGATCTCCCTGTCATTTCCAGGCAAGGTGGCACTGTTGAATATGCTAGTCTTCCCTAGAATTGCATACTATCTCCCCTTTATTAAGCTGACTAAGACCTTCCAAAATAAAATAGGGTCTCAGTGCACAAAAGGGTTATGAAAATCATCATCTGGTAGAATTGTTTGTATAAGTCTCAACAGAATAAGGAAACCCAAGCACTTAAATGGTCTTGGTCTGCATGAAATTCAGCTGCTATTCATGCAGAGGGCAATAGCTATTTTGAAGATAACTAAAGATCTAAGAAGTAAGAACCAACAATCCCCCTCAGTTGAACCCACCGACACCCTGTTGCCTAATAAGTGCAGATGGTTGGAGATAGTGGAGGATCATGTGGCAAGACTCATACCTGCCAAAGAAGATCGTTTTGATAGCAAGATTAAGTACTGGGACATGTATAAACTTATGAATCCCAGTTAGCAAAGTAACCCAGTCAGACTTGAATCAATGTTAAAATTGCTGATAAAAAAAATCTAAACACTGGTCATTGGACATCAGGCTAGTGAATTTCATTGTTAAATTCAGTCTGAATACACACTTCCAACAAAACAATTCCTGGTAGATCATAGGGTATTTAAAAGCATTTCTCCCAACTTCCCATTATGAGGCCAGGAGGAGGAAAATATTGCTCACCTTATTTCTTGCTGTTCAAAACTCATTGATATGAAAACGAAACTGAGGTCTAGTATTAATGATTGGCATGCTCTCAGACACTGGATATCAGCAGGGTACTGAGAACTGGGGAATTTGCTATAATCTGAATGGTGATCATGATTCTCTTTGCAAAATGGTGGACCAGGTGTCACAGTGTTTTTTGAGACAACTTGGCAAACCCATGGCTGGTCTTCAAGGAACACCTTTGCAGTCTGAAAACAGAGACCATCTTATAACTTCCCCCAAACTATATATTGACAGGTGGAAACAGATTACATTAGATGAGCTAACAATTATACCTCTTAAACTGACATCTAAGTTGTAAAAAGAAATGTCAACTGAAACTAGAAGAGAGAAGAAGAAAGAAAGAAGAAAGAAAAGACAAGAAAGAACAAGGAACGAAGATAGGAACAAGGATAAGGAAAGGAAAAAAGGGGGAAAAAGAAAGAACAAAGATACTGGAAAACAGATAGAGCCAATTAACAAATGGAAAATGGCTGCTTGAATTGATGTGGTGTAACTAAAGATTAAGATGGAATATAGAACTGCAGAAGATAAATGTGATACATAAATTCTAGTTAAACTTTTTTCTTATTGGATGATTATTGTGATCCTAGTAAAAATAATATCTTCTTAATTGAACTTCATTTTAAAAATCTGAATGAATTATTGCTAAATCATCACAAAGCTATAAAATTCTGCTCTAAAGTTTAAAATTACATTTATAATTATTAAAATATTGTGAAAATTTAAAACTATGGTGTTTGACAGTTTCATTTTTAATGTTACTATGAATTTCTTAACTTATATTTTTAAAAGTAAAGTATATTGTAATAAAGTGTATGTCTAATCATGAAAATATTTCATTTTTAATAATTACTGTACAAATATTTTATAAAAATATACATAAATACATAAACAAGTTATAGAAAATATATAATGTTTTGCTCATTACTAACAACAATAGAAGAGTTTACAAACAATCATGCAGCTGCTCTTAGAGTCTGAGATTAAAGAATCTACCAATCAGCAGATTTGAAGCTCATTTGTATTTTTTCCCTATACAATACTGATCCCTTTAGACACCTTTTTGAATTAAAAACTCAATATTTATTTTAGTTGTAGTTTCTACCATCAAGTAGATACGTAACCGAAAAAGTAGTGCTACAGAGCCACAAGAGAGGGGAACATTTTTTAGGATAACAGCAGCTCCACAAATACTCATATATCAAACAGTTGAGAATTTTTTAGCTAAAAAAAACAATTAATCAAATCACCACATTAAGATAACTACTCAAATTTTTTAAAGGCCATTGTTTTGTGACTTACAATAACATTCACTAAATGGCATATAGGACAGAGCTTATAAAATTCTTTCCATATATTTAATGATTTCAAGACCAGTTGGGGTGTGGAATAATTAAGAAATGGTCTTATAAATATTATGCTTTAAATTTTAAATAATATTAATTAATATGATTAGAATTGAATTTGGAATTTATGTACCAAGGACTTTGCATTTTACACTGGAATAAAGCTGTTTTAGCAATTTTCATATTTGTAGGAAGCAAAATCATTATCTTAAAGAGTTGATTGGCTAATTATTTTAGTATGGTGTGAAAAATAATGTGTTGTTATTTTTAAAAAATTAACGTATAAATGAACTAAATTATTAACAGTTGTTGAGTGTCTGCAGTATCATATATCACAATTGTTGCTGATAGAATTGGGATAATAATAAAATTTTGTTATACAATAAATAAAAATATATAGAGTTTATATTTTCAAGTTACTATTTTCAGAAACATCCACATTCCACTCATATCTGAGATATATTTTTATAATTGATACGATGTTTTACAACAATGTTAACTAGTATGAATAAGAGATCAGAGCCTCTCTGTGTGCGTAATTGATCTTAATTGGTGAAACAGGTAAAGTGCATTACTCTTAAGCAATTTGTATTAATTGATAACTTATTAGCAATACTTTTACTGATTGAGTAAGATCCCCCAAAATGTAAACAATTTGCGTATATAATTATCTGATCTGATTACAACTGGAAAACATGTTAGTGCCACATTATTAATATATAAAAGAAAATTAATGTTATTTGCACAATTCAGTTGAAGAATATAGAATCTGTTAAATATTTAAATGTGTTTTATTTATATAGCATGATGTTTTTATATAGATTATAAATAATAACGTAGCTTAAACCACCACACATGCGCTTTAGAGATGGATCACTATTTATACTGAATTTATTATTGAAATTATATCACTAAGGAATAATAGTCTTTCAGTATGCAATTACAAATTCCAAAACCAGACAGGACCAATAATTTACCTCACAATAAATGCAATAATAATGTTTTTTT
The DNA here is from genome assembly GCA_028023455.1 of Epiperipatus broadwayi. Taxonomy (NCBI): domain Eukaryota; kingdom Metazoa; phylum Onychophora; class Udeonychophora; order Euonychophora; family Peripatidae; genus Epiperipatus; species Epiperipatus broadwayi. The sequence continues at coordinate 19,680,358 of JAQFVV010000007.1, read as the reverse complement.
CATATGTCAAAGTGTTGACTGGGAAGTGAACCCGTGTGCCAGCTGCCTGGAAGGCAGCTATGCTAACCACTAGGCCACCAACGCTTTTACTTTAGAATGCATTCTGCCAAATGTAATTATCTACTTGTTCAATGCAAATTTTTTTGGGAAGATATATTTAGATAGCAGATAATAATCATAAACTTTAGGATCAAATGCAGACTTCAATTTAGAATTGACAGAGTACACATCAAGAAAAAATATATGCATTCAATATATTAAAATAGCAAGAATACTCTCAGTGTTTTAATATTGTAAATGATTTTAATATATAAATTGGCAACAGTAATCATAATTAAAATAAAACAATTTTAATTATGATTACTGTTGCCAATTTATATATTAAAATCTTTTACAATATTAAAACACTGAGAGTATTCTTGCTATTTTAATATATTGAGTGAATATATTTTGTCTTGATGTGTACTCTGTCAATTCTAAATTGAAGTCTGCATTTGATCCTAAAGCTTATGATTATTATCTGCTATCTAAATGTAAATGGAAAAATATGGGTGATTTAGTCTGTAAATTATGTAAGGAAGGAATAGAAAACATTAGACATTTGTTAATTGAATGTAAATGCTTGAAAACAGAAAGGGCACATATAATGAAGTTATGGAAAAATAAATATGAAAAAAGTGATTATACAGAAAGTAGATTATTGGTTTTTATGCTGGGTTTGGAAAAAGATAAGGGGGATTTAGATATAAAGGCTGTAGAGTTGACAAAGATTATGTTGTGGAAATGGGATGGAGCGGAATATGGGAAAAATTAGATTGGGGAATGTAAAATTAAGTAGCTAACAAGTTTTTCTTGGTATAATTGTTGAGAGATTCTTGCCTTCGTTTAAGATGAAGCTACAGTACATCACATTGTAATGGTTTATATATATATAAAGTCCGGTAATTAAATCAAAATTGTAATTATAATAAAAATAATAAATCTAACGGTTTACAAACTATAATAAACAATCCTTAAATCCGCAGAAGTACTTCTGCAGATTTAAGGATTTGTTTATAATAGTTTGTATACTGTTAAATTTATTATTTTTATTATAATATATATATATAAAACAAAAAAACACAAGTTAAAACTTGCTAATGCTTGTATTTATGACAATAGATGGCGTTCTACCAAAAACACCATCAAGCGTAAGTTTGTTTACATAAACATCAGAGCAAGCATTCACTCATCTCTAACTGTAGTTCCACCTTCAGATCATGATTTCAAGCTATTTGCTATCGTCAGTAAAGGACAGGAATCTGAGCGTTTATGAAACAGTTTCTATTCAGCTTGCTTCTACTATGTCCCATGTAGCTATCTGGCTTGCTATGCTGAGTTTGAAGACATTACGTGTCTAAAAGATTCACACTTGCAAGCTGAATAGAAACTGTTTCATAAACACTCAGAGTTTGTGTTTAGATCTAGTTTCTTATTCCTGTCCTTCACTGATGATGGCAAATAGCTTGAAATCATGATCTGAAGGTGGAACTAAAGTTAGAGATAGTGAATGCTTACTCTGATGTTTATGTAAACAAACTTACGCTTGACAGTGTTTTTGGTAGAACGCCATATATTGTCATATATATATATATATATATATATATATATTGTACTGTCTAGCAGTATCTTAGGGTTTTTACAATTTATGTTCATATTCGGTGACCAAATTACATTTGTTTTGATAATTCCCTCCTTAAAACATGTTAGGTAGTTTTATTGAGTACAATTATTTTTCCTGATCCTAGAACCCTGCTTAACATAACTAAACATGAATAACAGTAAGGATGGAACCATCTTTTAATTTATTTGAAAGGCACCAGAATTTAATAAGCAAATCCACCGGCTTTCCCCATCTATCTTTATTAGTCAATATTAAATGATAATTGGTTATACTCTGGAGGATTATATTTTTAGATATAGTGTTGGCAATTTATTTGGCAAATAATAATAGAATTTAACTAATAATATGCTAATAATTAATTTAGATAGACAACAAAGTAAATTATATTCATAAGGTTTATTAATTCATAAACATAATAAATATATTGAATTCTAAGGGGAGAATAAAATATAATATTAAAATTAGAGGAGTATCAAAAGCAAATATTCTTGGTATTCTAATTGTTAGTAATATTACTTACAAACTTCAAGAATGTGATCACTTATATGAGATAAAGTTTCTTATCAGTAATTTTCAACTGTTCAATTATAGTATTTATAGAATTACTGTGCATGTTTTTTTTTGCCCTTTGTGGTATCCATTGTATGACCTTATTACAGTTTGTAGGTGGTCTGGGGTTCAATGATTCAGGTAGACAATGGCCATCACTCACAGCATTATTACAACTTTAGGAAGGAAGAAAATATTGGCAAACGAACTCTTCTCTACTCACATATATTACGATCATTCAGTCCACTGAATCTTGGCACCTTTTCTATCCCCTCAAAAAGAACAAAATCAGTTTAGATGAAATTGTTTCTTTAATGCAACAGTTGCTAGTCATGGTTAAAAATGTGATGATTTGATGCCACTTCCAACCATTCAAATTCCATCACTTTTAATGGTACGGTTCAGATTTTACCGTCATTTGAAAAATTAGAAAAAGTTCCGTAAGATACGGCCCTCTCTTGAATTATTTTACAAGTAAAAAATCAATAAAATGGTCTTGAAACTTTAACAAAAAAAGTAGGTATGCTCTTCTTGAATCTTATTGGCTGTTACATTTCGACACAAAGAAAATAAAATGTCAATAACTCAAAAGTTACGATTTGTTTTTGTTTCATTTCAAAAATGATAAACGAATGTTTTAGACCATTTTAAATGTATTTTTTGACAAATTACAAATTATTTTGATAAAATATGCTAAAAATAAAATTATTTTAGAAAAATAGTTAAGACTTTAACAAAATTATTTACTTTTTTTTTCAGCGTAAAAATTAGCAAAGAAAATCACTGATGTCATAAAACGTTTTTGTTGGAGAAAAATTTTCATTTTACAATTACCGCTTGCAAATATTTTGATAATTATAAAGAGAAATTTGTTTTTGAAAAAACTTTCGTTCGCTTTCATAATCTGACAAATTATTAATATACTTTTTACAAAGGAAACTAAAGGGAATATAATATTAAAAGATGAATATATTTTGATGATTGAATTTGTGTTTTGACACTTCACTTTGTGTAAAAATTTAGACTTTTACCTCACTCGGCCAATAAAATAATCAGCAAAAAAGAGATTAAAGGTCACTTATAACATCAGTTAAAAGAGCCAATGAAAATGATGTGTTTGCTTTTTATATCTCACTGATTTTTACTCTACTGCACACATCCTGTTTACACCTTTTTACTTTTTACTTATTTATTGTATTTTTTTGTTTCTAAAGTCATCTTCCTCTCCCCCCTTCAGTGGTCATCTTTAAATATGGTGATAACTTTTAATTAATGAGATTTGTCTTATGATAAGAATTCACATTCTTATCTCTATAACAATCAAAAGTAATTTAGTTATTATCTCTATTTCTTTAACTAAAAAAAAAACTTGCATTGTCGAAATAAATCAGATTATTGTTAAAAATAATACTATTTTCTTTTTTAAGAAATTTAATAATTTTACTTCTAAATTACCAATGCCAATTGCCCCACAAATACTGTACAATATATATAATACAAATAAAATGTCCATTAGTATTTTAGATATGTGTACTTTTAAAGATATTAAAATTTATAAAAGGTATGTGGATGATGTTTTTGTTTGCGGAAATACCAATATTATGAATTTGTTTATAGAGAAGTTAAATAATTTGAATGGCTTGATTTGGACTATTGAAAAAAAACAGGACAAAAGTATTAAATATTTGGATTTATAAATTAATGATCAAACCATTGCAAAAAAGGAGATATATAAATTGCAAATCAAAAGTATGATTTACTGATAAAAAGCCAAGTTTTATAACTTTTTTGTTTCATAATAAAAAATTATGTTGTTACCAGTATGATAAATTAAATAAAATATTCAGAAATTTGCTAAGGAATTGCTTGAAGTTGGTTATAAGATTGAACAGATTAACAATAGTTTATGTCATTTTAAAAAGATTTATAATGGTTCAAATGAGTTGAAGATTGATAGTTAAAAATAGATATCTATTCCATATATTTCAAATGCTCAAGTGAAATTTTTTAAGGATATATATAAAGATGTGCTTAATGTTTAATTTTGTATTTACAAATAACATTAATATATTAATAAATTATTCTAAAAATATCATACCTGTCAAGCAGAAAAGTAATGTTATATATCAAACTTTTTGTGAATGTATGTTGTCATATACAAATGATTTGAGGTATAGTATTTAAAAAAGATTCAAGGAGGATGCATTGTTATTCAAGTATGTGGAAAGTAAAAATAAGAATGATTTAATGATTGCTTCAGTTTTCTTGGATCATGAAAAGACATGTAAATAAAAAATTTAAGTTTGATCTTGAAAGTATTAAGATTCTTCATGAAGAGAAAAACCATAATAAAATAAAAATTAAGGAGGCAATTTTAATGAATAGAAATAAAATGAATATAATTAATAGACAAACTGCTAACATTAAAATTCAAGATTTATGGGTTTTAAATTGATGATGTTTGCTTCTGTTATGTTTTTTGAATTTAACAGCAGTTGAAGAAGATTAAAAAATTAACAAAAATATATTTATATGCTTCATGCTAATTTATATCTAAATCTTTTGAAAACTCTGTTATGCTGAAAATAATTTATTTTATTAAATTTACTAAAGGCAATTGTATGTCTGTGTAAAATGGTCGGCTGAGATTAAATAAATAATTAGTCATGTTCAAATGTATAACAGATTCTATAAAATTTTGATAGACAATTAATTAAGAAAATTCAGCTAATTCAAATTTTTGTACATTAAATTTTAATAAAATTTGTAAAGATAGATTAATTATAGGGCATAGGTATATTTATAATTGTTATTAAAACCTTATCTAATTAATGAAAAAAATAAAGTAATTGCTTTGTATTATATATTTACAAAAATGTTTACAATATTTAGTCTTGTGGGGAAAAGGTGTTAATTGATGCTTGAATACTGCAGGGAAAATGCAATTAAACAAAAGGATTTGTAATTTGGAAAATCTTCCTAATTAATAAACAAGCACAAGATTAAATTGTAATTAAGCTGATGAAAATTATTATCAGAAAAAATATTTATTTAATTAAAACTAATCCAGATGCCTTTTGTTTAAAAATAGGATAAATACCCAGATAAATGTAAAAACAATTGTCTTTTTGATGATAAATTCATCAAGCTGGTCTTTAACAGAAAATTCTGCCTTTTTTATTTGATAAAAAATTTGTCATTGTGGTCTTTTGTTGAGAAAAATTCTTCAAGCTTGACAACAAAATCTCCATTCACCAAGTTTTAAGAAGTTCATTAATTATTTTGGCTGTTGGGAACCATGTATAATGCAAAACTGTGAGTAGAAGCTTGTATCTGTCTCCCTTTCACAATTCTAAGGGAGCACAAATTTGGAATCCTGGTGAAAGTGATGAATTTTTAGCCATCTGAAGTCTGCCGACCAGTGTAACTGTGCTGATGTTCTTAACAGCCTAAGTAAATTTGGCCTGTGACCATCCATGACTTCATTAAAGAAATAAGTTTCCTAGGCAACTATGCCACCCTCAGCCTTGTGCTTTTCCAAGAACCAACCTGTCTCCATAATAACCAATTAATTATTCATATCTGAGGAAGGGAGGAAAGGATCATCCAGGATCATATAAATTGTACCATGAAAGTTCCACATTGTCATACTGCTCTGCATGTGTTGTCATATTTTAAAATCATTCATGCAAGGTGATGGTAAAGACATTGAACTTTAATCATGAGATCGCTGCACATTTTATACTGGTAAAACAACTTATATGTATTTGATCTTTTTCTTTTACTTGCATTATTTATTTTTGTGATATTTTTCTTTAATATTATATTTTACTAATATGTACTTGTTAAGAATGAGCAAATATATTGCTGCACACAATCATTCTTAAGTTGTATATATTATATGCTGGATTTATTATTCAAGGATCAAGTTTATAAACACATTTTCATTTTTTAAAAATTTGAGAATCATTTTTCTCTCTCTCTTCCCTTACAAGAAAGCTACTTAATTAAAAGTGCAGAGTTTTTTTTAATCCCCCCTTCCCTCACCTGGCTCAAAGATTTTGTTTTGCTAAAAAAACATGAGTCATGCTTTTCAATTAAAACTTTAGACTTGCAATTATTGAGATTAGAAAACCAGTTTTTTTTTAAACAAATAGAAAAATAAGTTGAATTAATTTTAAAAAACAATGTTAAAAATACATTTGATGTATATTTTTTCAAAGGGACAAATATATATGTTACTTAATTTGCATTAGTCTCATAAGTGTTTCATTAGAATTATATATCTCAATTACAAACCTCTTGAGCTATCATATAATATATTTCTTAATATATATGAGTATGATCTCTAGGATGGATCTTTACTTAAGTAGGGATTATTAATCTTTTTATTTTGGAGTATACTGGATAAAGCATTTGGGCTTAATTTAGGCAAATAAAGCAATATATGACTGCTCGTTCAAACTTATAATGTGGCTACTCATGCTTGGTTTTGCTTTAATTTCCAAACTTTACTAATGAATAGTTATTTGTTGCTTGTTTCTTTTGTAAATAAATTGTGTTACTGGGTTATTTATATATTTTGATTAATTCATATTTTTGTTCCTTAAACAGACATTCATTCCTGCTTTGTGGAGATGGATTGGTGAGTGTTCTTGATATGGTCATGCCAAGTCAGACATATCTCTCATATTTACATATTTATATAATCTTCACTGTTATCCTTGATGTAATTATCAATGCAGACAAATTTCCTGCTTGACGGTAATAAGTTTGTTACTGGTTGTAGAGAGTTAGACTTTTATTCCTGCTTCATATTATCCTCTGATCCTATGACATTTTGGGTATGGCTTTACCAACATGGATGTACCCTATGTCTATTTCATCATGGGATATACTCTCCTGTTTTTGATAACCCAGAACCATATTCCATATCTTTTAATATATTTTAAAACTTGATCCTGTGAACATGCAGTCAGTCATAAATTCTAAGTCCATTGTGGTTATGATTTTAATATAGTTAAGTAAATATTCCTAGCTTCACCCTGCTTAATTAAGAAATAATTAATGGTCAAATCATGGTAAGACATATAAAGCCTCTAGTTCTTCTATCATATGTAAGTTAGTAGTAATTAAGTTGCTTAGTCACTAATTAATTTTTATTTTAACATATAAGAAACACAATAGAATCTTAGGTTTAAATCTAGTCATACGAATACTTTTGTTTTTTCTTATTTCTACAAATAAATCTATATACATGTAACTGTCACATTTGTATCTTGCTTACCACAATTAGCATTTATTTTAGTTTTAAGAATCTTTTGTATTTCTCTGACCTCAGTGGAATATAAAAAAGGCATATATGCTAACATCAGATGTGGTAGTCACATAGAGATTATCCTGGGGGTATAGAAAATGAGGTTTGACATTGTATAGTTTGTGATAATGTTTACATTGATGTTAAGCACAGACAAGTAAGTTAGTAATCATTGGTTGGTTCCTAAGATTAGTTTTGTGTACTATACAAATCTGGCCATTACATATAAGCAAAGAATGCCATTTTATTATATATATATATATATATATATATTTGCAAAGAATGCCATTTTATTATATATATATATATATATATAAACTTTGATATTATTAAAATAAAGTCCTTATTTTTAATCATATTTTTTTTATTTACATTTATAATATTTGAATACAAGCATAATTTATATACTTGGAATTTATATGTAATTATAAAAGATTTGAACAAAGACTTTCAAGCTCCCTTTAGCAATCCACTACATGACAACACACATGTGAAAAAGATAAATGATTTCCAACACATGTATTTTGGGCTAAACCAGCACTCATCAGTTGGTCCAAATGATCATCTTTAACACACATACATAATCAGTGCTCAGTTTATATTAAGATAGCAAATCTTCAAACATTAACAGACAGGTTTCAATCTACTCCTCCCTCCAACTTTTCAGCTATCCATACCGTTGAAAATCTAATGATGTAACGTTCAAATCATTTGGGCTCAGAGTGACTTAAAGCCAACATGGGCATTGACATCAACAATGGATTTGGGTGTTCCACCATCAGATTTTCAATGGCATGAATGGCTGAAGAATTGCAGAGTGGAACAGATTGAAGACTGTTCAATTTGCTATCTTAGTACAAACTGATCACTGATTATATATATGTAGAGAGATGATGATCTGCACCAATTGATGAGAGCTGGGTGAGCATAATATATATATTGGAGATCATTTATTCTTTTCACAAGTGTGTGGTCATGTGTATCCATTGTATGAGATAGAGTGGATAGCTGAAGGGAGCTTGAAAATCCGTGTTCAAATCCTCTATATTTATTTACATATATAATTTTAAGATATATTTAAAATTTTTCTGCTAAAACACATTCTTAAAACAAATGATCTTAATATATACATTTGATTCTACACTCATCAACTGGCCCAGATCTTAACAGGGCATAGAGATGAAATTGAATTATTTCATATGTTCATATATAATTAAAAGAAAATAGATGTATTAATCTATAACTGATATTCTGACTTAAAGATTATCTATAGTGTAATAAATGATTGATAATTATTGTTAATATATTTATTTGAAGTAGTTGGCGACAGAGTTGTAAGTGTAGAAAATTTGATACTTGTAAATGAAATGTAATAGAATATAGTTAATTGTATGAATAAAAGGATTAGCAAAAGTGTAATATTCTGAATATTTTAGCATCACGCTACGAATTGTGCCTAACTGAAAGCAGATCTAATTTGGATGGAAATAGATTTTTATCACTTTTACCTAATTTGTTTTTATCATTAAATCGCTTTCAGTCATTATAATAATTGTAATAACGATATTAATCAAAAGCAATAATTACTGTTTAAAGACAGGTTCAGCCGTAGTGGAATATTATTTTATATAATAATAAGATTAGGATTACATTCAATCGTTTGTTTTTCTTTTAAAGTTCTCTAGGTAAAATATTTCTTACAAGTTCAATTACTTTAAAACTGTTAATGCTTATGTAAGCTTTTCTACTTGGTTGATTTTTTTTTTTTTTATTAAGGAAATAAAACATTTACTTTGATAGGAGATACAAAAAAAGCATTTAAATTAGTAAACAAAACGAGACTCCAAACTAATGACGTTAATAACATAAAAATGTTAAAGGGTAACAATTATGTTTCTCAGAGACTTTACCAAAATCTTTTATTGATCATAAAATCTCAGTAGACTGCATTACATTCTAACTTTGTTTCTCATTCTATATGTAGCTTCTTTTTTTAATTGTAGTTTATCTTTCAGTATACACTAATTTATTTTAAATATTATACTCGGAAAAGCTTTTTATATATAGCTTATAGTTCCAATGCTAGTTTGTTAGCAAAAATATAGCTTTGTGTAATTTTGTATAGAGGTAGACTTGCATTCGCTGAAGCTCAAGGATCATGGTTCATGGCTCCATTCTGCCATTTCCGGTGTTCAAACTACTTATGAACACCCGTGGAATAATCCATTCAATTATTTATTTGTCAATAATAATTATATACACACATTTATCTATGTGTCATACAGAGAAGAAAATTCAATGATAATAATATCTAGTATTTTTTCATGTGTCAAAGCATCAGCCGGGAAGCGAACCCGCAAACCCGGAACAGCTGTGCTAACCACTCGACCACCAACGCTTGACAATAATAATATATAGTTGATCACACTTTTGGTATTGTGTACCAGATACATGGTGAATAAATTAAACCCAGCATGCAGTGGAATGTTAACCAGTCATTTTAATTTGTTTGCCATAAATCTGGTGCACAGTACTGAAAGCAGACTGTTAAATATTATTATTATTATTATTAATATTATCATCGAATTTGCTTCTTTGTAGGACGCATAGATATATGTATGTGTATAATTTACATTGTAGACAGAATTATTTATTTATTTATTTTTCATCAATAATAATAATAAATATTAGCTTGACAATTTTCTATATAAATACTCTCTCTCACGCACATAAATATTGAAAAGATAATTTTAAATGATGTGGTATGAAAAAGGGTAAATGGGAGAAAGGAGAACACTTTCAAGAGCAATTTGTGCATGTGTACTTTTATGCTAAATATATGCATTAAACAGCAAAAAGCTGGTTGTGTGGTTTATTTTACAATTCTTTAGGTTCATGGTTCTAATATATTCATAATTAATACTTAGATACCTATTGTTCAGGTTATCAAAAATATGCTGTATCTTATTTTATACTTTATATTAATTGGATAATGATATGGACCAATCCTTTCTCCCTTTTTCTGTTAACATAAACCCTAATGACAAAAACAAACGACTCTAAGATATTTAAATAGTTAAAATTTATTACCTATTAAAGAATAAATAATCATATACATTAAACTTTAGTTTATTAAAGTCAGATGTTATTTGAATATAATGTATATACTGATCTTTAGATGTATTTTGAGGGGGTTTGAACACAGACTTTGAAGCTCTTTTTTAGCTATTCTCTCCATCATATATAACTGACACACATAACCACATATGGGCGAAGAAGATAAATGATCTCCAATATATGTATTTTATGCTGAACCAGCACTCATCAGTTGGACCAAATTATCATCTCCCCCCCACATATATATATATATTGTAATGGGCACAGACGTCATTACATTGTTTTTTTTATTAGTAAACATGAAAAAAATAAAAGTTCACCAATAAAAACTTCTTTTTTAAGAATTAAAAATTGAAAATTAAAATTGTATACTAAACTCGTATCTATATAAAATCGCAACAGATGAAAAAAATTATTAAAATAAAACTTTATTAAAAATAGAAAAGGTATTGTAAAAGCAAAAACTTAAAAAAAGATTTAGAGATAAAAATATATCTTAAAGTTTGAAAACAAATTAATTAATGTTATTGAAAAATGGAAATGATTATTTTAATTAGTCAATGTAAACTAGCCTTGGGCATTTAAATGTATAAGCAATGGTCAGATAGGAGAGAAAAACAATGGAATTGGACCTCAGTGAAAGGACCATCACATCGATGATGTAATGTCAATTGAATCCTTAAAATTGATATAAAAGGAAAAGTTTGGAAATGATTGAGTTGGATATTATTAAAAGTGGTGATATGTATTAGTGCGGAGTTGTGGTAGAAGGGATTGAAAAGACGCACTCTTTAATCCCTTCAGTTTTGTTAAAAAAAAAAAAGAAATGACATCGTTTTCTACATTGAGGACCAGCCAAAGCAAAAGACCTCTGGATGAATAAATAAATCGGCCAACAGAATACCAATCTCTTTAGGACGGTGTGGGAATTCACGTTCAAATGGCAAGCAACGGATAAAAAGGAATGTTTAAAATCGTAAGAACTTTTTGAACTCTAAGCTTTAAATATATTTCTAAAACTCCAGTATACTAAACAATAAGAACTTTAATTCTAAAACTCGTTCCGTATTTAAAATAATTGCAATAGAATCCTATCTGACCAACTTAATTTATTAATAAGTAATTTCATTCAATGTATGTTTTTTGTAAAATCATTTCCATTTATTTATTTATCTATTTATTTGTTCTTTAAGTTTTATTATGATTTCTGTTTTTCGTTAATCTAGTTATCTAAATGTTAAACTTAAGTCGGGCGTGAATGGCTATATAGATTTGTAAAGTTATATTAGGGGAGGTAATCTTAGGTTATTCATTCCGTAGTTGAATTGGGTCAATGGATTGGATATATTGGTGTAATTAGTAGAAGTAGTATGAGATTCGCTACAGGCAGAATCGCTATTATACGCCGCACACACTCGTTTGGCCTATGGAAGGAATTATAAGACGGAGACCGCGGTTCCTTCCTATGGAGTTTTTTTTTATTGCTCTTATCATCAGATAGATGTAATATTCCTATCTGACAAGAGGCAATTTTTTCTCTTAAGCTAATGGTGCTGTCATATTTGTATTACATTGAACACATCGATATATCAGATGGATTGACGTTGGTTTAACTGCAAAATTTATAGCCTAAGGTTAAATAAGGGATAAAATATTTTCTTTTCAAATGCAATCTATATAGTCTATTTATACTCGACACTCTAAATAAAAATGCATTAAATTTAAGTTGGGTATAGACACTTGCATGGATTCGTTATCGGTTAATTGTATTTTTGGTTTTCATATTTGATCAAAATTTATAGACATTTGGTAAATACTGATACCTTATGGTGAGTATCTAAGATGTATTTATTTTGGATGTCTTTTAAGTTATTGGTGTAAATGTGGCATCTTATGATGAATGCTATTGGGTTTCTTATAAATTTCCCTCTGCATTTCCATCAATGACTTTATATTTTGATCGGTTATGTTTACTTTGAATATGTAACCGATCTATACTCAACATTTATAAAACAAACTTTTATAAATCCATCTGTGTGAACTTATAATAGCATAAAAATTAAAATGTAAATTTATAAAAATTAAAATGTAAATTAAAATCAAAGTTAAAAATGTAAGTTAAATTTTAAAATGTAAACTGATACTAAAATAATTTTAAATATATATGTGCATAAATAAATGTTTGTGTGTATAATTACTGGCAGTGGCTTATTTTATTCTTTTTTAAAAATTATTCTTAGATAAGAATTTATAAAATATAAATCTCTGCTGTTCCACTGAGCTAGTGGCAATGGGATAACGACCGGAATCAAAATATAATTTTTTTTTTGAACTTAAGTATCTGCCTATTATATAAATTTTCTAGGTTCAAATGCTTAGTGGCACCCTGTAGTGCAGATTATGTTAAGTCCTTTATCCGGATCATTATAATATATATAATCAGTACTCAGTTTATATTAAAAGAGCAAATCTTCAAACTTTAATGGACAGGTTTTAATTTTCTCCACCTTCCAACTCTTCAATCATCCATATTATTAAAAAACTGATGATGGAATGCTCAGAGCCTTGTTGATACCAATATTGTTGTCATACCCATGTTGACTTTTAAGTGATTCTGACCCCTTATATATAAAATCTTAATATTTTTATTTAAATATAAAGAAGAAGGATGAGTAGAATTCAGGCCGAATCTGTAATATTTGAATACAAGTATAATATATATATTGAACTTTACATGCAATTCTAGAGGATTTGAGAGTCTGGGTTGAAATCCCCTCTAATTACAAGTTTATTATTGTAACATAAAGAAATACAAAATACAGTAGGATTCGCTATACTATAAAAAACACATTTAGTTTCAGAAGTTGTTTTTCTATATTATCATTCATTGCAATGTTCATTAAAAAATATTTAGGTGGAATCCATTATAGATCCACAGACTGAGCAAGATTAGCATTTAATAAACAATGTATGAAAGAAAAACATATCAAATCGAAAATATCAATTAAAAATAGTATAAAATTAACTTACTGATTTAGTCATATAAAATTCAGAATTTACACTTCTTACTTGGAAATTATTTTAAATTATTTTTTTTCTTGGTAAATATTTGAGCACTCATTTTCTGGCTTATAGTAAAAATTAAAATTATTTTTTTGAAAGGGTAAATGAACGTATGCCAATAAAAATCATTTTATTATCGCTCTTTCAATTTTTTTATTTTTGCAGCTTTAATCAAGTTTTGAAGTCTGCTACTCAGAAAGACCTGAAACCTGTTAGGTATTATATCAACCAATGATATCTGTCATAGGATGATGCATACATTAACAATTCTACAAGATTTAATTTGTGTTGGAACTCACCCCAATCCATCTCTAGCTTACCCTTAAATAATGAACTGATCCAGAGTACAACGTTATGAACATCGAATTGACTGAACTGTAAAGCTGGCCAAAGAAATAATAATAAATTGAATAAAAGCCAGTGGCAGAACTAGGCAATTATAAAGCTATATCAATAAATCCAAGTAAATACAAGAATCTCACTATATATTAAGATTCTTTTGATATGATAAATCAAACAACACCAAATGCCAGCCAGACCTTGTGGAACAAAAACACATTATCCATTACATGGTAAAAATGCAGCAAGAAATGTTCAACTTATAGGTGGCAGCTTCTAGGTATTGACATCATTATACCTGCATACACCACTATAGTGGAAATGTCAGAGGTCAAGAAGGGAGTATTTCTTCAAATATCAATTGTACATGACAGAAACATTATTATGGTCATTTAGATATAAATACAACAATTTCAAATATTTAAGGAATAATATTTATGTAATGTAATTTTCACTATACTATTTTCATGCAAGGTTTTTATCCACTTTTACCACCTCATGGTGGGGCATAATAATAAACATATGACCAATAACATGCAAAAATGTATGATCCCCAAGATGCGCATTTCATGTTGAACCAGTACTCATCAGTTGGCCCAGATCACTTTCTCTTACACATGTCTTTATCATTGTTCAGTATATACAGGTAGCCAATAACTACAGCTTAATTGATAAGTGTCAAACTTACTGCTTTCACAACATTAATACAAGTCACCTAATGGGAGTATATTAATAAATTTTTTATCAGTCCTTCATTAGACTAGAGATTATCCACTTAATGATAAATATTTCTGTAGTGTGATTTTTACTAAAACACTCTCATGCAAAGTAGGAATTGCCTTCTATTTGCTTTTAACATCTTGTGAAGGGTAGAGGGGTAATCATAAACATATTATTAAAGATATTATCAGATAGATTGGTGTTAGTTTGATTGCAAACATTTGGCCTAAGGTTAAATAAGGGATATAGAACATTTTCTTTTCTAGTACAATCTATGTACTCTATCCATACTCGACACTCTAATAAAATATTAATAAATTCATCTGTGCAAACTTTTAACATAAAAGTTAAAATGTAAATTAAATTCTAAAGTAAAAGTTATACTAAAATAATTCTAAATTTTATATATGTGCAAAATAAATGTTTCTGTGTATTGTTAATCTGGCAGTGGCTTATTCTTATTTTTTATTATTTTTCTTTCTTTAAAAATAAAGTACACCTGGGTCTTGTTTTATGTGTTAGATAGGTTCCACAGAAAACCCGCATTAAAAAAAATTGCACAAAAATAGACTTAACTTACCTTGAAAAATGGGGGATATGGTCTGTATTTTTCAGAATTTGCATAAAAGCAAAACAACGTGGAAAAATTACTTTAAAATTTGCATTAAAAAATAAGGAAATAAAGTATGATTAATAAAAAATTTCAAATATTCGAAAAAAATTAATTCAAGACAAACTTTTTTTACTTTTTTTATTAACTACAGTATTTAATTTTACATTTTTCATACATATTTTAATCATTACCACTAGTGTTCATTTGTAAACTGGTAAGAAATCAGATTCGATGTGATGTGACGTACAACTAGCACCACTTTTAGTCAGGTGCTGTGTTAATAGTTTTCTGTTTCTATATTAAAAAATGACATCACAATCAAAACATAAAGATTATACATTATCACTAGAAAGATTATTTTCAGTTTATAAAATCTTCATTTTTTATTTTAAAAATCTAAAAGATTATTTATTTCTGTTATATAACAAAATACGATTTAAAAGTTTAAATTTTTTGAATATTTATTGTGTTATTTTTATATGTAAGTATAAATCTATTATTATTATTTACTCATTACTATAAATAGGTTATTTACATAGAAGCTAAAATTCTAAATACAGCTTCAGGCCATATTCACATTAGCTGCTAATATAACGTTATATTTTTGAAAAAAAAAAAAAAAGTATTTCAAGACAAAATAAGTTATTAATAATTTAAATTACTTGATATCTAATAAATATAGTGAAATATGAAAGATATTAAGAAGAAACATAAATCACATAACTTCAAAAGCACATTAAAATAGTCCGCATAAAATGAGACCCAGGTGTATTCATTATCTCTGCTGCTCCACGAGCTAGTGACCGGGGCTAACGATCAAAAATAATATAAAATTAGATTTTAACACTTATGTATCTGCCTACTATATAAATTTTCCAGATTCCAATGGCCTGGTGGCAGCCTGTGTGGCAGATACAGTAGACTTCACATCTTCCCCGACTGTTATAATATATATAAATAATATTATATTTAATGTTTTCATGGTTGTATGATGTAAATAAATTAATAGTTTTTGGGCTGAACTGTGGATTATTTTCCATTACATACCGATATTTTGATGGATGAGCATCCGACATTATCAAGATTAACTTTTGAAAAAAAAAAGACATTAGATCTCAAACAATAATGTGACTCTGTGCAAGGTGAAAAATGAGATTCAACTTGAAATAGTTCAGCATTCACAAAATGAGGCTTATTAAAATGTTTATTTCCTTCAGATTTTTCACCTATTAATTTTAAGTTAATATTAAATCAAATGAGAGATTTCCACATAGCTGGAATATGTTGTGCTTCATCAGCCCTATTTAAACCAGTAGGTCTATTTAATATTTCAATTGACTCTCTCATGGTTCTTAAATCATATCTTTCCAAATTAGCAAGTATTTTTGTATTGTCAAAATCAGGTTTGTGACCAATTTCTAAAAAATGGGAAGTAAAAACTGATGTGCTAATTTTTTGATTAAAAGCATTTCTATGTTCCTTAATTTGGACATTTATTCATCTATTAAACTGACCAACATAGCTTCTTGAGTGCTGCAAACATGGAATTTCATAAACTCTTTGGTGTTTCAAAAATATTCTGTCTTTAGGTTTATATAAAAAATCACCAATTTTTTGCCAGCAGAAAAAGTAGTCTTTATATTAAAACAAGATAGTCTTCTACTGATTTTATCAGTAATTCTTTTAATATAAGGTAAAATTACTCTATTAAAAAAGGAATTGTCAATTCTATCCTCTTTTCTTTTTAGTATTAATGTTATGTAAAGCCATACATATGATGTTTTTATTATAATTATTAGAAAGTAGAATATTTTTTGTAAGTTCTATTTCTTGAGTAAGATGTTCTTTATCAGATAAATTATAACTCTAGTCAATAGATTTTTTGCTACAGAAAAAATATGTGCATGATGATGAGAATTAAAATGAAGATATCTGTGTGTATGGGTGGATTTACTGTAAACTGATATTGATAATGGTTCATCACATTTTCTTGCAATTAAAACATCTAGAAAAGAAAGTGATCTGTTATTTTCCACTTCCATAGTAAATTTAATATTTGGATGCCAATTATTTATAAAAACAAGAAAAGAATTTAAGGCATCAATGCCATGAGTCCATATCAATGCCATGAGTCCATATGAAAAATGTATCATCAACATATCTAAGCCAAATAGAGGTTTTCTAGTAGCTGTACATAATACTTGACTTTCAAAATTATCCATGAAAAGTCAGCAATTACAGGTGACAATGGAGATCCCATAAAAAGACCTTTAATTTGTTTAAACTTTTGAGAATTATATACAAAAAATATTAAAATTAATTAAAATATTAATATTGAAATAGTAAAGAGACCTACTGGTTTAAATAGGGCTGACAAAGCACAATGTATTCCAGCTATGTGGAAACCTCTCATTTATCTAATGTTAACTTAAAATTAATAGGTGAAAACACTGAGGGAAATAAACATTTTGATAAACCTTATATTGTGAATACTAAACTACTTCAAATTGAATCTCATTTCTCATCTCACACTGAGTTACATTATTGTTTGAGATCTAATGATTTTTCTTTCAAAAGTTAACCTTGATAATGGCGAATGCTAGTTCATCAAAATATCGATATGTAATGGAAAATACTCACAGTTCAGCCCCAAAACTATATATATATATATATATATATATATATATTGTACCCTTTTGATTAGGTCCAAATGAATTCACTTAGTCAATTTTAAAAAAAAATAAATTAAGGATATATTTTAATTGGGATGACTACTGTGTAATGTTGGCAATGTTTTTAAAATGCTTTGTTAAAGTAAAAAAGAGATTATTAAATGCATAAAAACTATACTAATATATTAAAAATAGTCAAGTAAAGACAAATAGTGTAATTTTGTATGGTTGGGAAAACTGGCCATAGTAAAATAGTATATTAAAAGTCTTCTTAAATAAGTGTTAAAAGTTAAATTTAAAATAATGACTTAAAATTAAATATATTAGTGTATTTTAAAATAAAAATTATACTTAATATTTGTATTATAAATTATTTATTTAAAGTATAATATTTTATGGGGACAAATGTGTTTAGTTTAATAGCATCAAAATTATTATTCTAAATTATATTATTATATTATTATTCTTTAATATAATATTTTTTTGCAATTAAATATTTATTTTGTTATCAGACAGTAATTATAAAAATTGATACACATTGTCTGAGTTTATAAAAGTCATGTGACACAAATATTCATACTTGTGTGCTTGCAAGTTTTTCTAATAAAGTTTCAAAATTGCTTTAGAATTGTATTATAATATTGAAAACATTTGTTAGCCACAAGACAAGATAAAAAAAAATTAGCTGCTATAAAATATTTAATTAGGTTTTTAAAACAAATGTAGTTAATAAAAATTAGATTTTAAAAAATAGATACATTAAAACTAAATGATGAACAAATTAATAAAATATTATTTTTAAAATGTTATTTTAAAAGATTTAATTTGTTTAAATAGAAGTATAAAATCAATTTAGAATTAAATAGTATAATATTGAATGAGTCATCATTTTAATTTTTGAAATTTAATTGTGTAAGATAGTACTAATATGTAAATTAGATCACCAGATGAAAATCTAAATAGCCAATCAATTTATCAATTTATTTTGGTATAAAAGTCGATGTTATATTTTTCTGGGGTGATGAAATATACACTTAAATCAATTCAATTCTGTGCTTTAATAAGTCAATTCTGTGCTTTTAAATAACTCTCTTAATAATTTATTATTTTTTAAAATATCAAAGTATTGTATAATTTATTACTTGTAATTATTTTAAAAGAGACTATTAAAAAATTATAAATTTTATTAAGTTAAAATCATGCATTGTTAAAGCAACAAAGATGCCCTGCCAAATAGTCTAGTGAAACTTAATCCAGCTTTGCAGTAACTATGGAATTCATACCAGTAGTAATTGTATATTTGAGGAAAGTAAGGATGTAGTTTACAGATACTAAATAAAAATACAATTCTAGAAATATTAATGGGAAAAAATATACCATTAATTATATTGGTAATCATCTGAAATCCAGGCACGGTTGCTTGGGGCATTGATGCTATACAAAAATCAATCAAATATAATGTTACCAAGCCACCACAACTTTTGATTAAACAAATTTTTTATTTCATTTATAACATGATTTCTTTTTTATTAAACAAATTTTTATATTCATTTTCATTGTTTTTTTTAACCTAACACTTTTTTCTTTATCCAACAAATTTTGGTAATTTAATTTTGTGTTTATTTTTCTGAATTTTAAAACTTTGGACTGTTTCATGACAAAAAAACTTGTTTTAACCCCACCGAAAAAATATAATGGTATAATTATTTGGGACTTGTTTCGACTTTATTATACCTTTTTTTTTTGGTTGACTAAATTGTTTTTCTTCTTATTATTAAATCAAAAGTAACTTTTGTGTTGTTGGGAATTCAAAAATTGTTTTGAAATCCCCACCCCCACCCTCAGATCAATAATTGTAACATGAAGTCAATAATTTTACTTTTTTTTTCTCAAAAACTTTTTTTTACACAACTTTTTTCACTTTTTACTTTTATTTATATTTCATTTGAATTAGCCTTTTTTTTTGGCTACTACAATAAACAGCTTTTGGGGGGGATTTCGTAATGTTATTATTAACAAAAAGTAAACAAAAATAGTCATTTATTTTAAACCCACTTGTTTTAACCCTGATGAAAAAATATAATGCAATTATTTGGGAATTGTTTCAAATTTATTCAACCTTTTTTTTGGGGTGTGTGTGACCAAATTGTTTTTTTCTTATTAAATCAAAAGTAACTTTTGTGTTTTTTGGGGGTAAAAAATTGTTTTCAAACCCCCAACCCTACACTTGAAAAATAATTGTAATTAAAAGTCAATAATTTTTTTTTTCAAACAACTTTTTCTCACTTTTTACTTTTATTTATATGTCATTTGAATTACCTTTTTTTTGGCCTTCTGCAATAAACTACTTTAAAGTCAACAAAAATAGTCATTTATTTTAACCCCACTGCAAAAAAGATAATCCAAATACTTGTCAATTTCTAATGAAATGAAAAAAAAAAGTACACAAACTTTGGAGTTTTTGAACGTATTTATTATTTTATTGCTGTAATAAAAAGTCTGTTATTTGGGAGAACATTATGCACCTAAAAAAAGCAATCAATCTCCCTCACTTTCAGTACTTGGCAATTCTGAAAAGTTGAAAAATTGCACATTCTTTTCAGAACTTTTATTGGTCTCATATATTTTCCATGCTGAAATGTGACTTAGCGCGTGAGCTTTGTTGAAGCATGTTCGAACATACACTTTGCCAATTTTTTACATATTAACATTTTTTTTAGGGAAGGGTGGGGATCATATGACAATTATTAGTAATTAACAACATTATTTAAATATAAATGACATTATTACGGAGATTTGAAAAGTTGTACCAACTTGAAATTAAAACACCCTCAAGTGATACGGTAATCAGCTATGAATAGAACAAATACGCATAAATAGTTCCGAAGCACAAAACAGGTTGTAATATTTTTGTGCAATGTCATGTAAAGCAGCCTGCCAAAATGGGTTAATACAATATTAAATGTTGTATTAGCCATAAGGTCGGCTGCAGAAATGGCATTCTTATATGTTTTGACACATAAATAACTCATCAGGCAGCCGGGCCTGGATTTCAGATGACTACCATTATATTAATATTTTGGACATTGTCAAGAAAACTGGACAGAAAATTTCATCAGAAATTTAATTTAAATGTATTTTATTGGGAGAAAAGATAGCTGTATCTGAAAAAGCAAAGCTATATGGTAAAAACTTTAATTCTCAATATTTTAAAAAAATATATAGTTTTTAAAAGAGTTGCAGTGAATGTTTTAAGGAAATATTCTTTTTAAAAGTTTATTCTGAACTTTTATTTAAAATGATGGAGAGATAAAGATTGATATTACTGCAAATATATTTTATACGACAAGTCGTCACTATTAAAAAAAAAGACCACATTTATTTAATAATAGACAAAAAAAAAGATTTTTGAAAAATCATTCTTTGGAAGAGAAATACATGGATAAATAAAATTATCCTGACAAAATAACTTTATGCTAACTTTATTAAATTATTAAATGCTCATTTTCATGGAACAAAAGTGCATAATTTCCGTATAAGTATGCCTGAACCCATATAGCCGTAACAGATGTAGCAGAAGCCCAATACAGGAACCTATAGAACGGGAAAACTCCGGAAGATTATTTTTTAACTTTATAAATTAATATGACCTTTAATAATCATTATCCTGAAAGATATAGATAAAGGACTATAATTTTTAGAAACTTTCAACCAAGGATGAATGGGTATTTTCATAAATAACTTCCAATTTAAAAGTCGACTTCCTTTTCATTTTTCGTTTTCATCATTTTTAAAAAAAAATCATTTGTGAATACATTGCATCAGGGGAGAGGAGTTTTGTTCTCAAGTGTTAGGTAATGGTTGTCATAGCAATGAGCATTGGGGGAGTGAGCGTTTATAAAGAAAGAACTTTTTTTTTTTAAGAAAATTTTTACTTTATAATGGATTGGAGTTTTACATAAATATGGTTTTAATTATTTTTATGTATTAATAATAATATTAAGTTTTATATTATTGTAGGCAGGAAAATTACATACAAAATATCTACTAACATAGTATAATAATTATCATAAAGAATATTTAATTCTCTGTAAAGTTTTTATAAATATCTTTTTGAGTATGATAGTTTTGCTGAGTAAATGCTAATATTATTTAATATTTTTTATGAAATGGGGACCAGAAAACATTTAAAAGTGAATTTATAAAATATTAATTTTTACATGATGTATTTATTTTTCTTTTCTTTAGATTGCTTGGAATATTTTATAGTATTGTCATATGAACTTATGGGTATGTGTGACTGCATTAAACACACATAGAACTTATTATCATTATTCTAAAAATATGAGCTAGAGTTTTTTTTTAAAAAAAAAGGATATGCATACTTTTCTTTTATATTACTAATGTAATATGATTTAACGATGAATATAATTTATATGATTCTTTAGTAAAGGAACCCTATTATTTTTAAATGTTTTAAAGTATTAATTTGATACATTGATACAAAATCATTTATATTTCTATGGATGAATTTTGAAAGTGAAATAACCTTTTCTTGTTGAATAGTTTTGGATTTGTTGAAGTAGTATGTGAATCTTACTTATTGTTTTAGTATAATGTTTTGATAATTTTTGCGATGTAGATTGATAAATCTATTATGAAATTTTAATGTGGTAGTGACCTTGGGAGTATGAAAAAAAACCAAAGGGATGCTTATATGTAGGATTTATTGGGAATAGAAAGTAATTTTATTATCTTAGTAGATTATGCAGGTACAGATAATGAAGCCCTGTAATATGTATATTTCCATGGGCAGTACTTTTTTAGTATTGAGTATTAATGTTCCAAAGAGCTGAATAAATAGCCTAGACATTATTTTATAGTGGAGGTTATTAGACAGAGAAGTCATGCCTCTTTTCTTTATATGTACTGTTGCCATGTTGATTATCATATATGTTTATACTATTGAATGATACTCTAGTTAGTTCATCATGCCTACGCATCTAATCGTTATCATAATTTCAAAAGTTTTTGCATCATACAGAACTGTATTTATGAAGGAGAATAATAAATAATTTTGGGAATTTTTTTTATTTTTGAAAGAGGATAAGATAGAATTTTCTTGCTTTGATTTATGTTGAGATCAAATACAAATGAGTTTGAAAGTAAACTTAAACTATAAGGATAAAGAATCATAAATATTTCAGTATTTAGTAAACTATTTTTTTAAAAAAAATATATGTGATAATAAAGTTATTCATGAGATTTTTGAATAATTTTGAATATCTTGATTATACATGGTAATGCATATTTAAAAAAAAAAATGCATCCAGAGAAATAACATAAAATAGAACAAGTACTTATATTTCATGAATATTATTTTATGTTTAGAACATGCATAAACACACACCTAGGAATTTTTTATTAAAGAAATGCCAAGCAAGATGTATAAAGTATCTTAATCATATTATTTTATTAAGTCCATTTATTTATTAGTTAACAAACTAAAATCAATATTTTTATTAATAATGTCAGCACTATCATAATAAAAGTTGTTTAATTAATTGAGTACAAAATCTATGAATATGTATTGAAAATAAGTGCTACTTCAGTAGTTTTTTTTCTTCATATTTTGTGTATGCTTATGGAAAACATTATAATACAGGTCAATTGGTAGATAATATATTTTAAGCTATAATTATATATGTAATTATTATTAATAGTATTATGATTATTGTAAAGAAATATGAAAAGTTATAAGTCGGAGTAAAGGCTTATGTACTTGTAGATTTTATTATTTTATTTTTTATTTTGAAATAAAGAAGTCTGTAATTTCCCTAAGATGTAATTGTAAATAGTGTACATAGTTTATTATTAATGCAAGTGTAAATAGTTTATTTTTGTTAAAAAGTTTTATAATAAAATTTTGTTAAACTTTTTTTTATAAAGCTGTGTATTGCATTGATTTTTCACACTACAAACACATGATCTCCGGATATATAAACCAAACATAATATTTGCACAGTATGAATATGATTATTTACTTGAGAAATTATAGTGTTTCTTAATATAATTTATTTGAGAAGTTTTTATTTTACATTATCATTATCAATATGGTCATAAATTAATTATATAATTTATTGCATAGAATTATAATATTATTTGTTGCCATATAATCTCAAATTATCAGATTATACCACACATTCTATTTAAGATGCCACATGAAAGCTAACAGATTATTATTATTATTATTATTATTATTATTATTATTATTATTATTATTATTTATTCGTTAGGTGTAGTTGAGGGTGATAGAACATCTTTTATCATGCCTTATTACAGAAAATTATAAGTTGATTAGAATTATTTTAAAAAACCTGAGATTATTATAGTCATATTATTTTAATAAAAAGATTAGGATTTATTTATTAGCATTATATTAAATTGATTATTATTTTAAAGTCGTAAGAATGTTATAAATTTATTATTTTTTAATAGGGGGATAGTATTCTTATGCCATTGAGGTTGTATCCTGTGGGATATTAGTTCAATGTAATTCTTTACTACTTGTACTTTACTTTATTGTCTCATGATTTTATTAATATTTTATTTATTTAATTTTTATAAACCGAACCATTTTATCATTTCTTATTAGTTAGAGCTAGTTTAGTAGAAGATAGTATCATAGGATATCTGTATTATTGATTATATGTATTTTAGCCGAGTATAACCATTTATCTGAGCTAGTCCTATTTTATTATTATTATATTTTCCCAGTAGTGAGGATACAATATATATATATATATATATATATATATATATATTCAAAGTATATGGAATATATATATAAATAAATTTATTCTTTGTCCTCAAAACAAATAATGGAAGGCATCTTTTAAGAGGATTAAATACTGACTGTTCTACTAATAAAAATCATTTCCAGCCATGTGGACACTGGGTTTCTCCAGCTAATAGCATAATCAAAAAAAATATTCAAAAAATATTCAAATAAACACACACATTTATATGTGCTTTACTCATGATTTTTGAAAATTTTTTGATTATGATATTAGCTGGAGAAAACCACTATCCACAGGAATGAAAATGATTTTTATTAGTAGAACACCCAGCATTTAAATCCTCTTGAAAAAGACTCTCCATTATTTATTTTGAAGCTAAATATAATAAATAATAATAATAGTAATAAATTTATTTATTTATATCTTGCATACAATTTGAAATATATATATATATATATAACTGTAATCACAATAAATAATATAAAATTTACATGATAATATTTTCTAAAATATAGTTTTATGTTTAATAATAATAATAATAATAATAATAATAATAATAATAATAATAATAATAATAATAATAATAATAATAATAATAATAATAATAATAATAATAAAAATAATAATAATAATAATAATAATAATAATAATAATAATAACCAAAATTTTTTGATTTCCTTCTAAAATTAAATATATATTCCTCTCATTATTTATTTCCTCATATACTGCCTTTTATATACAAGGGTTGATTCTGTCTGTGGACTCTGCAACATAGAAGAGGAAGCAGCATCATATGCTATACACCTGTCCAGGTCTGTATTGCATAAGTGATGGCATACTAATTAATTACAGACCAAAGATCACTACAATTAATAACATTATGAAGACTCATCTCCAACTAATTAGGCTGCAACCTTCAGTTTTTATTCATTATGGTGCACTCAATTTATATTCAGCTTTAGTGGTAACACTAGACACCATCCAGCAACCTTCTCCAATAAGCTATACCAGATCAAAAACAGATAAAATAAAATAGCCCAAGCAGACATTTTTGCAAGCACATGGTCAATCCTGGAAACCCCAGTAATAGAATGCAAAAAAGCCCAGCATCAAATTACTATGGAATACTTGACCATCTTTAATATAACAAGATCAATATCCAAACACACCATCTAAATTCATGTCCACTCAAGATAAACTAACTAATATTCCATATCTATATAGGTACTTTACTTTTTGAATCAAATGAAATCAAACACAAAAATTTGAATTCTTCTAGTGCTATCCCATGCTAATTTACTAATGAACAATTGCATTGAATTGAAAAGGTTATCCTCAGTGGTGTTTGTAATCATAGTTATTGATGTATTTGTTTTTTTTCTATTTGTTTACTAATGTAACTATTGTTTAAGTGCAAATAAAGTTTACTTTGAAATGTAGTAGTAATAGTAGTAGTGGTAGTAGTGGTGGTAGTAGTAATAGTAAACTAATGATGATGATGATAATAATAATAATAATAATAATAATAATAATAATAATATTATTATTATTATTATTATTATTATTATTATTATTATTATTATTATTATTATTTTCTTCTATACAACAGCTAATTTAATTCTATCAGAAGACACACTCCTTTATCCTATATGCCTTCTGGTGCACTCACTGCATCTTCAGCCTTGGAGACAACAAATCAAGGTCTAGGAAAACAATACTATATTCCCAGATATTTTTCCTGCCACATGACCACTACTGAAACAACCATTTGATCTATAAAGAGTCATACTATAACAGTAACTACATTGAATAGTACTCAATAGTATTATCTATTATCCTCAACATAGTTCATCTACACTAACTCCCTTCAAGACCACCCACAAACAGATTACAGCATTTACTCCCCATTTATCATCAACTACAAACTGCTCCTTATATGTAGTTCTCCTCTGAATTGACATTGTTTTTCATACAACACCCATACGTTGATTTCAAACCACATAGATAATAAGTTACCTCCCTAATATACTGCCAGACTAATATTTACAAAAACAATAATCAAGATTAATTTAATGCTGAATATAAATGATGCAAGATTTTACAATCTTAAGCCATATCTATCTATGAATGAAATTATGTTTTATATTGAACCATTTAATAAAAAAATTAATTACTAAACTTGATATCCATCTCTGTATCCAAAACTAGTAGCAGTGTTTGTAAAACCAACATATATTGCAACCTGAATTTTGAGGAATTATTAGAAATATTTGATTACACATTTTGTATAAATTTTTTATAATCTACCTTCTAAATACTTTTAGACAATCTTCTAAAATCAATAAAATTATTATAAAAGATGTCATTTTTGTTTTGAAGTATTGTTTGTGATGGCATGATTTTCTTTTAATTATTTGTTTGAGTTATTGAAAACCATGGAAGAAAAGTATTATATAATATCATTTTTGATGGAATATAAGCATTTGATAGATTATTAAGTGTACCCATAAAAATTTCAATGCCAAAAGCAGCTTCAAAAGACTTATAGAGAGGTTTCACATCAAATTTAGAGAGCTTGCTACATAGACTCAAATAATTACTCTTTATAATTTTTTCTAGAAAATTAATAAGTAGTAGGCCTGGAATAATAAATTTTAAGATGAAATTCAACTGGAGGATGATGGCCTTTGATAGAAAATGGTGAAGAAAAATAAGATTACAATCAATTCTGGAAAGATTGCTAAGAATGTAGTCTAGTGTTTGTTTGTCAACATTAGTAGGATTATATTGTTTAAGGTTTAAAAACATTAATGAATTGTAACATCCCAGAGGCTTTTGAAGGTAGAATTAGAAAGTTGGTATTATGAACATACATATCAGGAATATTGAAATCACTAGTAATTAATATGTGAGAGTTATATGAAATAAAAGTACTCTCAAAGGAACATAATTGTTTATTTAATTCAAATAAGGAAATACAAGGATTTATGTAAATATTACCTAAACAAATTATATAGATATTATTTAAATCTACTTCACACAATGTACATTCACATAAGGAAGATGACATAGAGATGGAATTACATACCAAATCCCATTCAATCGCTTTAAGTATGCCACCATCTCTAGAGGCAATTTCTGGAGATTTATCATTATGAAAAATCTAAGAACATTTGGTTCTTTATATTATTTGTTATCCATGTTTCACACAAAAATGTAAAATCAAAATATTCTGATTGGAATAATTATTTTCTCATTCCTCAAATGTTAGCATAAGATTCATGTAAAATCATTTATAATAGAGATTTAAGAATGAAAATAGATAGAGAGGATCAAGTATATGCAAGACTTGATAAACATAAATAAATAAAATTTAAAAAAGCAACTAAAAAAAGCAAGTTATTCTGGAAGTTTTAATGTTTTAGATAAGTATCAAGATAAAAAAGCCACTAAGGTACCATGAGGCCAAAGATTTTGGCAAATGAAATTCCAGAGTTAATGAGGGGATAGAAGTATAAAAGCTAGAAGATTGGTTTTACTCAAGTTTATTTTGTAACATAATATTGTTGTTTTTAGACTATTTTCTAAAAAATATTTTAATTCAAGTGATTTAATATTTGAAGGTGGATTAGAAACTAGATATCTCATATCTGTTTCTAGTATTAGATAAAGCAGATTATATTTAGAAGGACTGTTATAATTTGAAGACTGAGAACGATAATTTTTGTGAGATTTAGTAAAATAAAAAATTGTTTTGTCTGAAACTCTGTCTATGCCTAGGAGGGAGAATATCAATATGTTTTCCATCATAACCAGTACTTGACAATAGGATTTAATACAAATTCAGATTTATGTTTCCTATGATTAACATTATTTAAAGTATTGGTATCCTGCAGATTTTATCTGAATGCTTATATATTTTGGTCTTGAGGAATTTAAGATGAATTTTGTCATTATCACATTTTCTTGTAAAAAAAAAATAAAATAATAATAATAATAACAACAACAACAACAATATTATTATTATTATTATTATTATTATTATTATTATTATTATTATTATTATTATTATTATTATTATTATTATTATTATTATTATTATTATTATTATTATTATTATTATTATTATTATTATTATTATTATTATTATTATTATTCTGAAATACAAGCAAATTCATATTCTTGAAATTTAAATATAATTAAAGAGGATTTGAACACAGACTTACAAAGTCCCTCTAGCTATCTGCTTTATCTCATACAACCAATACTCATGACCACACACATATGGAAAAGATAAATGATCACCAATATACATTATTTCATGCTGAACCTGCACTCATCAGTTAGTCCAGATCATCATTTTCCACAGATATATACAATCAGTGCTTAGTTTATATTAAGATAGCAATGGACAAGCTTCAGTCTACTCCACCCTCCAATTCTTCAACCATCCATAGTGTTGAAAATCTGATAATAGAATGCCCAAACCCTTTGTTGATGTCAATATTATTGTCATACCTATGTTGACATTAGGCAGTCTGCCACCTCATGATAGGACATTGTCCATTTAAATTCACATGAGGAATCAGACTAACCTAATGTCAATATGGTCATGACAGTAATATTGGTATCAACAGGCATTCCATCATCATATTTTAAATGGTATGAATAGCTGAAAAGTTGGAAGGTGGAGTAGATTGAAACATATCCATTAAAGTTTGAAGACTTGCTATCTTAATATAAACTGAGCACTGATTATATATATGTGGGGGAGATGATGATCTGGACCAACTGATGAGTTCTGGTTTAGCATGAAATATATATATTGGAGATTATTTATCTTTACATATGTGTGTGGTCATGTGTATCATTATATGAGATAGATCAGTTGGCTAAAGGGAGCTTAAAAGACTGTGTTCAAATTCCCTATAATAATAATGTGTTGATAGAATAAAACATAAGACAGCTTATGACAAGTTCACTGCAGTGCCTATCTTATACCTTTTTACATAATAACAATATTTGTCTTCTTTTCTAAATAGAGTAATAACCCTTTTTGCTAACGTCAGTTTTTCTTATGAAACTAATTTATTTAATATTGCTTTATATTTTTTTTATAAAATAACATAGCTTATTACAACTGATACATGCTTTGTATAAAAAGAGTTGCATATATATCTTTACTCATTAACCCCGTATTTATTATCCACGATGTAAAAAACCCCCATGATTTAATTGCAGCATACCTGTTTGACATTCCAAATCATGATTTTTTTTCAAGTAACCTTAATTGACAATGTGGCCAACCATCCAAAATTGGTCGGATAATAAGTCTCTAGATATTCTTAGCTATCAAGCAAGAATTGGAATCCACTCAAGTTCTTACCACCTGCCAAGTGATAAACCTGCCGAGTTACCTTTTTCTCTTTTTGATGATAGCTATTACCTAGCAATAGGGCATTTAAAGCTGTTTTATAGTATACTATGCAGTGGTGAAATAATAGAATCTAGAACTCGAGGACTGTACCTCGCAAATCAGCTCTGTTAATTTCAGGACTTTAAAAAAAAAAAACAACAACTTTCATTTAAATTCTTGAGCAATAAATTTTTCATCATCGTCATTATTATTATTTGCATGGCTACTACACTATTATTTAATTTCCTTGTAATGATAACAGATAATAAAATGTAATTATTATATAGTCAGAAATTATTTTTATATTTTGTTTGTACAATCTAAACAAGAAAAGAGTTTATTAAAGCCAACGAATCGCAGTGAAAAACAATCTACTACTGTAAGATGATCAAATGGTATCGTTTCTTATTATATTGCCTAGCAATCTTAATCTATTTTCTGGAAGATAATGTATAATCTTTTAATTATTAACTAAAAGAAAAAAAATAACAGCAACGGTTTAAAATAAACTAGTTATCCAAATTTCAAACGAAACCTAATTAAAAGAGGTAAAGTAATTAGTAAAATTATCTTATGGAAATTTGCGCGCTAGACTAATATTTGTTTAATGAGATTTAGAATATAAATAGAAAAAGCATTAATCAAGTTCAGTAAATTATTTTTAAAGTTTTCTATTTCCATTTTGATGAGGTCTATACCGTTCTTTGTTTTACTTCTAAAAAAAAAGCAAGCAACATTACATAAAGTATTTACCAGAAACGCTATAATTAAAATATTTCGCTTTTTTTCTTTTTATATATTCACCTGTATTAGTCAATAACAAATTAAAGAAACTAAAAATATACAAAATAAATAAATAACGCATCAGAAACCATTTATACGAATAGCATCATTTAATATTTTAATCAGAAGATTGACTTTCATCTTATTAATATTGGACATTAAGTAATTTAATGGTTTATAAATGTATTGCCAAATTTAATGTTATTTTATAATTTTTTCTTTATTGTAAACATAGTTAAATAAACCTGTTTTTGAAACTAACAATAACTACGTAATAGACAAAATTTAACTTTAAAAATTATCTTGAGAAGTCTTAACGATTTCTATAGGCTAAATAGAATTTTTTGCTAAAAACATTAGTCAATCATCAATTAATTATTGTATCAAAAAAAATCTTTTAAAAATGAATGAATTAACTAATTAATTAATAATTGGAATATACCCATATACAAATATGTATATAAATATATTTGACACCACTTAAACAGAAGAACAATACAGAGACTTCAGACTACTCTATGGAGAGATGCATGTTAGGAAAAACAAGAAGAGATCGAAAACGAAATACATGGGCAAAGTAAATAAATAGATGTTACTGAGATCGTTAAAAAAATTAAGAGACTGAGGTAGAATTGGACTGGGTATATTGCTAGAAGGGATGATAATAGATCGACAGTTGAAATCGTAAATCAGAGGCCTTGAGATTGTAAAAGACCCAGAAAGAGACTGCATGTGAGATGGATAAATGAAATATGAAAGTGGGCATGGGTGACTTGAAGAAGAGAGGCTAGCGATCAGACATAGATTGAACTTGAAGAGACCTTTATCATGTTGTGGATCAACAATGGTTAAAAATGATGATGATGATAATGGAATTACTTTATTGCTTGGAAGTTCATAAGACATGCACCAGAAATGCCAGATAATTTGTGGATTTTACATTCCATAGTCTGTCACTCTATCGTTACCCTGAAACATATAGGATAATTATTTACATATTAGGTATTAATTGTAATCGTTGATTCAAATAGTTTATGTTTATAAAGATATATAAAACGAAAATCATATAACAGTACAATACTAGTAGAAAAACAAACAAAATTTTATTAAAATTCTTTCATGACCATGGTTTCATCTATTAACAAATAGACTTTTTCAAGTAAAATTCAGCAAGATACATACAACATATGTCTACAAAACAAAATAAACTTCTCATTATTCACTTATAAAACCAACTTTCTTTAACATCAATTAATTGTTGACTGAGATAAAATTCTAATATTTTAGGTTGATATAAAATATTACCTATTCTATGTGGTTCACTTATATGACTTAAACTTGAAAGAATGGAAGAAATCAATAATAAAATATATTCTAAATCTTTATGGTAATATAAAAACAGCACATAATGAAGTGTATTATTATTATACAGTATGAAACATAGTCAATAGGTAAAAGATATAGAAACAGATTGAGGCATTTGCGATGTGGTCATGGAGAAGAATGGAAAAAAATTAGATAAATAAAATGGCAAATGGGGATGTTTTGCAAAGTGTTAATTAAAAAAAAGGTAGAGATAGAAAAAGAAACTGGATTGGATATATACTAAGAAGAAAAATAGAGTAATGAAGAATGTTTTGGAGGAAATTTTTGTACAAAAACAAAAAGAAAGGAAGAAGATTGACTTTTCTAGATGATATGAGATGGGAAGAGATATGTAGAAATGAAGATGTGGACAATTAACAGAACATAGTAGAAATATAAATGAATTGGCTATGCAAGCTCTTGGTCATGTCCACAGAAGCAAAACTAAGGAGTGGTAATCATATCATGGTCACAGACTAGAATATTATTAAAAGGTTGATAGATTACTAAGTCTAAAATGAAGACTTTTCAATCTTAGTAAAGAAAAAGATTCTAACTATTAATTCCTATGTTAAGGTGGATGCACATTTACGCATATATATATATATGCACATAGAGAGCGTACCAATAGCTCTAACAAGCTCGTAAATTAACAAGTGCGGTTATGAGAAATATTTAAAATCTCTATCCAGAACACTCTTATCTCCAGACCATGGTTTCGGGCTTATGGCCCACGTCAGTGGAGAGCTAGAATATTCGGACACTAGACCTAAAATATCAACTCAAAAAACCAGCACTTATTTCAAACGTATATTTAAGAAGAAACTCTGAATTTTTCGGACATGAAAATGTCTTTAAATCCAGCTATCTAACTTAAATAGCTATATGGGACTGAAGTATATTCAGATCTACCATATTCTAATAGGCTCAGCATAGCCAAAGCCTTAAAGGTAAAATTATAATAATTAATAAAGCATTACTTTTATGAGCTTGTAATTACAAAAATGCACATAGAGAGCGTACCAATAGCTCTAACAAGCTCGTAAATTAACAAGTGCGGTTATGAGAAATATTTAAAATCTCTATCCAGAACACTCTTATCTCCAGACCATGGTTTCGGGCTTATGGCCCACGTCAGTGGAGAGCTAGAATATTCGGACACTAGACCTAAAATATCAACTCAAAAAACCAGCACTTATTTCAAACGTATATTTAAGAAGAAACTCTGAATTTTTCGGACATGAAAATGTCTTTAAATCCAGCTATCTAACTTAAATAGCTATATGGGACTGAAGTATATTCAGATCTACCATATTCTAATAGGCTCAGCATAGCCAAAGCCTTAAAGGTAAAATTATAATAATTAATAAAGCATTACTTTTATGAGCTTGTAATTACAAAAATGCACATAGAGAGCGTACCAATAGCTCTAACAAGCTCGTAAATTAACAAGTGCGGTTATGAGAAATATTTAAAATCTCTATCCAGAACACTCTTATCTCCAGACCATGGTTTCGGGCTTATGGCCCACGTCAGTGGAGAGCTAGAATATTCGGACACTAGACCTAAAATATCAACTCAAAAAACCAGCACTTATTTCAAACGTATATTTAAGAAGAAACTCTGAATTTTTCGGACATGAAAATGTCTTTAAATCCAGCTATCTAACTTAAATAGCTATATGGGACTGAAGTATATTCAGATCTACCATATTCTAATAGGCTCAGCATAGCCAAAGCCTTAAAGGTAAAATTATAATAATTAATAAAGCATTACTTTTATGAGCTTGTAATTACAAAAATGCACATAGAGAGCGTACCAATAGCTCTAACAAGCTCGTAAATTAACAAGTGCGGTTATGAGAAATATTTAAAATCTCTATCCAGAACACTCTTATCTCCAGACCATGGTTTCGGGCTTATGCCCACGTCAGTGGAGAGCTAGAATATTCGGACACTAGACCTAAAATATCAACTCAAAAAACCAGCACTTATTTCAAACGTATATTTAAGAAGAAACTCTGAATTTTTCGGACATGAAAATGTCTTTAAATCCAGCTATCTAACTTAAATAGCTATATGGGACTGAAGTATATTCAGATCTACCATATTCTAATAGGCTCAGCATAGCCAAAGCCTTAAAGGTAAAATTATAATAATTAATAAAGCATTACTTTTATGAGCTTGTAATTACAAAAATGCACATAGAGAGCGTACCAATAGCTCTAACAAGCTCGTAAATTAACAAGTGCGGTTATGAGAAATATTTAAAATCTCTATCCAGAACACTCTTATCTCCAGACCATGGTTTCGGGCTTATGGCCCACGTCAGTGGAGAGCTAGAATATTCGGACACTAGACCTAAAATATCAACTCAAAAAACCAGCACTTATTTCAAACGTATATTTAAGAAGAAACTCTGAATTTTTCGGACATGAAAATGTCTTTAAATCCAGCTATCTAACTTAAATAGCTATATGGGACTGAAGTATATTCAGATCTACCATATTCTAATAGGCTCAGCATAGCCAAAGCCTTAAAAGGTAAAATTATAATAATTAATAAAAGCATTACTTTTATGAGCTTGTAATTACAAAAATGCACATAGAGAGCGTACCAATCTAGCTCTAACAAGCTCGTAAATTAACAAGTGCGGTTATGAGAAATATTTAAAATCTCTATCCAGAACACTCTTATCTCCAGACCATGGTTTCGGGCTTATGGCCCACGTCAGTGGAGAGCTAGAATATTCGGACACTAGACCTAAAATATCAACTCAAAAAACCAGCACTTATTTCAAACGTATATTTAAGAAGAAACTCTGAATTTTTCGGACATGAAAATGTCTTTAAATCCAGCTATCTAACTTAAATAGCTATATGGGACTGAAGTATATTCAGATCTACCATATTCTAATAGGCTCAGCATAGCCAAAGCCTTAAAGGTAAAATTATAATAATTAATAAAGCATTACTTTTATGAGCTTGTAATTACAAAAATGCACATAGAGAGCGTACCAATAGCTCTAACAAGCTCAAGTAAATTAACAAGTGCGGTTATGAGAAATATTTAAAATTCTATCCAGAACACTCTTATTCCAGACCATGGTTTCGGGCTTATGGCCCACGTCAGTGGAGAGCTAGAATATTCGGACACTAGACCTAAAATATCAACTCAAAAAACCAGCACTTATTTCAAACGTGTATTTAAGAAGAAACTCTGAATTTTTCGGACATGAAAATGTCTTTAAATCCAGCTATCTAACTTAAATAGCTATATGGGACTGAAGTATATTCAGATCTACCATATTCTAATAGGCTCAGCATAGCCAAAGCCTTAAAGGTAAAATTATAATAATTAATAAAGCATTACTTTTATGAGCTTGTAATTACAAAAATGCACATAGAGAGCGTACCAATAGCTCTAACAAGCTCGTAAATTAACAAGTGCGGTTATGAGAAATATTTAAAATCTCTATCCAGAACACTCTTATCTCCAGACCATGGTTTCGGGCTTATGGCCCACGTCAGTGGAGATCTAGAATATTCGGACACTAGACCTAAAATATCAACTCAAAAAACCAGCACTTATTTCAAACGTATATTTAAGAAGAAACTCTGAATTTTTCGGACATGAAAATGTCTTTAAATCCAGCTATCTAACTTAAATAGCTATATGGGACTGAAGTATATTCAGATCTACCATATTCTAATAGGCTCAGCATAGCCAAAGCCTTAAAGGTAAAATTATAATAATTAATAAAGCATTACTTTTATGAGCTTGTAATTACAAAAATGCACATAGAGAGCGTACCAATAGCTCTAACAAGCTCGTAAATTAACAAGTGCGGTTATGAGAAATATTTAAAATCTCTATCCAGAACACTCTTATCTCCAGACCATGGTTTCGAAAAATTCAGAGTTTCTTCTTAAATATACGTTTGAAATAAGTGCTGGTTTTTTGAGTTGATATTTTAGGTCTAGTGTCCGAATATTCTAGCTCTCCACTGACGTGGGCCATAAGCCCGAAACCATGGTCTGGAGATAAGAGTGTTCTGGATAGAGATTTTAAATATTTCTCATAACCGCACTTGTTAATTTACGAGCTTGTTAGAGCTATTGGTACGCTCTCTATGTGCATTTTTGTAATTACAAGCTCATAAAAGTAATGCTTTATTAATTATTATAATTTTTACCTTTAAGGCTTTGGCTATGCTGAGCCTATTAGAATATGGTAGATCTGAATATACTTCAGTCCCATATAGCTATTTAAGTTAGATAGCTGGATTTAAAGACATTTTCATGTCGAAAAATTCAGAGTTTCTTCTTAAATATACGTTTGAAATAAGTGCTGGTTTTTTGAGTTGATATTTTAGGTCTAGTGTCCGAATATTCTAGCTCTCCACTGACGTGGGCCATAAGCCCGAAACCATGGTCTGGAGATAAGAGTGTTCTGGATAGAGATTTTAAATATTTCTCATAACGCACTTGTTAATTTACGAGCTTGTTAGAGCTATTGGTACGCTCTCTATGTGCATTTTTGTAATTACAAGCTCATAAAAGTAATGCTTTATTAATTATTTATAATTTTACCTTTAAGGCTTTGGCTATGCTGAGCCTATTAGAATATGGTAGATCTGAATATACTTCAGTCCCATATAGCTATTTAAGTTAGATAGCTGGATTTAAAGACATTTTCATGTCCGAAAAATTCAGAGTTTCTTCTTAAATATACGTTTGAAATAAGTGCTGGTTTTTTGAGTTGATATTTTAGGTCTAGTGTCCGAATATTCTAGCTCTCCACTGACGTGGGCCATAAGCCGAAACCATGGTCTGGAGATAAGAGTGTTCTGGATAGAGATTTTAAATATTTCTCATAACCGCACTTGTTAATTTACGAGCTTGTTAGAGCTATTGGTACGCTCTCTATGTGCATTTTTGTAATTACAAGCTCATAAAAGTAATGCTTTATTAATTATTATAATTTTACCTTTAAGGCTTTGGCTATGCTGAGCCTATTAGAATATGGTAGATCTGAATATACTTCAGTCCCATATAGCTATTTAAGTTAGATAGCTGGATTTAAAGACATTTTCATGTCCGAAAAATTCAGAGTTTCTTCTTAAATATACGTTTGAAATAAGTGCTGGTTTTTTGAGTTGATATTTTAGGTCTAGTGTCCGAATATTCTAGCTCTCCACTGACGTGGGCATAAGCCGAAACCATGGTCTGGAGATAAGAGTGTTCTGGATAGAGATTTTAAATATTTCTCATAACCGCACTTGTTAATTTAGAGCTTGTTAGAGCTATTGTAGCTCTCTATGTGCATTTTTGTAATTACAAGCTCATAAAAGTAATGCTTTATTAATTATTATAATTTTACCTTTAAGGCTTTGGCTATGCTGAGCCTATTAGAATATGGTAGATCTGAATATACTTCAGTCCCATATAGCTATTTAAGTTAGATAGCTGGATTTAAAGACATTTTCATGTCCGAAAAATTCAGAGTTTCTTCTTAAATATACGTTTGAAATAAGTGCTGGTTTTTTGAGTTGATATTTTAGGTCTAGTGTCCGAATATTCTAGCTCTCCACTGACGTGGGCCATAAGCCCGAAACCATGGTCTGGAGATAAGAGTGTTCTGGATAGAGATTTTAAATATTTCTCATAACCGCACTTGTTAATTTACGAGCTTGTTAGAGCTATTGGTACGCTCTCTATGTGCATTTTTGTAATTACAAGCTCATAAAAAGTAATGCTTTATTAATTATTATAATTTTACCTGTAAGGCTTTGGCTATGCTGAGCCTATTAGAATATGGTAGATCTGAATATACTTCAGTCCCATATAGCTATTTAAGTTAGATAGCTGGATTTAAAGACATTTTCATGTCCGAAAAATTCAGAGTTTCTTCTTAAATATACGTTTGAAATAAGTGCTGGTTTTTTGAGTTGATATTTTAGGTCTAGTGTCCGAATATTCTAGCTCTCCACTGACGTGGGCCATAAGCCCGAAACCATGGTCTGGAGATAAGAGTGTTCTGGATAGAGATTTTAAATATTTCTCATAACCGCACTTGTTAATTTACGAGCTTGTTAGAGCTATTGGTACGCTCTATGTGCATTTTTGTAATTCAAGCTATAAATGTAATGCTTTATTAATTATTATAATTTTACCTTTAAGGCTTTGGCTATGCTGAGCCTATTAGAATATGGTAGATCTGAATATACTTCAGTCCCATATAGCTATTTAAGTTAGATAGCTGGATTTAAAGACATTTTCATGTCCGAAAAATTCAGAGTTTCTTCTTAAATATACGTTTGAAATAAGTGCTGGTTTTTTGAGTTGATATTTTAGGTCTTAGTGTCCGAATATTCTAGCTCTCCACTGACGTGGGCCATAAGCCCGAAACCATGGTCTGGAGATAAGAGTGTTCTGGATAGAGATTTTAAATATTTCTCATAACCGCACTTGTTAATTTACGAGCTTGTTAGAGCTATTGGTACGCTCTCTATGTGCATTTTTGTAATTACAAGCTCATAAAAGTAATGCTTTATTAATTATTATATATATATATATATATATATATATATAATGTAATAAACAATGGTATATAAATCTATATTAATAAAGTTTCACTGTTGAATGACTCATAATGTAATAGTAAATATTATTATTATAAATTACTATTATAAATTGCCTAATACATTGTTCACCCAAAATATCTCTGTCCATTGCAAGTAAATGATTTTATTCATACCTCATATTATGCAGCAAAATATAACTGACAAATCTATGTGATGCCAGAAATCAAGTAAGGGCTTATTCCTTATTGTACAGCATTATTATTAAACCACACATTGAATTAGCCAAAATGTAATGAATAATGATTAAACATCAAACTTAATTTTGTATATTTGTATTTAAATTTATAAGCTATCTCCACTAACTATTTCTATTAATCCTAAATCCAATATATAAACTATAACTTTATTATAATATTTTGCCCAAAAGTAAATTTATATAAATTAGAATTATTAAAGATTCATATACTTATAAGGTGCCAATGAATCTCTAAATCAATAAATATTTAATTTGTAAATATGTAATCTAAGAGCTAGATATCTGTAACTTAATAAATACATCACTTAAGGGGTAGGTAATCTATCACTTCATAGATAGGTACATTGCAGAATAGGTGATTCAACACCTTGTAAAAGAGAATCAAATGTTGCACTTATTAATAATAATATAAACATTTATTAATATCCTAAGATAAAGAAAATTATATTAACAATCATAAATTTCAAAAATCCACTATATTACTATCTATTTTTAATCTATTGCAATTTTTAAAATTTCACATCTGCATTTAAATAATATCCTAATATATATATATATTGACCGGATTGATATCCGATTCAAGGGTTTTACTGCCAAAATTAAAAACTTAATTTTTGTTAAATCTTATCTAATGTTAAAATTTTTTTTTGTTATTATTTAAAAAGAGTATGTGTATTAAAACACATACTCGTTTATATTTAAAATACATCGTTTTAATGTTTATAAATTGATTTTAAAATAGTTTTCTGATACCGCTTATTTTTACTTTTTTTTAAAAATCAATTTGATTAAAAACAAGCAAGCTTGCTAATTACATTCCTGTCTCTTATCATTTCTACTCATCCTAAAAGCGGAGATTTAATTTTATGTCATTGTTTTTGTTCAAAATAATCCCTGGATAGAATTCTTAGATTAGATTGAGATGGATATTAAGATTTTCCCCTGCCCTGAGGCATAGAAAACAACAACAAGGCTAGTTTATGCAGGAAATTGAGTGGAGGTAGAAATAGCACCAAAAATTTTGTGGGTGATCTATTCTATTCTATTTTATTCTAGAGAGCCTTGACCAAGCGAATACTCCATCAGAGTGCTTGGTTTAGCTTCTTATATTTTTTTTGGATTAACCTTATTCAATGTTTGTACCATTAGCAGTTTGGACATTTAATTTCTTTAAAAGTAAAATTTGCAGTTACTAAAACAATTTTGCTTTCTCTGGGATGCCAAAATATACTGCTATATGTTTTATAACCAAAAATATGTCATGCTAGTTTAACTCAAAAGACAGACCCATGCCTGCCAACTCTCCTTCAATCCTGCCATGAACACCTCAATAAACAAGACACTACTGCCTCTACCTTGCTGCTGTCAAAGGACCTGAAAATGAACTAAAATAAACATGCACACTCTACGCAAACTGTGCTTTACTGTAAGGTAAATTTTTTTTTTATTCTTTCCAGGGTAAATTCTTTTAATTAAATCTCCACTCAATCTAATAAACCTGTATTCTAAATTAATATTTAACCTCTTATTTATTAGCTGTATTTATTCTCTTTTATTGTACTTTGCCGTGTGTCTTGGAATCTTAGTTTTAAGATTCCAATTTTGTTTATTGAAGAGTGGCTAGTGAGTTTGTATTTTTATGCCTAACCTTTTTTTAAAATTCTTTAGCAGCCTTATATATTTTTAAATGCTCACCTGTAATTATTTTAGTATCCCATAATTAATTTTAAGTACTGGTTTGTGCTTTTGCAAACCACCAAAATCTTTTGGCTGGTGACTTATCGTATTTATTGTCTAGTTTTCCACATGTGGAGATTTCATTTTTTCTTTTCTTATGTCTCTGAAATCGGAAACTGAGATTGTTGTCTTTGTAATTTTATAAGTCACCAGCAGAAAGATAATCTTTATCCTTTTGTAAATTACCAGGGAAGAGCGTTTCTTTTTGCTAAAGTATTTAATGCCTTAAGTTAATGTTTTTTTTTACTCATAAACACTCTCTAATAAACTAACTTATAAAAAAATCTAGAAATGTTTACATTTAGCTTTCTAGATTTATTTTTGTATTTACATGTGGCTTTAAATTTATCAGAGCATGTACTCAGAACTTGTTTCATAAATTTATTTCTTAATTATAATTATTTGTAATTCATTTTCTTTAAATGCTAGGGCAGACGTAACTGGTTTTCTAATGATTTACTTGTCTCCTATTGAGACTTTTAATTATTACTAGTTTTGGCCAATCGTTTGGTTGGGGATTCACCAGTTAATTATCTGTTTTCCTTTCTCACTAAATTATATTTTTCGTTTGTTCTTGAGGTAAATCAATCATCTTTACTTTAAACATAGTATAATATGCAGCTTTTACTGGCATATGACATTCTTGGACCCACCACATTTTTCAGGCCTAGAAAAGCTCGCTGGCTCTGGTGTTATTGATTTATTTCAAGAATGTATTGTTTTCAGATCTGTGAATGGGAAAACCAATGTTTAGGTGAATTCTCAGTTGAAAAAAAAATTGTTCTCTCTCTTTCTAATGCTCTATTAGAAGATCAGTCTGTCTGCCAGAGCATTGCATTGTCATCTTTCTGATACATGCCTGATATAACCCTATTTGTTATCATATAAACTTTTTCTCACAAGTTATTGTTTCTAATAAATAAAAATTTTAAAATATGTTTAAACTTAATCTGGCTGACGTTGTCTTGGTACTTTTATTTCTCAGTTGTCTAAACAATATTTAAGATATCTTGTTTCTCCCTGAGTCTAGTCGGTGCAAACCATCATCATCATCCATTCTGATCACAGTAAATAAATTTTTCCAGGTACATAGTGACCTGGTGGCGCCTTCTGCGATCAGAATAGATTGAGTGTCCAGTACAAAAAAAAAATATATATATATATATATATATATATATATATATATATATATATATATATAAAAAATATATATATATATATCACAACAACTGGAATAGTACATATCTTTTACATTAACATTAAGATGTAAATATACCATAATTGAAAGTATTTTTTTAATCATATATCTGTTTAGATTAAGAAATGCTTTTTTATAAAATTTGTTATATATGTTCAAAAAAAATTTAAACATTGAATACATCCTTATAGATTATTTTATTAAACTTATTTATATTAATTAATTTAAGCTTAATTACTTGACCTAGTTATTAGCTTCATGTTGAAATTTGACTATTATTTTAAATTTTGAAAGGAAACGCACTAATATATATATTTAAATTTATAGTTAAGAAAATAAATGTTAATGATAATTTTCAGAAGTTCACCAGCATTTGCCAAATCGGTCAACATCTTTTGGCATTATTTCAGTTACAGTTCTGTTTTCTTTTATGGCCACTGTAGAGTTCCAATGATGATAATGATGATAACAATGTCTTGATATATATTATTCCTAGATTGTATTAATCTATTTTTAACTTCATCACATTCTTTCTTTTCATATACATATCCAGATGATTTCAAATCACTTGGCATAGAATTAGCACATATTAGAGAAATGATTTTTTTTATAGTCACTCATTCCATTTATAATCTTGCAGATATTAATTAAGAAGAACCCATGTCCCTCCCACAAGTAAAATTTAGTCACACATCATTTTGATTTGTTCAACAAATTGATAAAATATTATGTTATTCATGTAAAATTATTGATCTCATTGAAGTAAAAAAAAAAAAATTCTGTCTTGTTACTTAGCAACAACATGTTCTGTTTTATAAAAATTTGTATGTAAGATTTATTTTTATATAATAAAGTTCATTCTTCAATTTGATAAAATAATCATTTTTATTTATTTTTTAATTCAAATAACATATTGCTTTTAAAATTAAGATGCATATAATTTTTTAATTAATTTTTTAAAAAATATTTCATTTACATTTGCAGTCAATCTTGCACTCATTCTGAGTTTGAACCTATTCCTAATATTTTTTAATTATCTTAAATGTGACAGAAAATTAATGTTTGAGACATATACTATTAGTATTAATATTCTTGCACTCATCCATCAATAAATGTTTTAAAAACATAGGTAAATCACCTATGCTTAGAGCTTATTTTCATATAAATTAACACCTAGTGACTGTGCTTAATTTAGGACTTGATTCTATTGTGAACCTAATTCTTATTTTAATATTAACTAATTAAACTTTATACAAACAAATGATTTCTTTATTTACAATTTAATATTATGGGTACATCTGATGGATTTATATATATATATATATATATATATATATGTTAAAACGAATATATATATATATATATATATAAACAAAAAAAAAATTTAATACTCAAGATGGTGTACAAATTAGTTATAGACGAGGAGCTTCCATTCTGGACGGTATTGATCTTTTTAACAAATTAATTAATAAGCATAACATTAAGTTTTTGTTTGTTCATCTTGGATCTAACAATATTTTTTCGTTTAGAAATAACGAATATGTGCAGATTTTGAAATTGATTCGACATATACGTACTTATTCACCGGAGATTACAATTATAATTTCTCAAGTTTTACCACAATTGCAGAATAAATACTACCCAATGGATCAGATTAAATTGAGAATTATTAATGAAAA
Organism: Epiperipatus broadwayi; assembly: GCA_028023455.1. Taxonomy (NCBI): domain Eukaryota; kingdom Metazoa; phylum Onychophora; class Udeonychophora; order Euonychophora; family Peripatidae; genus Epiperipatus; species Epiperipatus broadwayi. The sequence continues at coordinate 19,636,486 of JAQFVV010000007.1, read as the reverse complement.
AATATTTGCATTTAATAGACATTGTAATTTTTTAAGTTATACGCATCATAATGTATTTTTCTTACAGCATACGGATTTTATAAAAAGAGAGAATCTTTTTAGATTTTTAGCCCGTGATGGCCGTCATTTGAACATGTATGGAGCTAGATGTTTAGCGGACGGTTTTAAATACATAATGTCCTTGATGGGATGTAACAGAGCTTATAAAGTAAATTCAGTGTTGAGTGCGAGGGAATATAGTTTTGCTAATGTTGAAACTCAAATGGAAGCTGTGTTGACATGTGAAATGGGGACACAGACTGAAATATGTAATTGTCAGGAATCGCAAATTATTATACCGCGTGATACTAATGGGATCCCAATAGATGTTGAACAATCTTGCTTGCCAGGGAACGTTTTGGAGGAATCATTACGGGATAGATCTCCAAAAGTTTTTAAAGAAGATCATACTCAACGTAAAGATGATTCTTTAGACCTTTCATTGGATGATATAATTTGTAACATTTCCAAACAGAAGAACTTTTTAACAATGACTATTTCTGATGTTCAACAGATTGATGGTTTTGCTGCTTCAAATCAACATATAGATGGTGGTAAAGGAGATCTGGGTAATTTAGAGGTGGGTGTACCCAAATAGATAATGGATTGATAATTGGCACTGATTTTAATACAATATCTAGCGTAGATACAGAGTTTGATATTAATAGGGATTATTCTAGTAAACAACATTTACAGGGTCTAACATTAATTAATACAGGGGCAATCCCTAAACGTTTTTCTAGACGTCTAAATAATAAGCAGGTTATAAGTAATTGACAAACATTACATAGTACATCGTTTCTTAAACTTAGGAAATTATATGATAAATTAGTTAGATATAGACAACATATTAGTAATTTTGCATATTTTATTAACAATAACATAATTCCTAAAGGCCTCAGAATAAAAATTATTGCTAACATAGACCAATTTCCTAGGGAACATGCAATTAAATGGGATAATACAATAAGAGAAGCATCTGTTGCATTAATACATATTTTGAAAGATGCATTTTTGGTAAAACTTAAATTAATTGAAAAAGAAATTATACATTTTGGTAGTTGTAATTTAATGAATATAGATGAACAGAAGGAATTACAGGAATGGGTTTTTTTGAGAGAGAAGTCATTGGTGAAGAAATTTCATAATAAAATATATCATTGGTTCAAAGTTATGAGTAATGAGCCAAGATTTGAATTAGTTACTAATCAGTCACAAACACTAATTAATTGTATGACTTCTGATAATCATACTGTGTCAGATATTTCTACATCGGATATGATTCCAATTGATACTGATCAATCATTTGTATCATCTTCACATTCATTAGATTGTGCTGAAATGTTACCATCTGTTCTTAATAGTGATGCTGGTTTAGCATTGGTTCATAGAGTTACAGATTCTGAATGCACTAACAATATTTTAGTTTCTGGAAATACAAATACTAATAAATCTAACCCAAATATTTATAGCAATGACTTTTTATGTTTAGCTAATAAGGAAAACAATGTGATTAATCTAACTAACATTAATCTTAGTGAGGCAGAATGTTCACTGTTAAATAAAGGTTTATCTTTTTGCCCTACAGTTCAGTCATTTTATCAAAAAAATGAATTTAAAATTCATCAGGATTTAGATAATTTTTCAAGAAGACTTAGATTAAGAGAATTTTTTGGAAACCAAGAATGTGATACTATTGGAAAATTACGATCTGATTGGACACCACCACATCAAAGGAATGTGTTATTAGATATGTACATTGATAATGTATATCAGGATATTATTAATGAAATTAGACTTAAACAACATAGTAAGTATAAGAGTAATTTAACATTGAGAGAGATGAATGCATTACGTAATTTAGTGAAAAGACAGGATATTATTATAAAACCAGCTGACAAAGGTGGATCAATAGTAATTATGAATAAAGATGATTATGTTAAAAAAGCTCTGGAGCTTTTAGATGATAAAATTTTTTATGAGCCTATTTCACTAACCACTATTAATTCATTATTCAAGGGTATACTTTTTAGTTTAAAAGATATGAGAGCTAGGGGTCTTATAAATAATAATGTATATAACTTTTTAGTACCAACCAAAATTCATCCTAGTAGTTTTTATATTTTGCCAAAGATTCATAAACCTGGTTGTCCAGGCAGACCTATTGTAGCTAGTATTGGTAGTCCTACAGAAAATATTTCAGCATATGTTGATAATATTATTAAATTTATTCCACCATCATTTAATTCTTATGTTAAAGATACTACTCATTTTCTTTGTGTGTTAGAAAATATTAAATCTGAATTACCAGTTGATTGTTTTTTGGTTACTTTGGATATTGTATCATTATACACAAATATACCTCATGATGATGGAGTTGAGGCTATTAAATGTGCTTTACAAGATAGAGAGTATGATCATGGTCTTATTACTACTATGGTTGAATTAATATATTTGGTTTTAAGAAATAATTTTTTTACTTTTGATTCTAGATACTATTTACAGAAACAAGGTACTGCAATGGGTACAAAGATGGCACCAAGTTATGCGAATATTTTTATGTCAAAACTGGAGTCCTCTATACTTGATAATGCTAAGCTGAAACCTCACACTTGGCTTAGATATATAGATGACATTTTCATGATATGGCCACATAGTGAAGTTGAACTTCATAATTTTTTAAGTTATTTAAATAATTTTAATAAACATATTAATTTCACAATGAATTTTTCAAAATCAATTGCTCATTTTCTTGATGTTGAAGTTATTTACACTAATAGAGTTCTTACTACCACTGTATATAGGAAACCAACTGATAATAACCGCTATCTACATTTTTATAGTAACCATCCTAAACATTTAAAGGCTAATATTCCTTATAGTCAATTTTTAAGGATGAAGAGGATTTGTAATGATGAGAAATTTCTTCAACAAAATAATAGTATTTTATATAATAGATTGCTCAATATGAGGTATCCTAAGACATTGTTGGATAATGCAGTAAGGAGATCTTCTTTAATTGATAGAAAGAAACTTCTTTTATCTGAAAAGAGTAAAAAACAATTAGATGTTCCACCATTGGTTCTTACTTTTAATAGAGATTTACCTAATATTAACCGGATATTGGCAAAACATTTTAACATATTACAGTCCACAGATTATTTAAAATCTATTTTTTCTGATCCACCTAAGGCTGTATATCGAAAACATAGATCACTTAGAGATATACTTGTCAAAACAAATTTTATTAGTAGTTCTGTACAGGAAAAAGGATGTTCTCCATGTAAAGATAAAAGATGTTTTACATGTAAACATATTGTTGTGACAAAAGTGGTCTTTAGTACTAAGAATTGTAATTTCAAATGGTATATTCCTAATTATGTTACATGTAAAAGTGTTAATTTGATATATTTGATAGAGTGTAGTAGATGTTTAAACCAGTATATAGGTGAGTCAGCAAATAGTTTACATGTCAGAATGACTAATCATAGATTTGACATTTTGCATAAGAATAAAGATAGACCGGTTTCAAAACATTTTAACTTACCGAATCATTCAATTGATGATTTAAAAGTAGTGATTCTTCAGGAAGGTTTTTCTTCTACAAGGGAGAGGAAACAAAAGGAGAGTTTTTTTATTTTTAAATTCAAGACCTTAGAACCGCATGGATTGAATTTGAACACTGGAACTATTACATCTCTGGGTTACCTGGTCTCCTAAATGATTTCTATATGTGTGTTTTTTATGTGAAAATTTTCTTATATGAGGTTTTTTTATGTAAAGATTGGTTACATGGATGTTTAATATCTGTGTTTAATTGGTTTATAGATAAATAATTAGTTATAAATTATTGTACTTTGCACTAACTATAATTTTTAAAATGTATAAGTATTTTAGTTTTTAATGAATATTAATGTGAGCACAGCTATTTTTTGTGTGTGAGCATAGTTTAATTTTTCTATGTATGCACATATGTATATTTTAATTTTTAATTTTGGATTTTTTATTTTTATATTTATTTTAATTTAAATAGAATTTAAGCTTGATTAGGAGGGAATGTAGTTTTTTTTTTTGTTTGAATTTTGTCATTGATTGGGTAGATATTCTGTGTTAGATTTTGTGACCAATCAGGGGGGTTTTGTTAAATTTTTAATCTTTTACCAAATCTGTAATTTTTGATTATCGCCATTTTACTGTGTATTTTTTTTTCTTTCTGATGAAAACCAGTCCTCTGGTTGAAATATTATATTATTTATTGGATTTATAAGTCTTTATTTTTTTGTTTTTATATGTATTTCCTTTGGTTAGTTTGTTATATATTAATATATATATATATATATATATATATATATATACAGTTTTTCAATCAGCAGAAGTAATTTCAATTAATTCCTTTACCTGCCTCAATTGCCATCCTGCCCAGTTGGTAAAAATATTACCTTAAAATTTAATAATCAAGAATCTAAAAAATCCAAGTTCAATTCCCTTGATATTACTGTCACTGGTCAGGCCATCAACACCCAAAGAAGAGAGGAGAATAATGTCTCTTGAAATATGTGCATATATTAACATATCTGCTATTACTAACAGTTGAAGGTATTGGGAATATTTAAATAAAGTTAAATTTTTCTAAAGACATTCAATAATTATATTAGATGATGGAAATAGTTCAATATATAAATATGACTAAAATACTACCATCACAAACTTTCAGGAAAACTTTATTACATAATAATTGTAGTGGCATTACAAGGTCAATTCTTCCATAACTATATAGATAAATTATGCTTAAGGTATGTTTCATCTTCAGCAAAAAGTAATAAGCACATTAAATATACAAAAGAAATTTCTCTTAAAGCAAACCACTCACATTAAAATGTAATGTTTTTACTACCAGCTTCAATTAAAAGCAAGTAGATATATAAATTCATAATATTTTTATTTAAATCTAAAGCTAAAGACTTGACAACTATGTTCTTTGACATAACACAATGTAGATGATACACTTTGAATTTTTGCATATTTTAACTACCATGAAATATTTTATTAATAATAGTAATACATTTGAAAAATAGTTTTTTTAAACGAATAAGTTTACCATGATTTTTATTTATATTCATATACAAGTATATACATTTTGCAGTAAATTCTTTTTTTCTCACCATGATTGTTACCTAGTGTAAGTTTTCATAATCAATAGGTTCCAGATAGTAGTGCTTAATCATTCTCATAATTATCAGTGAGAAAAAAGTTTTCTGCAGAACACTATTATGTAAATATTATATGAGACAAAGTCATGTGATGTTTTTCTATTTTTAAATGCTTTTATTGAAGTTGAAAAATCAGCTTGTTTGTTAATTTGCAAAAGAGCACCATAATAATTTTTGTTTTTCAATTTATGGGCATTAAATTCTACTAAATAGAATATACTTTTGTCAAACTTTTTTAAAAAAAATATATATTTTTTTCAAATATAAAAAGATAAATGTCAACAATTTTAAACAGAAAAGTTATTTGTTGATTTCTTATACATATATAGTTATGTATACACGCCAAATATGATATAGATATAAATAATATATATATATATTAACTTACTTCAGTGATAATGCATTAACTTAATACAGAAATATCTAGTGATATATATGCATTATATGTATAAAATTGATTTAAAATAAAATTATATGCATTAAGTGAAGTTTATTTACAATACAGCTTTTGGTAAGCATTTTTTAAAAAAAAAATAAAAAATTTCCAATCAAAGTAAAATGTTAAACATTATTTTATTTAAAAGAATATTTCATATTTTTAATCACTTATGTACACATTTATTATTATGTACTCATACTATATATATATATTCTAACCAAATAAAGAGATGATAGATGATGTTTAAGGAGAGATGATTTTACTAATATTAATACAAGACTAATTGGGAAGCTAGTAATGTTAATACCATTCCCTAAAGTTGGAAACCATTTTCTAACTTTTAATATATATATATATTATTATTTGCGGAATATTACGTGTAATGAAATAGCTAAATGCTGCCATTTCAGTACAATATCAAGTACCTTCCTCAGAGTGTCCTCTTTCTCAAATTATAAGAAAGAGGATGCTCTGAGGAAGGTACTTGATATTGTACTGAAATGTCAGCATTTAGCTATTTCACTACATGGAATATCCCGCAAATAATAATAATATGACATCTTTTATTCGTGAAAATATTAGAACATATATATATATATATATATTGTAATGGGATGGGGATAAGTGGTAACAGAAAACAAGTGTTTGAACTGGGTGATGGAACAACCATCATCACTCCCAGCCAATTAGATATATTTAAGAGGAGCTTGAGATCAAAAAATGTATGAGAACATTGAGAGATCAGCCAGCAACTCAGAAGAGCAACTAAAAGCATAATTAACTATCAACCAGCATTATAAAGTAAAAGTAAGTATAATTCAAATACCATTCATTATCATTAATTGGAATAAACAAATCAGTACAGTATATCAACAATCAACCTTGTGACTGGATTAGAAATGGGTCTTCTGTAGACCAGGCTAACTATTGAGCCTTTGCCACCTTTGGCAATTATTTAAACATAACTTGGATGCACTAGCTTTGTGCACATCCATTAGAATACACAATAATCAGAAATCAAAACAATAATACTGGAAGATAAAAACATGCTGATCATCATCAATGCTCTGGCCACTTAGTACCATTAATGTACTGGCCAACTATAAACTTAAATTTTTACAAGACTAAACTAAAATAAAATATAGTGCATGGGCTTTAAAGAGTATTTTGCACCAACGAGGATGATGATTGATCATCTCTGGATGCCCCAAAGCACTAAATATGCATCTCCATTCATATATTCATCCCATGCACAAATTTAGCTCAGAGAACATAAGATCTATTACTGTATGTGACCAAGAGATGATGCAATATAATTTTAACAATTAAATATAAGTTTATTAATAATGAAAAAATTAAAAATTGAAATTAAAGTCTATGTGGCTATACATATAAATTAAAAAAAGTATCACATTGGTGATTTACATAATTACTATTCAAAATTTAAATTGTTACATGGATTTACATATATGTGCACACAGACACATGATTTCTATTATACAATTAATCTATTTCAATTGATATTCAATAACAACAAAAAATGATTAAAATTTTACATATATGAGTGTGCATGCATATACACACACTGACTTTTACCTATTTAAACTTGTTACAATAATATATTTTTCATAATTAATTCAATATTGAAAGTATATAGAATCATGTTGCTTAATTCTTTCATAAAGTTTAACATTTTTTTTAATTCAAACGAAATTATGTTTACATTTAAGTTATATATTCTTTTAATATCATTTTTTATAAGGATTTACCAAAACAATTTCTTTAAATATATATTAAATCATCTTTCTTTTAGACATTTGACTCAAGCAAATTATTTACTTGTTTTGCTTTAAGTTATTAATTTATAATTTTAAAAGTCATTTTAAGAAATATTAAAATAAAATAACTCACTGTATATACATGCACCATGTTTATCTGTGATTCCCTGCATGTATTGATAAACAGCAGCATAAATACACCAATTTCTTCAAGCTTTCTCTTGGTAAGCTTGGTTTTTGGTCCATCAGAAAATGTAATCCAGGTATGTTGTCATTATAAGGTAACAGTACATAATTCAGGTATGGTTGGCTTTCTTTATTCTGTAGTCAGTTCCATGTATACTTGGATTTTGTAAGCTTCAGATCAGCAAGCTGTTTTCCAGAACACTTTTAAGGCTATGAATTACAAAGAATTTTGACCCTTTTCATCCATGTAAATTCAAACTCCTCAATGAATTGTAGAGCAGCCACTTCCTTGCATTCTTAAATCCTCATGGCAGTTCTCTTGATAATTATTCTAGCCATCTTTGCAGCTAGTTTTACTATGGCCAATTTCTCCTACAGTTACCAACTCTTCACAAAATATTTTAGCCAACTTTACAGCTAGCTCTTCTGCTAACTCTTACAAAACTGCAAGCCAAACTAACTAATATTTTTTAAGTCTTTTTATAATCTTGGTTAGGTCAGGTGACAAAAACACAGTGGCTGTTTTCAATCTATCTAATCCATTTAAAAACAAGCTGGAAATTTATATCAAAGTGTGATATTCATGTTTTTACTTTAATCTTTGGAATTTGTCCAAAGGCATGATAATCCTTTAGAATTTTTCATCTACAAAGATTTTTAACTACATAGTAGAAATGCAAACAAGTATTAATTTAAAAAGATATTTTGTACAAGTTTTAATTAAAAGATTTTAAAAATAAATTATGCTTTTTTTTGTAATTTCAAAATCAGAATTACAAATATTATTTATCAGACCATTTTAAAAGTTTAATCCATAACAAAATTTTAATTTAAACCCAGAGTTATTTAACCCTTTACTTATTATTATTTTATTTTAGGAAATATAAAAAAATATCTACAAAAATTTATGTCTGTGTTTATTTCTAGTTTTTCTTTCAACTTTATATATATATTTATGCACAGACACTATATTAGTGTGTTCTATGTAATCCAACTGGTTACAATATATATATATATATATATATATATATATATATATATATATATATATATATATGGTTATAAATGTATGAGAGACTCCTAATATTATGAAAACTAATAATAAATTTGGCTAATCTCAGTGGTTGGTTAATTATCTTTTACTTTTTACTACAGAGACATGAATTAAAATAAAATAAAATTATGAAGCAAAAATAAATCCATTACTCATAAAGTAAATAAATAAACTAAAAAAAGAAAAAACTTCACTCATTCCTATGCAACACTTTTAAAATATACATTTCCCTCCATCAAAATACATTCCCTGAACAATAAATATTTTACACTTTAAGTAACATCTTCTAATAGAATCTTTATGTTTTCTCTTTAATATCCTACATAGCAAATATTTATTACCAAATAATTATTTATTGACATGACCTGATCTACTCTACACTTGTAGAGTGAAATGTAATGTATCTTTCTAATAGTACAATAAACAATAATTAATTTCTGATGCCACCACCATAATTATAATACAGACAAATGGATTAATAATTAATGAAATAATAAATAATGATCTCAGGGTTCTTCTTGTTAACTTTGGAACCTATACAGTTGTATTGTGTTGCTAAATAAATGACTGACATCCTAGTAGGCTATAGAAAACATACACTTCTCTTATAAGCTAATGTATCCCAATATATTATTATTATTATTATTATTATTATTATTATTATTATTATTATTAATAATAATAATAATAATAATAATAATAATAATAATAATAATAATAATAATAATAATAATAATAATAATAATAATAATAATAATAATAATTACATAAAGAAGTGTTTAATCTGCTTAACAGTGACATAAAACAAAATATATAAAATGTAGAAAAATCATAGTCATTTACCCAGGATGTCACTCAAAATAATAGAAAGAAAGGGTATCTTTTATATCTTTTTACTATCCATCAACAACACAATTAAATTAATTAAGTTTAATTATTGTACTTTTTATTAATAAGATAGATAACATAATGTGCCATCTGAAAAATGGATTAAGTAATCCCACGCAAGAATAAATAAATATTCATTTCTTTTAATTACAATCCCAGCTTTGTAATTGAAACATCTATGGAATTTTTCATTTTTAAACATTGAGATTTTGGATTTGCATGAGAATTGATCATCTGATTCACCAAGATTTCCATTATAATTAACAATTCAGGGCACAAGAAATCACATATAGAAAAACAAAAACTAGATTTAAATAACAACCAATACATTTATTAACATACTAGATACAACACAAATTTATTTACAATATCAAGGCAAAAGTTATTTGCCAAACATAGGCACTGTTAATTTTTTTTAGTAGGATGCCATAAACAGATAATATACACTTGCATAACAATAACAAACTATCTGCTATAGTTTTTTTTTCTTAAAAAAATTGGATATGTTATTAAGAATACATTCAGTTAAGGTAAATTGTTTCAATATTTAGTTAATTTATTTTCAATCTGTTCTAACTAAAGCATCCTTTTTAATAAGCCTTTAAAAATAGCTTAAATTATAAGTTAAGCAATACAATTCCTGGAATTAATCCATTTGTCAGGTAACAACTCATGACACCTTTATTAATAATATTTAAACACACTAAAGATTACAATAACTTTAATCTGAACTATTTTATGACTGAGTTCAAACTAGTAAACCCACATAATAATGGCAATTATCTTATCAGGACAAATAAGACAGATAGTGTCTAGTACTATTTTTTAGTAAAAAAATCAGGGAATATTCATCAGAAGCCATGTTCACACATATTATATATTTCATTTTATGTCCACATAATAAAGAAATATTTAACCTTGAAATGTCTTACTAATCCATCAGTGAATTACTTTCAGATGGTGATGAAATGACATTGTGTATATGTATTTCCTATTCAGACATGTATCAAAGAATACACATTTAAAAATTACTAATACATTGTTGGTTTACTTGTGAACTACTGGCAAAGCACAGCAGCACAATAAGACACCATTTCACTTAACAAAAGCATTACAAATAACAAAGTGCCCTTTGAAGGACTAAATACTTCAATATCTATCCTATTATTGCCATATCATTTTTAAAATGCAAATCACTTCATCTTCCATGGTGGAAAATAATTAACAACATCATGAGGGGGGTATATTAATAAAGATAGGCTCCTCACAGAAAAACTACATGAATAAAAACAGCATGGTGGATTCCAATACCTTTATCCTAGTCAAAAAATACATGTGTGGACAAGATCTCAACACATAGGAAAAATGGAATACACACCATAAAACAATCATCTCATAGGACCTAGCTACCTTAGCAACATATGAAAATAATCTTGGAATATAAACACTATTCTCTCATGGAATACAAAATGTGAACAATGGGGAGAGTGCATTTCATCCCACAAAGTACAATAAATAAAGCAACATTTAATAAAATCTAATGCTTGCAGGCATAAATCCTAGACTAAACAACAGCAAGACAACAAAATTATCACTTATAAACTAGGTAAATTAATATTGATACTAAAATTATATACATTAAAAAATGTCTGAAACCAACAAGTTTACTGTTAGTCCAATGACTGTAAAATATTCTTAAAATAGCACACACACAATGAACAGTATAAAAATTTATAAAGATAATGTAGACATAATAGCAAAGTAAATATTAATAAATATGACTAATAAATGCTTAGTTATATTAAAATTTATCCTTAAAATTATTATATCATAATAATTATGAAATTATAATGAACTTCTGACAAACATAGACCATCTGTTTACCTACTAATAAATAAAACTCATGAACACTATAAAAATGGAAGATATAAATATGTCTACTATGACCAAAAGGCATCATTTGCATAACCTTCCCCTTTCTTTTTAAATTTATAACTGACTCTTTTTTCAAAATCCTTAGCTTCTTTTTCATATACTCCTTTAATACATTTCCCTTTATTATCAATTTCTTTAACTTTTTATCCTATTCTTAAACATTTTATTTTACAAAACTTTATATCCATACATTTTCTCTATTATTATTAATATTCCAATAAAAATAACATCTTTATCCCCATCTCTATTTAAATTTGATTTTATCTTTTTAATTAATATTTTCTTTTATTAGTATATCCAATCATTTTTGTACTATCTCTCTCAAATATATATCCTGTTGTCATAGAATGCATATAAATTTGTGACTTTTTACCATACCTATGCTGAATTAATCTTATATAGATTGAATTTTTCATTTCTTCTACATATTTGGTTCTTATCATATTATTCCTACATGATCTACATTCTATTTTATATCCTCCATATATGTTTTTCTATTCCTTTAATATATTTATTATCTAATATATCCATTACATTTCTTCTTTTCATTTAATATCTAATCTTTAATTACATTATTATATTTTTTATTAATTTTTTAATAATTTTATTAGTGCTCTTAACTTTATTATTACTACATGTTTTAACACCTATATATTCATACTTTTTATGCTATCTTTTTTACATTTCCCCTTCTCTTCTTCTTTATTTTCTCCTTTATATCTTTTTTCTGATATTTTTATACTTTTCTCTATTATTTTATCTGGGTATTCATTCTCTTTAAACTCTTTAATGATTAATTCTACTATTTTCTTATACTCTTCTTTATTTGAATAATAATTGATAACTCTATATACTCTTGAACTAATACTACTTATCTTATATTTATTATCCACATTAGAATTCCAATTCATTATACTACTATCCCTATTTATTTTCTTATACACTGATGTTTCTATTCTACATTTTCCCTTCTCATATGATTTCATTAATAATAAATCTAAATATAACAACTTATTATCTTTTCCCCTCACTACTGTAAATTTTATATTCTCATCCAATTTATTATTTTTTTAAAATACCTATCTATTTGCCTTTCACTTTTATTAAAAATCAACAAACAATCATGTACATATCTTTTTAACATTATTGTTCCATTCTCCTGATCCATCATTACTTTTTCCATTTCTTCCATATATATATATATATATATATATATATATACATATATATTGCTTAAAATGCCATTCAATGCCCCTCCTATCAATAAGCCTTTTTTCTGCTTAAAATATTCTCCATTAAATTCAAATATTATCTCTTTACAACATATTTCCATAATTTGTGTCAACTTTATTATTGGTATTTCTATCTCCTTTTATTTATCCTCTTTATATTTACTAATTGCCATTTCTATTACTTTCTCTACATCCATATTTGTATACATTGACACCATATGTATCTTAACCATTATCAATTTATACTTATCATAATTACTTTTTTTTTTAAATTTTTTTAATTAATTCCTTATTATTCTTAATATATGCACAGTTTTTATATATTAATGTATTTTTAAAAAATATTATTTGCTAACCATTTAGATATTGTCAAAATAAGAACCCTACCATTTATCACTGGTGTTAATGGCACACCTTCTTTGTATATTTTTGGTGCTCCATATATCTTTGCTACTTCACAATCCTTATTTCCTAATTCTCCTAATGTTCTCCTATCTATTACTCCATTATTATACAACCCTTTTATTAACTCATACATTTTTTATTCTTTACTCTGTCTTCCTTTATTTTTATAAAGAATTCTTCTGACAACATCTTTTTCATTTTTGCAATATATTCTTCTTTGTTCATTAATACCATTGTATTATACTTACCTGATTTTGTGAATATTATCTTTTCTTTATATTTCTTTTTTATCTTCCTAACTTCTTTTACTGTTATTTTATTTTTATTAATTGTCCTATTCTTATCCTGATTATTATCCCCACCTTTCAATTTCTTCGTTTTATATATCATATTATTTACTTCTTTTAATATTTCCATTTATTCTTTATTTTTCTTACTTATTACATTATCAATGTCCTTATTTTCATAATAATATATATTATAATTACTTTCCAAATATTTCTGTGCCAACTTTTCTATTAACATCTGCATTTCTAATACACCTCTATTATTACATCTCTCATATAACACATATTTTACCATTTTCTTAAGTATCTCCATATCTTCTTCTTTCAGTTTTATATCACTTAAATTATACATTTTATTCCCATTCTTTATACATCCTTTTTTATCTTTATCCTCCTTCTCCTTTATCAAGTTTTCCATTTTTCTTTTATGTCTTAACCTTGTATTTTCGTTTATAATATCCTTTTTTTACATACTTCTCTAAACAATTCTTCTTCCTTTTTATTAATCCTTCTAATTAGTACTTTTTTTATTTCATCAATACAATTATATAACCTTTTCTTCATTTTAACTGAAGGAATATTTTATAATTTTGCAATACTTTATATTAGTTTTATTTTAAAACTCAATATAACTATTAAGACAAATCAAAGTGGGTAAAATATTTAAAGAATAAAATTATTTATTTACTCTTGCTTTTAATATGGTTTATTTAAAAAATCCAAAATTGCAATTTTAAAAGCCCTTTAATATTTTATCATTTCATTTACTTTTCCCTATCAACTGTCTGGATTTTCAACATTTTATTTTAAGATTAAATCTTTATTTTATATTATATATCAATAAATTATACTTGATTTATTAGAAATATAAAATAAACAAAAAACATCTTTAAAAATAATATTTCCATTTTGCCAATATATAAAACTAGTAAAAACCTAAAATATGTAAACAGAAAATGACTTTTTTCCTTATTAGTTGATTTCTGCAGTGTTGATAAAAAAAAACTCAGCAAAATATTTACTTGAACACATTTCTAAAATCTAAATAAATTTTTATTAAGCTCTCATAAAGAAATGAAATTCTGCTCTAAAATTTAAAATTGCATTTATAATTATTTAAAAAATTACAAAATAACCTATTATGGCATTTGTGAAGATACAATCAATCACAATTTTGTTTTTCTTTAAAACAAACATTTATATAGTTTATAATAACTCCCCTCATATCCATTTTAATACAATTTTTTTAATGATTTCTTTATTTTCCTGACAGTTTTGACTGTCCTGAAATCTTCATCAGAGTTATCTTAATCTTCTCTACCTTTTTTATGCTTTTTAAAATATAGAGAAGATTAATATTGCTCCGAGGAAGACTGCAGGACAGTCGAAACTGTCAAGAAAATAAAAAAATCATTAAAAAAAATTTGCATTAAAAGGTATGTGAGAGGAGTTATTATAAGCAATATATATGAATATACGAAAAACTGCAAAGAAAGTAAAAGGAAAAAAATAAGAATATACTTCTAAAACAAACATTTCAAGTAAAATCTTAGTATCATCATGAATATCTCTGTTTTTAAATAAATACTAAATAAATATTTTGCAAAAATAGTTATAAATATTTCAATAGACTATGAAAAACATGCAAGCTTTTTTTCTCTAAAGCAATAAAAAAGAGAGTTTGCAAATACTCTTGTAGGCAATCGTAAAGCTCATGAATTGTCATCTCATTCGTATTAGTTTCAGTTTAGAATAAAGACATCTTCAAAAACTTTCTAAAACTAATAAATCAATTTTCCATCATATAATATTAAGTATTGAATGTCTTTAGAAAAATTAAACTTCATTTAAATTTTCCAATTATATTCAACTGTTAATAATAGCACACAATTTAGGATATGCACAATGTTTTAAATGGTATTATTCTCAGCTCTTCTTTACATATTGCTGGCCTGATTAATGACATTACTAGCATTGGAATCAAACCTGTCAATGGTCAGGCCAGCAACACTTGAAGAAGAGAGAAACAATACCTCTTGAAATGTTATGCATATACTAACCTGTGTGCTATTACTAACAGTTGAATGTAATTGGAAAATTTAAATAAAGCTTAATTATTCTAAAGACATTCAATACTTAACTAGATGATGGAAATAGTCCAATATATAAATACAACTAAATTACCATCATCACCAACCTTCAGGAAAATTCATATCAATATATATATTTTCAATCCAGTTTTTACTATCAAAATAATGTGAAACTGATAATCTATTAGTAGTGATAACTACAGGAGAGTAAAAAGAAATTGAACACAATACCAGCATCAACTGTCATATGCAGACTATTGATTTTATGTCTATGGATATAAAAAAAATTAAAAGACATATTTTTCTAAAATTAAAAACATTTTATCAATTAAAAAGAAAAAAAAAACCATATCAAGTAAATTTTGAAGTAATAAAAATTATAGAAACAATTTAAAAACTGAGTAGATTAACAACAACAACAACAACAACAACAACAACAACAACAACAACAACAACAACAATAATAATAATAATAATAATAATAATAATAATAATAATAATAATAATAATAATAATAATAATAATAATAATAATAATTCAATTTATTTAATTGTAAATAATAATTTAGTAGATACCAATATTTATTGTAGTTGTAGAAAACCCAGAAAGAAACCAAATGTGAAATGGACGGATGAAATTAGAAAGTGTGCAGGAGTGATGTGGAGAAGAGAAGCTAAAGATTGGAGAAAATGGATCGAACCTGGAGAGACCTTCATTCTGCAGTGGATTGATAATGGTTGATGATGATGATTATATATTAATTTTAATATTCTCACAAATAAATTATGAAAAAAATTGAACAATATGACCAGAAATTACTAAGGAAAGCTATAGAGATTTGTAAAAGGCCTAAGAGCATAAATAAAAAGTGTGAATTAAAGAAAATGAACAATATTGGAAAAAGCTACTATTGAAGGATAAAATATTTTTTAAATTTTTCAACCAATAGAATTTGAGAATGAGGAGAAAATAACAAAGGAAAAAAATAATGATTTTAAATCTCAACACACACATTCTTATGATTTGAGAAAAAAGAAGCTCTGAGGAAAGCACTTATTATTGTATTGAAACATCAGCTATTTAATTATTATATTTTTATTACACAACAGCTCCTGGAAATAATATTACGAATATATATATATATATAATTGCAAGAAAATCTAGTCATATACCACGTGCTTTAATTTAATAAGGTTGTATTACAAGAATGTGTATTAAGAGCTATTGGCTCATTATATTATATTATATATATATGTTTATCTACTGATGTTCTTAGCATAATATATTTTTAAATTTATTTTTAAATTGTTTTTGATTTAAATAGACAATATCCATCTCCTTGAATCTATTGTTATATTCTAATTGTAGTCTATAATGGATGAATAAGTGACCCTTTTTACTATGTGAAGCTGAAATCCTAAAGGAAATCTTAGTAGTAATGTATTTTGATGATGTCTTAACCATGTAATAATTTATATAAGGACATCATATTTGTGATTAGTCTTTTAATATATATATTAATTGTTTTTATTTATGTATGGTATCATCATTAATATATCTATGATATTTATCTTGAATTTATTATAAATTATTTATGGTTGAATGATCGTATTTATTCCATATGATAGATCCATAGTGTAGGACCAGTATTATCACAGTATTAAAAAGTATCTTGTAAGTTTCTAACTTGAGTTTAATATTTAGTCTCAAAATTAAACCCATAATTTTGTTTGATTTATCTATTGCTATCTGAATGTGATATTGAAAGAGAAATTATTAGTAAAGGCAATGCCCAAATCATTCTGAATATTATTTGTAAGTATTTTATTACCACTTATATAATAATAAGCATTAATCATACTTTTCTTAAACCATTTTATATGAACCACAGCTAAACTTCCGTTAACAGTAGGCTATGATTATGGAGACTCAAGGTCTCTGAAAGCGCTTAGCCATATAACTTGTAAGAAGATTGAGACAAGCTTCACTTTTTTGCATAAAGCACAAGTTAAATTACTTAAACCATGATACTACGTTACATTTATTTGTGTTAATTTTCATGTCATTAGCACAATATCATTTACTAAATTCTTTAACACAATTTTGCAATATTTTAAAATCATTTGCATTTTTTATTTCTAAATGATTTTGATATAATCAGCATAACATACAATGGTTTTCTCTTCCATCATAGATGTCAAATCAGAGGTATAAATATATAAAAAAGAATAGAATTAAAGATATTTCCTTGTGGAATTGCATATTTATAAGTCACCATAGTTGACGATATGTTATTAACATAAACATTTTTTTTTCTATCTGTAAGAAATGAATTTAAAAATTTTAGGAGCTTTGTAGATAACCAACCCCATTGTGTTTACTTTCAACAGAAGAATCTCATGATCAGAAGAATCTCATAATCTACTCTATCAAAAGCTTTAGAGAAATTAAAATAAGTGATATATTGATAATGTAGATTTATGATTTGTGCTATAAAACAACAACAATAGAAATAATAAATTACTGGAAGTTCAAAAGAAATTTGAACATCAGAAATAATAGATCTGGCTATGATTTATTGACCTCGAATTCCATTATCCATTACTCTACTAAGATATTAAACCATGCAGGGCAGTTATGGTTAGAGTGAGCCATTCAAGAACTAAAGATTTTTTGAAATATTCATAACTGAGGAGAGTACAACAAAAGGGAAGAGATAACCTAAATTTGATAAATAATTTTAGCCTTTTATTTTGATACTCAAATGTCAATTGATCTCCGGAACAACGTCTGTTGATTAATAAATAATTCAAAACTACATAAATTGAAATTGTTCAGCAGAGATATATGATATACATATATATGCGTGTGTGTGTATGTTAATCTGATTAACAAATATTGTGAAATACATTAGTATTATTGTAAATTAGTGTAATTGTAACTAATAAAGTATTGCGATATCAACACTTTTTAATGTGATCACAGATCCTAAGTGAATTAAAAAAACATTTTTGTACTAAAATCATTTATTTTAAAGCAAACACTTAACGTAATTATTAATGGATTAGTTTCGACTACTATTAATTGCTATACTGTCATATAACCAATTGCGGAATAATTTTAATCTTTTTTTTTTTAAAAAAAAAATATTCGAGAAATAAAAAAAATAAACAAATTAATAAAAAACAACTAATCTAACGAATTACTCTAAGGTTTTAAGATTTACTAAAGAATTCTCAAGAAATTCGAGCGCCGGAAGAATCAATCCTGGACATTGTACTCTAAAGTCTAATAGTTACCCACTGCACTAAACCACGCAAGACAACAAATTAATGATAAAAAATTAAATATACACTCTAAGTAATAGTTTAATTTTAACAATACATAGCAACCATCTACCGGTACAGAATCTCAGCCCATTCCTCTCTCCCTATGCAATTTGAAAGTATAGGGAATAAGTTTATCAAAGTCAAATCTATACGGCTGTATGAAGCGGTTTAAGATCTTTTGCGTGTTCAAATAAAAATAATGACAAGGAACATGATAAAAATGATTAATAAAAATGAATTATAGTTTTGTGTTTACAATATATATATATATTCATTTGATTAAATTGAAGGGGCGGAGAAGTGGTTGATTGTCATGGAAGATTTGAAATATAGGAATACTTTTAAAAATTAATTTTAACTTCCACCTACATTTATAATATAATAAATAATTATAGTCATTCTGTCATTACAATGTAATAAATTAAAGTCCATATTAATAGTGTATATTCAATAAAAAAAAAACTCTTGAAAGTATTAATTACTACTGGGCAGTGGGTCATTGCGCACTCTGTTATACACAAAAGGAATAATTTGCATAAATACGAAACTTTAAATAAATTTAAACACAGAATGTAATGCACCATTTCTCTGTCAGCCATTATTTACCTTTCTGTTTCACTACCAGGCTATCAGCCCAATTTGACATAAGATATAAATGTGTTTATTCTAGGTTAACTTGCTTGTATATCATACAGAACTAAAATAAGTTCAGTTTCTATATATTGTGGTGTTCTTACATTGAATAAGTGGATCATATGATAGTCACATGATATTTTATTGCTTTTATACTATTCCTGCAACAGGATAGAGGAACATATAGTTGGTACAAATCAAAAGCACCACAATATGTAGAAACTGAACTGGTTTCAGTTCTATATGATTACACAAATAGTTGGCATAGATTGAAAACATTTACATGGTTTTTATAAATTGGACTGATAGCTAGTTAGTGAGATAAAGATAAATGATGTCTGGCAGAAGAAAGTGCATTAGAGCCTAAAGGTTTATGTATTGGTCCAAGATCTAATGCTCCTCACTGATTAAAGCCATAAGCTTGAAATCACTCTAGTAGTATTGGATAGTGATTTATTAAACATTATCACGTGTATCACCAAAGCTTAAATAATAAGTGTCCAAGATGTGGTGAAGTAAAATGCTCTAAGAAGTTTATTGGTATGTATTTGAATTTTACCAACAACACATTTCTGTAGAGATGTTTTCAGATTACAATTACATATAGTATTTAACCGTATTCCATGAAAATCTTATCTGGTAGATAGCTTTATCATTATTACACAAATGTAACCATTTGTTGACATATATTTAATCTATTTACTCTATTCCAGTGATAGCTATTAAAGCTCTATTAATTGAAAAATTGTAGGTGGTATTGCTGTGTCCACATGCTCAAACTGGTTTCTGAATAATGATCATCTTCAGTGGGGTTGGCCAAACATTAGGGTGGCAATACCAATATAGTTTTATCTACTAATAGCTATGTTTACTTATTGAAGCTGACAATAGATGACTCACAAGTAAAACATGTAGAGTGAATTACTGCTTTTAAATATTCATGCTGAATGGAAGCCAAAAAATATTTTGTTGACATATTTTCTGAATATTGTATAGTCTATTGTCAAATACAAAAAATTAAGTATATATATATGATCACTAGATGGAGCTTTACCAATAGTTCCTAAACAAAAAGCTTGTTTAGGAGCTATTGGTAAAGCTCCATCTAGTGATCATAAATTGCAAGCTAGAGCAAGTTACAAATTTTATAACTTGTTTTGTTTATCATATATATATATATGCAAACAATAATAGTAGTATTACGGGGCTTAAAGTGTTTATTTTAGATAACAAGTGGTTGAGATTGTATGCCATGCTTTTATTTCTCTGAAATTAAAACATCTTTCAGTTTCAGTTACAGACTACATTAGATGTGATATGTTGGACTATTTCCATCATCTATGAGTGAATGTTGAATGTATAGAAAATTTTAAACTTTCTTTAAACTCATCAAATACAAACAACTTGTTAGTAATAACACACAATTAGACAATATAGGTTAGTAATTACACAATGTTTTGAGGAGTATTATTCTCCACTCTTCTTCAGGTGTTGCTGGCCTGATATGCACAGTGACAGTATTCACATAGAAGTTTTCTACATTCAGCATTCACTCATAGATGTTGGAAATTGTCCAACATGTCACATCTAATAATATACTATCATCACAAACTTTCAGGAAATATAGACTACACTAGTTATATATTCTTTTTTGCTTTCAATAACTTTTCTGCATTGATAATATTACTATCAATATAAATAAACAATTAATAATAAATTATTTTAAGCACTTTACACAATGCAAATTCTATACTTTATTTTTCTTATATATAAAAATTTTGTTTTGTGTGTTTCATTTGTAATATAATAGAATTCTTATATGTGTTGCAATTCTGAAAAAGACTATGGATAGTCGAAATTGTCAGTTGTTTTTTGAAGTATAGAATAATAAAATATTATACTTGCCTTTTATAAAATTCATAGAAGAATATATCAGATTTTTGAATGTTTTGTTTTATATAGAAAACAGAAAATAAACTTTTGCTAAGATTACTGTACGAAGACCTTGTGAAATCAATGTATCATGAAAATGTAGTGCATTCCAGAAAAAAAGCATTTTTATATTTTAATTTTCTAATAAAATGTTGTTTAAAGATCTGTTATTGAGATTATCAACTTTGCCATTAGAGGGCATTGTTAGATCTTTGAGAAATGAGAATTGTAATTTTAAATGATAGATGATAAGTTTGGAAGTAAATAAAAAATTATAAGAATGGCTATGAACTATCAGCTTCTTATGTTGTAGAAAACCTGATTAAAATTGCTATAGTATATATATAAGGAGATAAATAGTAAGATATAATGTGTATTTTAAAAAAATTAAATTGACTTGAACAACAATAGTATTTAAATTTGTAAGATCATTAAAGAGAGTAGTTTAATAGACCTCTGAGAATAACAATAAACATTTTATCTTGATAATCTAATAGTCAATAAAAAGAAAAAAACAGTTCTTTATAATTAGTTCATTAATAACTTATATAAATCCCCGACATTTTCATTGAATGACATGGGAGTGAATTTAAAACTTGGCTTAAAATTTTTAGTCTTTTGACACGTTTCCAGAAAAATGACTGGGCTACAAAACTAGCAGCAATTCGAAAATGTACTAGTACACTGATGATGGTATATATTCTAGTTATAAATAAAACAATCATAACGCATTTTAAAAAAGATATTTTGCATTGTAATATTAGATGATTAAAATAGTCCAAAATATAAGATGGAAATATGTCTGTACATTTTTGTTATTACACACCAGGACTATATAATAGGTTTTTTATTTCTAATTTCAAATGAAATACATTAAAAAAATGTGTGCTTTTTTAGCACATGATCTCCACCATTTTGAATTTTAAAAATGATCAAAAACGTCTGACACATTTAAGTGATAAAAAATATGCGAAAATGCAAAAAATTTAGAACTCAAGTCATGGAGACCATGTACTAAAAGAGTACCAAAAATTGTTTATGTCTAAAGGGTTGTTTTCTTATCCCTGGTGTTCGCCATGGGATGGCATTGATGCTAATCAAAAACATATACATATAACGATTCCGGGGCCGGACCTAAATGATCGATTTGATCTAAAAAGATCTGATTTCTTAGATTTGTAATAAAATATTCTACTAACTAATACTATTATATGATGTTAGTTTTTTTCATTTTTGTAAATGTTTATTAATCTTATCTTGTTTTTGAGTTGTGTCTTTTTAAAGTTACGGTGTTTTTCTAACTTTTTTTTGGGACTTTATGTGTGTCTTTTTAAAGTTACGGACTTTTTTTTTTGTTGCAAGAGTAAATCAATACTTTTATTCAAAAGCAAGATATAATAAGTAAATGTTTATTAATCTTATCTTGTTTTTGAATTTGTGTGTGTGTCTTTAAAGTTACAGGGCTTTTTCAAATTTTTTTAGGGGGATTTTATGTGCTTCTTTTTAAAGTTACAGTACTTTTTTATGCAAGAGTAAATCAATCATTTGATTCAAAAGCAAGCTGTAATAAGTCAATGTTTATTAATCTTAGATTGTTTTTTAGTTTGTGTGTGTCTCTTTAAAGTTACGGGGCTTTTCTCATTTTTTTTGGACTTTATGTGTGTCGTTTTTTAAAGTTACGGTATTTTTGGTCAAGAGTAAATCAATTATTTTTATTAAAAAAGCAATACGTAATTCTAAATCTATCAAAAGTAACGTAATTTATATACTACAATTTAGAATTGATATCTGACTACTATTAGTAAGGACCATCATTGAAAGACTCAATTGAAAAATGATACCCGATTAATTTCCATTTTCTTTTTTTTTTGGGGACAGTAATGAATCAGAAAGTGGGTTGTTTTTGTTCACTCTGTCTATATAAAAAGGGTACTGTTATTGAAATACTAAATTTAAAAATGATAATCGACTAATTTGCATTTCTTTTGACAGTAATTAATCAGAAAGTGGGTTCCTTTTTTTTTTTTTGGTAAATCTTGTGTATATATATATAAAATACCGTAATTCAAATACTCCATTGAAAAAAACCAAACCCCGTTGAATTTGCTTTCTTTTTTTTAAGACAGTAATTAATCAGGAACTGGGTTGTTTTTATTAGTGTGTAGAGATATAAAAACTAATCTTATTTTGAAATAATAAATGTAACAAAAAAATAATAATAATACCCGACTAATTTTCTTTTTTGGACAAGTAATTCCTAATAATTAGACACTGGGTTGTTTTTGTTTGTGCATATATATATACCAAAAGTAACTGGTCATGGACGAATTCTCGCGAAAACAGTACTTTTCATGTGATCCTTGAAATTTTTTCCGTTTCGCACTCTTAAAAGCAATTTTTGAGGGTTACCCATTCGTAATGGAATCTTCGGGACATTATTACTAAACTTACAACAGTAAAGTAAGTTACAAGACATTAAAATAAATAGACATCTTATCAAATTTTAAAAAACTATGACTGCTTCAAATACACACACTCTCACACAAAACTACAGAGAAAATAGATATTCTACTATTATGAGAAAATGATGAACAAAATTAACTACTATGGCAGTCAATCAAGGCATTTCTTTCTCTTTGCTTTTAGCATAAAAAAAAAACCATAACCAGCAGCCATCGGGAACTCTTTCTGTGTTTTATCATAGAAAGAAGTCTCATTTGTGTTGGCTTCTGTCACCACCACCGCCTCGGTCCAACTTAACCCTTTAAGCGTCTAATTGTTCATTCGCCGCAGGTGGTAACACTCAAATCTTTTAATTGGCCGATGCACAAAATAATGTATCAATTTTTCAAAAGTTATTGACCGTTTTTTTAAATATATTCACTTTAGTTTCGTTTTTAAAAAGTATATTAGTAATTTCTCACATTATAAAAATAAACGAAAGTTTGTTCAAAAATAAATTTTGATTTTTAATTTTAAAAATATTTGTTACGGTTGACATGAAAAGAAACGTCAATCATAATTTCACGTTATGATTTTTTTTTCCCGACTTTGCAATAAATAAATAATTCTTGCTAAAATCTTAACTATTTTTGTAAAATAATATTTATTTTTGACATATTATATGAAAATAATTTGTATTTTATTTGTATTTCATCAAAAAATATTTTAAAATGCTCTAAAACATTCGTTTATCATTTTCAAAATAAAACAAAAGCGTTCGTAATTTTTTAATTTTTGGCAGCCATATAAAAATTTTAACAGCCAATAAGATTCACGAAAAGATGATGAGAAGGCGGAGCTTTTTCATTTTCTTTTGTTTACAAAATTTCAACAGCCAATAAGATTCAAGAAAAGATGTGAAAAGGCAGTGCCTTGTTTTTGTTTGACATAAATCGTCTTTTTATTGATTTTTTACTTGTAAAATAATTCAATAGATGGCAGTATATTATAAAACTTTTTGCGTTCTAAAAAATGACGTTAAAATCGTAAACGTAGTACGAAAACTAAGCAATTTACAGTGATGTCAAACTTCCTCGATTAAAAACGAGTCGGTCAGTCAAAGGGTTAACGTGAGGACTCTTTTCTGCATTTATAATGTAGAAAATGTTCTCTTTTGTTGGGTGAAGGCCAGTGAAATGGTATATTTCTAGAAATTGACCTAGAAATAGTGACATCTTGAGGCGAACACAAGGGATGTATTTCAATTAACTAAGCAAATGGTTAATTTGAAATAAATTTACAAGCAGAAATTAGTCACATCTGCTTAGCAAACAAAACAAATTTTTGGAGAAATAGACCATCATATTTATTCTTTTTAATCTTTATAATATTGAATAACATTCATAGACTAACACCTATATGATTTTTTAAAAATAATTATTGGTGTTAATATGTTGTAAGGTGTATACCACTTTCTACAGATTAAACTAGGTGGAACAGATTTTAATAAAATACAAAATATTATTTTTAAAATAAATCCCCAAACTCTTTATTGTAGTATTAATTGATAATAATATAAAATAATTTAGACATTTATGGATGGTTAGAACATATAAAGATAGCATTTAGAAGTGAGCATGTTTTAATTTGTAACTATATGTTGCACTATATTCCATTAATTAATATTTTAATTGCTAAATAATTTTAAAAAAATTCAAATATTTGAAACCTTTAAAATACATTCAACTGTTAGTTACAGAATATCACCATGTCAAAATTCGTCTTCATTTCTGTTTAAGGTTTTTATTCTGTTAATAATCAAGACATCCTTTTTTCTTAGGGATTATAAATACTTTGTGGAATTAATAAGAATTATAAAATAAAAAGAAGCGACCATTAGGGTTTGATTGAAAAATTTATTCACAAACGTACCCTATGATGAATCATTATTTATTGTAAAGAAAAAGAATAAATGATGATAACAAACCATAACAACTCTTCCTAGATCTAATATAATGGATCTTTTAATATTTTACATATCAATAACTTACTTTAAATACAAAGCAGTATTCTTTCAAGAAAATCAAAAAATGATTCACAGTTACTGCAGTTTAACACCATTCACGTGAACTTAAATCCACAACAATAAATGTTACTCCATATCCATCTAAACTTTGGTTTAACTAGCCTTGATATGCATTTGTAATATGAACTCATATTGATGTACTATTCCAGTCTTTCTGTATCTACATTGGAATATCCCCTCAATAAAATCTAGTATAAAAACAAATATAAACAAAAATTGCATTCTTAGACATTCTTATGAGAAAACTTCCCTATGGCAAAATCAAAACTACAGTTTACAGCCCCTCCCCCCCCCACAGAAAAAAATTAGCATACACATTTCAATCATAACAGTGATATAAAATGTTTACCAAGAAGTCCATGATTTTTTAAAAAAGATCTAAGTAGAATAAATTGTCATGAAGAATTGTTATCTATTACTTTTAATAAAATCTTAAATAGACAATAAAAATAAAATATAAAGAAACAAGGTACCAGAGATAGAAAACATATTTAAAATATCCACAATCAATGTAAAATAGAACAGCTTTTCAAACTCACAGCACACCATGACTGTTACTTTCACAAAACCTAAACTTGAAATATTGAAAAAAGATTTGAATCTATAAAATATAATGTGAATGTGAAAAAATATATATCAGTGTAACCACCTACCTTATTAAAAATGATTAAAGGAGCACAAAATGATGATTATAAAAAAAATCTGTCTAAAGCATCAGAGGATACATGTTCTAAAGAATATATGATTGATTGGAAAAGGTAAAAAAAAATTAGATGAGATAAAAAGTAAAAAGAAGAAACTTAAGAAGCAGCTTATATGATAATAGCAAATAAACTTCTTAAGGTAATCTAGCATGATATTCCATAATGTTTGGAAACTGTTAATTGAACTTGTCATTAAGAAATAAGTCAAGAATTCAGGAGAGCCCTTATTTATAGATAAATATATAAAATTTCTACTCATTATTACTTCCAACAATTGGCTTAGATTTACTAGAGAGTCTTCTTAAATTCTATATTCCCAAATCTAATCAATATATTTGAAAAAGTTATGTTTAAATTTTTTAAAAAAACATTTAACAACTAAGCTAGACCTGGAAATAGTCCAACACGTAATAAATATATAAATTCACCATTCCTTTTCTTTTTAAAACTTGTTTTTATTCCAACTATAATTTTCTTTCTCCTTCCAATACAACATTTCAACTACATTCTGTAGTCATTATCAAGTTTCCTTAAATAATAATAATAATAATAATAATAAAATAAATAAATAAAAATAAAAAAACAAAAATAATAACACAAATAAATAAAATATTAATACATTCCAAATATAGAATATTCAATTAAAACCATGATATTATTATAATCTACAAATACAATTATTTACCTCCTTCCCTATCTTTAATTATTTCTTTTAAATTACCTTTATAAATTAATACTCTTCTTATATAAATTTATTATCTTTTCTTTAAATCTTTACCCATTAACATTCTTTTTATAATCCCCCCTTTTTTTTTAATTTTTATATATTATTCCTATATTATCTTATTTTTTATCTCTATTTATTAACATTCTATTTAATACTGGTTTATACTGATCTATATATACTTCCTCTTTTTTTATTCTCTCTTTAAAATTTGTAACGCATTCCAATGGCCTTATATCAAAATTTTCATGCTTAAATTCCTTTTTATGAATATATATAGCAGATTTTTTATCATATAAATGCTGCCTTAATCTAGTTTTTAATTTATTCTTACTTGTTCCTATATAAGTCATATTTATATTACTTTTATCACAATCCATACATTTAATTATATATACTGAATTTATACATTCTAAAATATCAATTTTATCATAATCATTTATTAACTCACCCAAACATTGTTTCCTTTTATAAACAGGGCAAATTAATGTATTATATCTCCTATTAAAATACCTAAAAAATTTCTTAATTTTAAAAAATAAATATCTTGATACCCTAAATCCTATATAAATTATTTTATTTTCTCCATTTTTATTCAATTTAATCCTCTTTTTATATTTTCAATATTATAATTAGATATTGTAATTATAATATTGAAAATATAAAAAGAAAGATTAAATTGAATAAAAATGGAGAAAATAAAATAATTTATATAGGATTTAGGGTATCAAGATATTTATTTTTTAAAATTAAGAAATTTTTTAGGTATTTTAATAGGAGATATAATACATTAATTTGCCCTGTTTATAAAAGGAAACAATGTTTGGGTGAGTTAATAAATGATTATGATAAAATTGATATTTTAGAATGTATAAATTCAGTATATATAATTAAATGTATGGATTGTGATAAAAGTAATATAAATATGACTTATATAGGAACAAGTAAGAATAAATTAAAAACTAGATTAAGGCAGCATTTATATGATAAAAAATCTGCTATATATATTCATAAAAAGGAATTTAAGCATGAAAATTTTGATATAAGGCCATTGGAATGCGTTACAAATTTTAAAGAGAGAATAAATAAAGAGGAAGTATATATAGATCAGTATAAACCAGTATTAAATAGAATGTTAATAAATAGAGATAAAAAATAAGATAATATAGGAATAATATATAAAAATAAAAAGGGGGGGGGGTTATAAAAAGAATGTTAATGGGTAAAGATTTAAAGAAAAGATAATAAATTTATATAAGAAGAGTATTAATTTATAAAGGTAATTTAAAAGAAATAATTAAAGATAGGGAAGGAGGTAAATAATTGTATTTGTAGATTATAATAATATTATGGTTTTAATTGAATATTATATATTTGGAATGTATTAATATTTTATTTATTTGTGTTATTATTTTTATTTATTTATTTTATTATTATTATTATTATTATTATTATTATTATTATTATTATTATTATTATTATTATTATTATTATTATTATTATTATTATTATTATTATTATTATTATTATTATTATTATTATTATTATTATTATTATTATTATTATTATTATTATTATTATTATTATTATTTTTTAAGGAAACTTGATAATGACTACAGAATGTAGTTGAAACGTTGTATTGGAAGGAGAAAGAAAATTATAGTTGGAATAAAAACAAGTTTTAAAAAGAAAAGAAATGGTGAATTTATATATTTATTATCATGGAGCTATAATTTAAAAAGAAAGAGAAGTGAAAAGATGTGTATATAATTATATTCCAACACGTAACTATAAATAATAATATGAATTTTTTTCTATAGTACAGGCTTTTTTATAGATGCACTTCTATATGTAATACATAGAGGTTTGAACTCAGACTTTCACATGACCTTCAACCATCCATGCTATCTCATACTACTGATACACTTGATCATATACATTTTTGACATGTATGTAATCAAGTGTATCGCGCGGTATGAGATAGCATGGATGGTTGAGGATCGTGTGAAAGTCTGAGTTCAAACCCTCTATATAAATAATGTAGTTTCTATTTTTCTTTGTTTGATTTCGGTTAAGTAATTTAGCACACACACACATACACATATATATATAAAGTATGATTGATAAATGCCGTACTTTTACTGTTATTTATTTTCAAATTGGATTTAATCTATTAAAAAATATTATGTACCGAATTGATCTGAAGAAGGAAAAAATATGTTATATAAGAATGTCACATTTGTTTTGTTAAAACTTCTTTTCAAAAAAAAAGCTATCGAGTCTATCATAACTTATTTGTCAAATGTATAAAAAGAGTGATTACTGTGTTAGCGCAAATCTATATTAAGTAACGGCTATTAATCTAAAAACATTGCCGGCTACCTACTCAGGCAGAAACTTGATGTATCGGGAAAATTTCATGATACGGAAAATTCTCAATTTCTTTTAGAACGATTTTGAAGTGTATTTATAGCATTTTATTTCAGAAACACATCAAATACAACTGATTATGTCTTTCATTTCAAACTTGATTTATTAATATAAACAACTTTACGTAACATCAGGATGTTACTTGCAATTTATTGTTTTAATGTAATTATAGGGAATTTAAACACAGACATTCAAGCTCCCTTCAGCTATTTACTCTCTCATAAAACAGATTCGCATAGCCACACACATGTGAAAAAGATAAATGATCTCCAATATATGTATTTCATGCTGAAACAATCCTCATCAGTTGGTCTACATCATCTCCCACACATACATATATAATCAGTACTCGGTTTACATTAAGGTGGGCCAATTTTAATGGACAGACTTCAATCTACTTTACCCTCCAACTCTTCAACCATCCAAAACCTGATGATGGAATTCCCAAATTTCTTGTTAATGCCAATATTAGTGTCATACCCATGATAACTTTGTCACTCTGAGCCCTCATATATAGAACCTTTCTTTTAAATACAGAAAAGAGGGATGGGCAAGATATAGACTGAAACTGTAACACAAAATACAAACATAATTCATATATTTGGAGTTTAAATGTAATTATAGGTGATTTAAACACAGACTTTCAAGCTCCATGCAGCTATCCACTGTAACTCATACAACTGATAGACATGATCACATATATGAAAAAGATAAATGATCTCCAATATATATATTTCATTCTGAACAGCACTCATCAGTTGGTCCAGATTACCATCTGCCACACATATGTACAATCAGTGATCAGTTTATATTGGAATAGAAAATCTTCAACCTTTAATGGACATGCTTCAATCTGCTCTACCCTTCAACTCTTCAGCCATCCATACCATCAAAATATGATGTTGGAATGCTGAAATTCTAGTTGATCCTGATATTATTGTCATTCCCATGTTGAATTTAAGTCATTGTTCCCAAATCTCTTATTGATCCCAATATTGCAATGACCATGTTGAATTTAAGTCAATCTGATCTATAGGAGATTGTTCATTTAAATACACAAAAAAGGGATGGGCAGGATATAGACTGAATCTGTAATATTTGAAATACAAGCATAATTGATATACTTGGAGTTTAAATGTAATTATATGGGTTTTAAAAGATTTAAACACAGACTTTCAAGTTCCTTTCAGTTATACAACAGATACACATAATCAGACATGTGAAAAAGGTAAATGATTTCTATTATATGTATTTCATGCTGAATCTGCACTCATCAGTTGGTCCAGATCATCATTGCCCATCTTCAAATTCTAGTGGACAGACTTCAATCTACTCTATCTTCCAACTCTTCAGCCATCCACACCATTGAAAATCTGATGATGGAACTCCCAATCCCTGTTATGAGGGGGTCAAAATGACAAATTCAACATGGGCATGATGATAATGAGATCATTTATCTTTTTCACATATGTGTGGCCATGTGTATTGTGCATATGAGATAGAGTGGATAGCTGAAGGGAGCTTGAAAGTATGTGTTTAAATACCTTACCATTACATTAAAACTCCAAGTACGTGAATTATGCTGGTATTTCAAATGTTACTGATTCAGCCTTATCCTGGCCATCCCTCCTTTTGTGCATTTAAATGAACAAGATTTTATATATGAGGGGTCAGAGTAACTTAAAGTCAACATGAGCATGACAATAATATTGGCATCAACAAAGGATTTGGGTATCCCATCATTAGATTTTCAATAGTAGGAATGGCTGTAGAGTTATGGGTCGAGATTGAAAGTCTTTATTTAAATTCGCTATAATTATATTTAAATTCCATGTATATGAATTTGCTTGTATTTCAAATATTACTTTATTAATTATTCTAATTGTAAATAATTTACTAGTTGTCATATATCAACATTTTTTTATTTAAACACACACACACACACACACACATATATATATATATATATATAAACAAGCACAACTATATGTATGATCTTTGAATGTTTAAAATAAATATGAATGTTAGCCATAGAATTATATTTAGTCATTGGAAATTAATCAATTAATTGCATAATGATAGTTAAAGATCTAATTGATTAGCTTTAAATTTATGGCAGAGCGTGGTTTTTTTTTCTTAAACCAAGCACACCCAAAATTTGATTTCGAGTACCCAGTCTATCTAATCAAAGGATATTATAGGTAAATTGATATACATATTTTCGTTTGAACATATATATACATCACCACATATTTACAACAACAAAAATATCAATAAATTAGTAAATCACTACTTTCCATTGATTACTCTGGCTTGCACGCAGTGGCAATACAGTATGGAGAGTTTTGCCTGTTTTAATATCAATACTGTTGGTTAATTATAATTTAGTTTTTTAAAAAAAGAAGAGGATAATGGATTAAAGTAGAATTGAATTATTCTCATTAAAATTAACTTTTATCTTTCTGGTTGACTGACATAAATCTTTACATTTTATTTAAATTGAAAAATGAAATGAGCCTTACTTAATCGATGCTTGTTAGAATAATGTAACACTAAGCTCGTTGATAATACGATATATATAACCTTTATTTTTTTAAAAAAAAATATGCATCTATAATTAGGATCATGGCTTATCTTTACAAATGGGAGATATTTTTATTTACAGTTATTTTCGGTAAATCAAGCGTTATAAAATTACAAATCAAGATATAAATAAAAATGGAGGCGATTGATCTGGGATTAAAGTGCCCTTGTTAGAACTATTAAACTGCATCACTTCCGTGGCCCAAAGACTTGAATGTTTAATATCATAGAGCCATGTGAAATAACACTATACTGTATAATGTAACTACCATTTTCATAATTTTTTAAATTAATGGAGAGAAGTTGTTAAACATAAACACACTTTAAAATTCCAAAATTACTGAGTGGATGTTATAGAAAGATAGTTCTTCAGGCTAATTTATTTGCATTAAAAAATTTGAGTTCAATGATCTATAATGTATAGAAGCTCCATTGCTATGTTGATTTTGTAATGGATGTAAGCATGTGGCTGTTGAGAACATTTTATACACATATTTAATCTTGATTTCATATAATGTAGATATAAGCACAAATACATTGTACAGGTTTAAACCTGCATTTATATATGTAATATATGCAGGATTCGAACTCAGACTTTCATGCTACCCACTCCCCTCAATGCCATCTCATATTGCTGACCTGCTTGACTTTTCAACGTGTGTGTGATCAGATGGATCAGCAATATGAGATGGCATTGAGAGGAGTGGGTTGTATCGAATCCCGCATATATAAGCACAAAATAAATTTATTAAAACTTGATGGGGAGCAGATACTTTATATTTTTATGGTGTTTTTGGTTTTTCCATGAAGTGTTTTTTTTTTGTGGTGTCACAATAGTTGCAGTAACAGAAGCTTTATAATGTTCCATGGCTATGTTTCAATAGAAAAAAAAATAAAACTAACTATATTATTAAAACCAATTGGAAAAAGGGAACAACGCAACTATTTTTGAAGGTATTTCATAATTAAAACTAACTTTGATATGGTTATAAAATATTATTGTATTTTTATCAAGCCTTTTCATTAATCTTTAACCCCTTTTTTTCCGTAGGTAAAAACATTTCATTTGACAGTCAATGTTAATAAATATTTTAAATAAACTCTAATGCTCAAACTAAATGTTAACGTAAGTCATGATCAAACCAAAGCATTACTCTCAGTTCTTTTCTTTTTATATCTGTTCCAATATTTATATTTAGCATCTTGCTTAATTACTATAATGGTCAATTATCCAATACAATTTATTTGTTCATAATGTTGCCACAAATATATAAATAAATAATCAATCAAAACAAGATTAAAACAAACAACTATTAATAACTATATTATAATATTTATCAAACCGGCTTTTATCTCCATTGAGACCTTCTGAAAATATTATACTATAATAATCTTGAGAAGGTCTCAATGGAGATAAAAACCGGTTTGATAAATATTATAATATAGTTGTTAATAGTTGTTTATTTCAATCTTATTTTGATTGATTATTTATTTATATATTTAAGCTTTTTACTTAACAATTTTAATTTAATTCAAGCGTTGGTGGCCTAGCGGTTAGCATAGCGGCCTACCAAGCAGCTGGCCCAGGTTCACTTTCGAGTCAACGCATTTGACATATGAAAGAAAACTCTTATGTAACTAAATAAATACATCTGGATGATAATCAAATAAATGCAGGTGGACCATAATGTACAAAAACAAAAATGTTTAATAAATTAAACCAAGTTTAGAAAAATATTAATAAAGAACAAAAAATTATGAAAGTGAACTTATCAATATGAATTAAAGAAAATTAGTTTAATATTTAATATTTAAATTTAAAACATGATATTGTACAACTTCTTCCTTAACATACAGAAAGAGACAAAACAATCTTTTTTGTTATATAGAATTTTTCCAAAATCTGCTATTAATCCTAATATGCAAATAAACAGACCCACCATTAATGTCCGAGGAGTAATAGCATTAAATGCTTCAGTAATACTCCCACTCAAGTCTTCAATATTCTTTTAATATAACATATTAAATTCTTAAAAAACTACACCAGCTCCCTTTATCTAATCAACTGGTAAAATAACTATTGGTCTAAGATTTTTTGTTATTCTGATTGTAGTGTCCAAAAAAATCATATTATATTACCTATAAGATAGGAAGCTTTTTTCATTTCAAAGAAAAAGCCTATAAAGGAATTTTTCAAATCTCTTGCAATAGCATTGCCCATAATTCATGTTGTTAATACATATTCTAAATTAAATTTTCCACTGTACGATTGATTGGAAATTAAAACTTATTGCAATGTTATCATTCCATATTTAATACACAATTGTTCTAGCTTTATTGGCTCTAAATGTTAGATCGATTTCTTTTTTTCAATGGTTACTTAACATTGTGTTTTGATCTTGGACACAGACAGAACTCTGAAGATGATCAATGAAGGTATAAGACACATTGCCACATTCCATATCATAACTCACATCCAGAAATACTAGTGGAAATACTTGCAGCAAATAACTGAAATATGTCTCTACATAACAAATGCATTAATTTATAAATGGCACTGCAAGCAGTTTAGAGAAAAACCTTTATAAAAGAGTAATTAGGAAAGAAAAAATTGTTAAAATTGGGGTTTTGAACATGCAAGGTGGTAGGAGACCAGAAAAGTGGCTGGAATTAAATAAAGCAATTGAAAATGAAGAGCTTGAGGTATTAGCAGTATTGGAAAGTCATCTAAGAAAAGAAATAGAACCTATTTTGGAAGAGGTGGTATGGCAGGGTATAAATAAAAAAGAAAAAGAAGTGGTGGTATAGGTGTTAT
The DNA here is from genome assembly GCA_028023455.1 of Epiperipatus broadwayi. Lineage (NCBI taxonomy): Eukaryota > Metazoa > Onychophora > Udeonychophora > Euonychophora > Peripatidae > Epiperipatus > Epiperipatus broadwayi. The sequence continues at coordinate 19,601,265 of JAQFVV010000007.1, read as the reverse complement.
ATCGAAAAAATATTTAAATATTGTTAAATGTCAAGAGCTTTTGTGGTTTGAAATAAGGTTGGGTAGACAAGAACAGATGGTGTCTGTAGTGTATATAGCCACTGGAGATAGTCAAACTGTAATGGAGTGGAACAGTAGTATATATGAATGCCTATTTAAGGATATACAGAGTTTTAAAGAAAAGGGGAAGAGAATAATGGTTATAGGGGATATGAATGGGCATATTGAAGAAATTCATGATGTAGATAATAAGAATGGTCAGTTTTTGAAGGAATTTTGTCAAAGAGTAAATTTGAGCATTGGGAATTTATCAAATATTTATGACGGACAATACACATGGTCTAGGAATAATATATTTCACACAATAGATTATGTATTGGTAGAGAAAGAGGGAATGAATAAAATATGGAAAATTAAGGTGTTTGATAATGAGGAGAAAGTATGTAATAGTGATCATAACTTTGTTGTAATAGAAATGGTTAGTAATGTGGTGGAGGATAGATATAAAGGTAGAAACAATAGTGAAAGATGTGGATGGAGAGTGAATGATACAAATAAGTTGGAAGAGTATAAGATAAAAGTTAAAGAAATCATGGAACAGTTGGTTGGGGATGAGTATAAGGATTGGTGTGGTGAAATAGAAAAAGTGGCAAATAGGGTTTTAGTTGAAAATATGTAGAAGAATAAAAGTAATAAAAAACGAGAGTTAGTAAAAGTGTGAAAGAGAGGAAAGAAGCATGCAGAGAATATAAGTGTGCTATTAAGAATAAAAAGAGTGAAAACGATATTAATGTTAAATGGGAAAAGTACTTAGAAAAGAAGAAGTTGGCTAAAATGGATAATTATAGACAGAGGATGAAGTTGAATAGTAAATTGTTGGAGGATATTAATAAAAGTGGAAGAGATGGGAGTAAAAAATTTTGGAGTTACATTAAAAGGAGAAATGTAGGGGAAAGAGAGATAGTATTAATAGATGATGAGGGAATAGAGTGTAGCTCTGGAAAAGAATTAGAGAGAATCTTAAATAGATATGTAATGGATATAGAAAAGATGTTAGATGTGAAGGACTTAGTGATAGAAAACATGAAAGCATATAGTAATGGGAATATTAGGTTCACAAAAAATGATCTGAATGAGGCAGGGAAGAGATTGAAAAGCGGAAAGGTGAGAGTTTTAGATGGGTGGGCAGCAGAGATGGTAATGAATTTAGGGCATAGAGCAAAAGCAAAGTTATTATCAAGTTTTAATAAGATGGCACAGAAGAGAGTTTTTCCAGATAGTTGGAGTAATACAAGAATAAGATTATTATTTAAAGGAAAGGGTAAGGATAATAGAAAGTTAAATAATTATAGACCGATAATGGTAACATCAGTTTTATATAAAGTTTTCTCATATATGGTAGCTGGAAGAGTTGTAAAATGGATGGAAGAGAATAATGTAGTGGGGGAAATGCAAGGAGGTTTTAGGTCAGATAGGCATATAGGAGATAGTTTGTTTGTAGTTACACAACTTATGGAGATGAGTAGGAATTCAGGTAGATCATTATATATGAGTTTTATAGATATAGAGAAAGCATATGATAAAGTAAATAAAAATAGATTATGGGTAAGGTTAGAAAATTTGGAAATGGATGAAGCTTTAGTAAATATTATTAAGAAATTATATGAAAATAATTACTATACTTACCAATTAGAGATATAGAATCAGTTAAAGTTAAAAATGGGGTGGGATTAAGTCAAGGATGCCCTAGGTCACTTATTTTGTTTTTGTTGTATTTGAGTGAAATGGAGAAAGCAATAGAAAGACTAGGAAGAGGGATAGAGATACCATTAATAGGTGGCAAGGGAGTATATATTTTGTCGAGTCTTTTTTTTTGCAGTTGATATCCTTTTGTGTGAAGAAAGAAGAGAAGATATGGAAATAGAGTTGAGGACATGTGCAAAGGTGGGTAAAGAGATGGGGATTAAATTTAGTGAAGAAAAATCAAATATAATGATGGTTGATACTGGGGAAAGAGAAGATGTAGAATTTTCATTGGGGGATATAAAAGTAAGTGTGGTGGATAGATATAGGTATTTGGGAATCATCTTATGTAATCAGGAAAATTGCTTGGATGAATGGGAAAAAAATTGCAGTAGCAGGGTTAACATATGGTAATGATGCATTATGTGTTAGTAAAAGGGTTTTAGATTATTTAGAGAAAGTATAAAGGGAAATAGGAAGACATGCATTAGATGCAGAGATGTGGACAGCAAAGGAGGCAATTCAAGAAGAAATGTGATGGTCAAGTTTTTATATGAGAGATGCAAAAAGTAAAATAAAAATGTTTGGTAGGTTGCAGTTTATGGATAGGAAAAGAAAAGCCAAAATAGTATTTAATTGGGTTATGAGTAAAGGGCAGGTAACAAGATGGGTGAGAAAGGTAATGTGGTTTGCAAAAGATTTGGATAAAGAATTTATATCAGTATACTTGTATAAAAGGTGGGATGATTGTGTTAGGATGATTGTTGAGTGTTATAGTGGTAAAAAATGGGATAAAAGAATAGAAGCATTAATAAAAAATAGAGAGTTGGAGAGATGGAGAACTAGTATGGAGGGTAAGAAGAGTTTTAAATATATATAGAAGTAAATGGAACATAGGATGCGAGTTAATTTATGATAATAGTAAGGAAAGTAGTTTATTGTTTAAGGCTCAAAGGGGATGTTTAGCAACAAGAGAATATACATGTAAATGGAAAACTATGGTTAATTTAGTCTGCAAATTGTGTAAGGAAGGTATAGAAAATATTAAGCATCTGTTGATTAAATGTAAATGCTTGAAAGCAGAAAGGGTACAGATAAAGAAGTTATGGGATAATAGATATGAACAAAGTGATGATACAAAAAGTGAGTTATTGGTTTTTATGCTGGGGTTGTGAAAAGATAAGAGGGATTTAGATATAAAGGCCATAGAGTTGACAAAGATTATGTTATGGAAATGGGATGGGGTAGAATATGGGAAGACTTAGAGTGGTGAATGGAAAAGACTTAGAGTGGTGAATGGAAAATAAAGTGGTTAACAGGTTTATCTAGGCATAATTGCTGAGATATGACTTCGTTTACGAAAAAGCCAAAATACATCACATCACATCAAAACAATGTGTATAAACGCCAATGTATAATTAATTAAATTTATTTGTTTTGTTGTAATTTTTTAGATTTTTTATTTGGATTACTCTATTCTCAGATAAAGTAATGATGTTATAAAAGCATCCTGAAAGAACAAATTATGGATTCAATTCTTTAAACTGTTATTATTCTGCTACACCAGTTATAAAAACAAAATCAATTCTGTAACAAAAATGTTATTTAAAACATTCAGTATATGCCTATAACCATAACTTTTATGTTTCATAATTGTGTCATAAATATGCTAGCTAGTCTTACATATTCTCACAACAGATACATCTATATTTTTATAATAACTGTATCTATATTCTTTATCATAACTGTATCAGTCAATCTTACATACTCTGCTAGAAATGCCTATATTTTTTATCATAACTCTTTCTGCTAATCATACATATTCTAATTTTCAGATTCTAATAATAAAGTACAATCCTACTACTGATAAATGTATTTTGGGTTTTATTTGGGAAGAAAGTACTGTTTAAATTAGAGATATTTTCCAAAATTAATTCAAGCAGTATCTGCTAAAATATACAAGAGTCAAAATCAGACATAGTCTTTTTTTTGATATTTAATATATAGTTTCTTTTATTTTTAGAAATTATTGATAAAAATATTTATATCAACAAAGTTTTTAATCAAAATCGCTTAATTTGAAAACCTACAATAGTAATAATAGTTCAAGTGATATCTTTTAATGAATCCAATATGATGCATGGTTTATGGTATTTATTTTTAATAAAATGCCAATAAATACTTTCTCAGTATAGTTTAGTTTAGTTGTAAAATATCAGATTCAAAATCTAAAGGTTCCAAGGTCAAAAATTAACCCATCATCTGTGGTTTTAAATATCAATCACATGACCTTCAAAAAAAATTTTTTTACAATTATTTTTATTAAATGCATTTTAATATATGCCATGAAAAAGTTAATGATAACTGCATGTGGCCATGGATTATTTATTAAATGCATAAATTAAATCATGGAGTGAATTAATCAATCGGACATGGTAATAGGCTTAGACTATTATGAATAATAGTGGTTTAATTATACAAACACTCAAAACTACTAGTTTATCAATCTTTGTAAGTTAGGTTTTGTTTCTCATTCTTAACATTTTAATAACCTAAAAAAAATAAGTTATAAATTTGCAGAAAAGCAATAAATGTTACATAAAAATATGGAATCTCATATTTGCCAACAACAGCACACGTTATATTATTAGATCACGTGTTAAGTCATGTGACACATGACGTGTTTCTTTGTAACAACACACGTCTTTGTATTTTACAATTTCTATGAAAATTTTTTTTTTCAGAAATTCACTTACAAAAATTCTTACTCTGAGAAACAAAAAATAATTTATTAATATTTTTCATGTTTGCGAAGAATTAAATAAGTTCTGGAACCATAACTTTTTACTTATAAAAGTTGCCTTGACAACAGACAAGATTCTTTGTATAGATAAGCATGTGTTGTTTTGATGCAATATATCTATACAGAAGAAGGACTAATAAAAACACACACAAACTGAATGCTAGAAATGTAAATCTATCACAGATTATTGTATAGATGTATAGGTAAAGCAATCTTTAAATTATTCATTATAGAGAAAAGACTTCCAAAGCTTCTAGCATGAAAGAATAGTGAAAGAGAAGGTATTACTTATCAGGGTTGGTTATTATTATGTAGTGAGGGTTCAAAGAGTCTTACAAACATTTTTCTTCTCTAGTTAAAAATAGTTATTCATTTACTGAATAATATTGAATGGTTATGGGTCATTTTACTCGAAAAAAATCTAAACCTGATTTCTAATGTATCAATTAAAAAAATCTTGCATATAGTCTACATAACTATGACAATAACATTGGCATTGCCAAGGGCTTTGATTGTTTCATCATCATATTTTGAGGTATTTTATATAACGCTGTTTTTTATGCAATAGTGATATTAGCAATTAAGTCAATGCACATGCACTTTAAAGATAAATTATAAATGAATACTCTCGATTTTTCCACACAAAAGATATAGTATTTTAGAAAGAATGGAATGAATCCACCCATTCTTTTGACCCAAATGTTTATGTATGGGGTTAAAGCGCATGTGCATTGGCTTAATCACTAATATCACTATCATCATATTTTCAATAATATGGATGGCTGAAGATTTAGATAGTGGAGAAGACTGAAGCTTGTCCATTAAAGTTTGAAGATTTGCTTTCTTAATATAAACTGACCACTGTTGAAATGGGGATCTGAGCCAACTGATGAGTGCTGGTTGAGCACAAATATATATATATATATATATATATATATATATATATATATATATATATATATATATATATATATTGGAGATCATCTATCTTTTCCACATGTATGTGGTCATGTGTATCAGTTGTATAAGATGGAGTGCATAGCTTTAAAATGCTTGAAAATCTGTGTTCAAGTCTCTTCTAATTACACTAAGTTTAGTATAGACAATATACATATATTTGAATATTTCATAATAAGTCAGCATTCTACCCATCTCTCTTCTGTGTATTTAAATGAACATACTAAAGACCTATATGTGAAGAGTCAGAATTACTTAACATCATCATGGGCCTGATAATAATATTGGCATCAACAGGGCTCTTGAGTGTTTCATCATAGAATTTTCAATGATATTGATGGTTCAAAGAGTTGGAGAGTGGAAAAGAATGAAGCATGTCCATTAAAGTTTGAAAATTTGCTATCTAAATGTAAAATGAGCACTGGTTATATATATGTGTTGGAGATGGTGATTTGGACCCACTGATGAGTGCTGATTTAGCACCAAATACATATATTGGAGATCATCTATCTTTTCCACATCTTATATAAGATGGAGTGCATAGCTGTAAAGAAACTGAAAGTCTGTGTTCAAACTCCTTCTAATTAAAAAAGCCTTTATGGATAAAATATAAAGTCAGCTGATAGTTTTGGTGAATGTTTTTATAAGTATTTTAATACAATCTCAAAGTACAACTTTAGTTATATTTACTCTTTTTAAAGAGTTACAATGTTATTTTTATAAACTATAAACACTTTAAAAAGATATATAATCTTAGATATAAAAGCATACAAAATGTAGTTGAGGCTGAAGAAGTATGATATACAATCAGTGTTCCTTCAAACAAAGCATTCTGCCTGTTTTACTTCTTACTTTGTATTGCATTTTTTTTGTCTCTCACCAAGTTACACTAATCTAGTGTAAATTTTAGTAATTAATAAGTGTCGGATGATGTTTTCTAATAAATCTCTATCATGAGTCTCATTTTAACTTATGGCTTTCATCATTTGGATTTGAAAGATGTGCACGACAAGCATGGGGGGGTATCTCTTAATTAAAATTTTCATTACAATCAACTTTGCTGATTGAATGAGAGAGTCTGGTTATTGGGAGGGACCCCAGATACCTAAATCCTGGGGGAGGGCTAGGATGAGAATGCTGTGGGGACTGTTGCCAACATTGATTTTCTCATTCACAAGAAGGAAAAAAATGGTATTCATAGCGGGTTTAACATTATTGTTAGAAATGATTTTATCCAAGTATTATTGCAAAGTAAACTGCAGTTTAGTCTAATGATTTTAATTGCAAGTGATTCATCCAATTTAAATTTATTATTTCCAATGTTGTTATCTCCAAGTGTTTTCCTATTCTCAACTTATCCATTGCAAATTAGATTTCTCAATATTGTACTCCTAAAATGCTACTCATATTTAAACTCTAGACTTTACAAGCAATTCCTAATAGTAACATTCATTTGTCTTTAATGGTTAATACACGCCCTTTCCACATCCCTTTCCTTTTTCATATGTATCATTTCCCTTTCACCATGTTGCTCCTGAATTTCATTTTTACCATTCTTTGTAAACCTCTTATTTAACTGTATCTGTACCTTTTTTTTTTTATGAATAAATTTTCATCACTGAGAAAATGCAAACTTGTAAAAATAAAAGTATCGGGTCATTTTTTTTTTTTTCATATGTCATAGCATTGGCCGGGACGCGAACCCACAACCGTCTGCAACCAACTACTTGCTTGCATGGCGGCTGCGATACCTCTCGGCTAACAACGCAAGACATCGGGTCATTTTGCTTTTAAAATATAAAACTATTTATTAAAAAAAGCGGGTAGGGAAAGATTTAAAACTCTCCTTTTTAAATAGATTAAGGAAAATTTTTATTTATTTATAAGTTAAAAGAGTAAATATGAAAAATAAAAATAAAATTAGTTTGTGAACGCTTTGGAATGCAATTAGTTTATGATTACTGATTAAATTGTATTAATTAAAAAATCGCATACACTATCTTATCGAGATAGTAGATGAATCTGAATAGATTAAGATTAAGGCAAATGTAAAAACAAATTAATTAAAGAAATATAAAATTAATTAAAAGACAGATTCAAGTCAAGGTAAAATAAAACAATAAGAAAGTTAAGATATAAAAGTTACATCTTGGCTATTGTTCTTCAGTCTGGTCTGCATTTTGTGATGAAGTTATTCCAGTCATCAATTTATTATTAGTCCAGAGTTCGGGTTCTTTCTAAAGAATGCAGAATATTTGGAAATTGTAAATGCAGTAGTAAACCAATCATATTCAACATTAATGGAGAGGTCACATAAGCCATAGATGTGTCTGATAGGGCTTCATGTCCCAAGCCCTCAACTATCATCTATCCTGCCTGAATCAGTACCCAAAACAAATGATTAGATAGTAAATCAATGCTGCTGCTAATCTTTCTCTCTCTCACCCATTGTAGAGCCAAAAAATGGAAGATAAGCCCTGGAAACTATCAATGGAGAAACAAAATGTCAACTGGCTGGAAAGCAAAACCAAATGGAAACCAAAACCATTGGATACTATGCACAAAATAAAAACCTGGGTAGATATACTTTTAAATAGCTGTATATATACTTAATTTTAAATGAAATGAACTTTAATTAATGGACAGTTATAACTATAACCTAAAGTAATCATTTAAAATGTTCTTATGTAAAATTTATTGTTATTTTATGTTATATTAAATATATATGGGCATAAATAATTAAATATTAATGTTTGCTTTAATTGGTATTTTGTCTATTTTCTCTTTCTATCTTGTTACTGCATCACCAGTAAACTAGTGTAGAGTTATTTTTCATGTTAAGGAAATAGGATCCTGAGACAGAGTGTGAGCTAGTCATGGAATATTTCAAACACTGGATTATCTGACTGTTATCCAAAGCATGCTGATTATATAACTTATGGTTGGCTGATGCCTAAGGTTGATCCTCAAAAGAAATAAAATGCTTTGGATGGCAGACATTTGAATCTAGCAGTCAAGGTGGGCCATGGTCTGGAAATGTGATTGTTATGCTTTACATAGCTCAATCTGACTGTGGGTATCATTGATGGCTCTGCTACTGATGGTATTCTCCACTCTGCTTGAAGGTCCAGTCCATTCCCATGTTTTTAGAATTTTTATAAAAAGGTTTAAACCCAATTAAAACTAGCAAGAATAATCTTCTCTTTTAGTGGACCCAGTTTAATATATACATATAAACAAATGATTAAATCTAATTTAAGTTAAAAGAGCAAATGAAAAAAGGTTCTAGTTATTGAAACAGTGCACTGAAACTAAACATTTTCTATAATTCATCCTCACCACTATTTTTAACAATAGCTCCAACATTTCTTCTTATTGCAAAAATATTTTTTGTTCCAATGCCCAAGATGTTATTTTACATTTATGAGACTTTTATTGCTTTCTTTGTCAATAATATTACAAAACTCTAGATATTTATTTCTTCATAATGAATCATTTTAAAATGTTCACATTCGATTCTATCTTCATATATTCCCTTGCACAAGTAAGTAAAAATAAATAATGGTAAACTGCTGTTTTCATGGATCAGCTATCTTTCTAATAGTTCTTAATAGGGTATCCATTATCTTTTCATCCATTTTCCATTTTCAAAGTCTGTTAATATATTAAACTGACTTGAAAGTTCTAATTTAAATTCATTGAAATATTCCGGAAGGCTAGGAATATCAACTATTAACATTGACTTTCTTAATAGTTTTTGCCCCTTAATTTTGTATTAGTATAATATCTTATATGTTACTAATAGAAAATCATTTTCTGAATTGAATCTATTGACATCACAATGTTGAAATACATTCTTGTAAATATATATTTTCTATTAATCAAAAATAATCCAATTCTATTGCGCCTTTATTTGAATGTTTCTATGCCCATTTCCATTTTTCTCAAGTAAGAGTTCATATTATATATTTTTCTTTTCTACAGACTCCACAAATCTGTGACAACTTTCATTTCTGCACTACAATCATATTTAACCCCCAGTACATTCATTGTTTTTAGTAATTTACCAATTTTTAGGTTAAAGCCTCTCAGGATAATTTTAAAAAGTTGTTTGATCTGATCCAAAGTATTTTGTGCATCCATATAAAAATCATCTGCAATATCATTATGAGAATGTTTTGGGAAAATTCCTGAATTATTTTAATTGGTATCTTATATTAATTTGAATGACTAATCTTGTCACTTGGTTTGATATGCTATCACTCTTTACAATGATGTTATTCCAGTTTTTATTTATGAATCCCACTTCATTTATGGTTTCAACATTTGTGTCTTTATAATAAAATATATACCCACTTCTTAAATTGTGGCTTAACCTTTTCTTCTAACTTTGTAATATCCACTAAAAGTTTTTCTAATTCTTGCAATCTTTTGAAAGTGACCTGTATCCATAAAGAATGATAATACTCCTTTTTATCACCATCCTAAATTATTGGTATGTTTACAAGAGAACTGTTTTCTTATGATTCAATATAAAGAAAGAAATTAGTTTTAAGTATTTTATTTAAACAAATATTTAAATAAATCATACAATGTGATATAATATAAAATATCTTTATATAACAGCACCTATTCATCACATTTAACTTTATATCCCCTAATAAAATTTTTTCTCTTTTCTTTTCCCTGCATTTATCATCATTACTTTTGATTATACTTCATTAAATTTAATCCCCATCTCTTTACCTACTCTTGTGCACATTTTCTTTGTAACTTCTATAATTTCCCTTCCTCTGTGTGCACAAGAACATATCATCAGCAAATAAAATACCTGATAATATATACACTCCCTTGCCATCTATTAATGGTATATCTACCTTTTTCCTAGTATTTCTATTGCTCTTTCCATATGATGATGACATGATGAGAAGAAATGCATTGTGGATTCCCCTTTTTCAGAGCAGGAATCACTCAGCTACCATGCTCAAAGAAACCTGTTAGCCATTTAGCCTTCCCTTTCCATTCCCTAACCCAAGTTTTTCCTACATTCTTCTCTATCCTGGTCCACCCCATTTCCACATCATAATCTTTGTCGACTTCATGGCCTTTATATATAAATCCCCTTTATCTTTTCCCAAACCAGCATAAAAAACAAAAACCCACCTTCTATATAATCATTTTGTTTATATTTATTTTCCCACAGCATCATTATTTGTGCCCTTACTACTTGCAAGCATTTGCATTCAATTGACAAATGTCTTCTATTTTCTATGCCTTTCTTACAAAATTTGCAGACTAAGTCACCCACATTTTTCCATTTTTGAATATATTCCCTTGTTTCTAAAGATACTGTTTGAGCCTTAAACAGTAAACTACATTCCTTGCTATTATCATAAATTAACCCATACCCAATATTCTGTTTACTTCTATATGATATTTAAACTCTTTTTACTCTCCAATTCCCTATTCTTTATTAAAGCATCTATTCTTCTATCCCATTCCTTGCTACAATTACACTCAACATTTCTCCTAACACAATCCTTCCACCTTTTGTATAAGTATACTGACATAAATTCTTTATCCAAATCTTCTGCATACCATAAAAACTTTCTCACCCATCTTGTTGCCTGCCCTTTATTATAACCCAATTTATTCTCTTATTATCCATAAACTGCAATCTACCAAAAATTTTCATTTTGTTTTTTGTATCATATAAAAACATGACCATCCCATTTCTACTTGTATCGCCTCCTTTGCTGTCCACACATCTGCATCTAATGCATATCTTCCTACTTTTCTTTGTACTTTTTCTAAGTAATCTAGCTACTGCCACTCCCTTCCATACAATTTTAGCTACATCATATTTATTACATAAAAACACTATTAATTTTTTTATCAGCTCCTTTTTTTTCTTTGCTTCATTATTCAATTTTTTTTCTCATTCATCCAAGCAATTTCTCTCATTACTTAAGGTTATTCCCAAATAGTTATACCTATTCATGACACTTAACTTTATACCCTCCTATAAAAATTCTGTGTCTTCTCTTTCCCCAGTATTAATCATTATTACTTTTGATTTTTCTTCACTAAATTGAATCCCCATCTCTTTACCTACCATTGCACATGTCCTAACTTCCATATCTTCTCTTCTTTCTATAAACAAGAAGACATTATCTGCAAATAAAAGATCCGATAATGCATGTACTCCCTTATCACCTATTAATGGTATCTCTATCCCTCTTCCTAGTCTTTTTATTGCTCTCTCCATTTTTCTCAAATACAACAAAAACAAAATAGGTGGCATAGGACATCCTTGTCTTAGTCTCATCTCATTTTTAACTTTAATTGATTTTATACTCCCTAAGTGATATATGTATAGTAATTATTTTCATACAACTTCCTAATAAGATCCACTAAATCTACATCCTTCTCAAATTTACCAAACTTACTGATAATCTATTTCTATTTACTCTATCATATGCCTCTCTATATTTATAAAAGCCATATATAACTGTCTATCTGTATTTCTATTCATATCTATAAGTTGTGTAACTACAAATAAACTATTTTTTATATGACTATCCTATCAAAAATCTTGCATTTTCCCCACTATATTATTTTTTTCCTTCCATTTTGCAACCCTTCCAGCCACCTTATATGCATAAACTTTATATAACACTGATGTTACCACTATCAGTCTATAACTACTTAACTTTCTATGATGCTAACTCTTTTCTTTAAATAGTATTCTAATATCCCTTTACTAACACATAATGCATTATTACCAAATGTTAACCCTGCTACTGGAACTCCCTTCCGCACAATTCTAGCGTCATCATATTTATTATATGAATACACTGTTAATTTATTTATCAACCCCTTTCTTGTCTTTGCTTTATTTATCAATTTTTCCTCTCATTCATCCAAGCAATTTTGAACCTACATTGAATACATAGCGACATCAATGCAATGCAGCTCATAATTATAAAATAATTCAAGCACATTAAAATGGCAAAAATTAGTATTTGCCGAAAAGAACTTTTATTATATATATATATAAAGATATTTTATATTATATTGTATCACTGATTTATTTAAATACATGTAAAAGCAGCAAAATGGATTAAACCTTTCTCTATTTTTAATGATTGAGATAAATATATCTAATTTTTGTAATATGACAATATAAATAATTAAAGATTTTCATAAATAAATTAAATAAAAAATGTTGATATATAAAATTCGTAGAAGAATTTAAAATCACGAATGGCATCGAAATAGAACATATTCTTAGAAGTAATAAATTAAGAATTTTAATGGCAAAATAAAATTAAAAAATTGAAAATGATTTTAGAGAAATCATAATAAATATTTAAATAAGTTAATGATCAGATATAAGAAGAGATTGAAATAATAAAATTGAATGATTTGCTAGTAATATGGTAGACTTTCCTACATAAATGATAGAACCAGACTGTTATCCACGAATCTTCACCCCTGTTTGCCATTCTACCACCACACAAACCACTCAGATTTTGTTATTTCGTCTGGTAATTGGTTTGCTTCAACGTTATAAACATTGACTATGTAAAAGCTTATTCCACGTGTTAATTTTGTTAACTGTAGCTGAGCGGCTCTCGATTGATGAAATCAGATTCATAGCACTCGAAAGGAGAATAACTTGAATGCTTTTAATGTACTTAGTAATATGGAGTTTAAGATCATATTTGTTTTACATTTGTGCTTATATCTTATTTTTACTCAGGTGAGTATTATAGATGTTATACCCCCCCCCATCCAAATTACAATTCCTATTAAAAAAAATTTATAAGAATAACCGACCTTACTCTATGAAACGCATTTCTAAATTCAGAGAAACAGATGTTATTCACTACTCTTTTCTCATTTTTTCACGTCATTTAACAATCTTACCGCTTAATTTCAGATCAGTCCATTTCTTAAAAATATGTTCCTCAAAGTCAAAATATACAATTTATTAAAAAGTACGTTATCCAAAGTTCAAAGGTTATAAAATTATTTTATTTTTTCAAAAACCGAGATTTTAAATACTGCGAATAGTACAAAATATCTCTATAAATAAAAACATATGAAGAAAATTTTTGTTATTTTTATTCTTCTGATTAAATTTTGAGAAAAACCGTTTCTGTCTATTGCATTTGCTTAACAAAGGATTTCCTTAAGAAACTCCACAGGCAGAAACTATTTTTTTCTGAAAAAAGCCAATGGTCTGGATGATATAATACGGGTTTTTTTTTTATTTAGAGATATTTTTTACACATTTATTTTAAAATGTTTTTAATACTTATTTTTTTTTATATATGATAACATGTTTCGAATATTTTTTGCCATAATGTAAATAAAAACAGAAAAACAAAATTTTAAATATCGTTGGGAAAATATCTTTTTAATAACCCTTCCCGTCCCAAACAAAAAACGGAAGTATAGAATGTATTGGCTGCCATTTTCCGGGATTAGTGTTTGAGCGGTCTTTTTATCTTTTGGCTAAGAAAAGTTAAATACCTTTTACTGACCAATAACGGATGATTAGATGGATTAGCTATAGTGTGACAATTTGATAGAAACATTTTAATTTGATTGGCACCTAAAAATATTTAAACTGTGCTGTCTGAATTGAAATTTTATCAATCGTAGTTGTTTGTGAATTATGGTTCCTGTCGTAATCTATATAATATTTGAGGATATGTAATATTAATTTAAACTGCATTAAGAATATGTAAAACAATATTGCGCAGTAGGACAAAAACTGCAACTACAATAATAATAAACCATACAATATTTATTATATTCAAGGAAAAACAGATTATATATATCAATATGAAGCTGTAAAACTGAGTCCAACTGATGAGAAAATGGCTGAATTTTGAAACATCGATGTTTTGACATTAATAGGTAGTTTATTGATGAAATTTTAACAATATTTATTCTCAGTATATTTGATTTTCCACTTCAAAATATCTTAATATACATATTAAAACATAATTGCCATTTACTAAGTAGTTATCAAAAAAAAAATCATATTATCATAGAATAAATAATTAAAGTATTTATTTACGTAAGGTTGATAAAATTTTAATAAAATGCTGATTTTAATTTAAATGTTTTCAATTAAAAAAATCAATAGTTACTATACTAAAAACGGACAAATTTAGACGTTTAGAGTTTTTCCCAATTATAATCTAATTAAATAAATTAATAGTATCATGGATGTAATACTGGTAATTATTTTAATTATAAATGTTAGCAATAAATACTAGAAAATTAAATTAAAAATATTCTCCTTAATATTTTTATTTCTCAAATATATTTTATGCACATAATTTCAAAACTAAAATTTTTCTGATTTCGGTGAAATCATAAAAGCAATTGCTATATGCAATGCGATGCACTATAGCTTCTCTTTTGTCGAAACCGGGAATATCTCAGCCACTATGCCAAGAGAAACACGTTAGCCACCACTACCTTTTCTTTCCATTTCCGACCCAAATATTTTTTTCCATTCTTCTTTATCCTGCTTCATCTTATTTCCATAACATTATCTTTGTCTACTCTTTGGCCTTTATATGTTGCTTACACTTATCTTTCTCTAAACCCAGCATAAAAATTAAGAACTCAATTTCTGTGTAATCACTTTGTTTGTATTTATTTTCCCACAAATTTCATTATTTGTACCCTTTCTACTTGCAAGCACTTACATTCAATTAATAGATGCCTAATGTTTTCTATGCCTTTCTTACATAGCTTGCAAACTAAATCACCCATATTTGTCCATCCCTTGTTGCTAATGATCCTGTTCGAGACTTAAATAGTAAAGTACTTTCCTTGCTATTATCATAAATTTACTAACACTAAATATTTTGTTTACTTTTATATATATTTAAGCTCTTTTTACTCTCCATACTCTATCTCTCCAACTCCCTATTTTTTATTAATGCATCTATCTATTCTTCTGTCCCATTCTTTGCCACTATAACACCCAACATGTCTCCCAACACAATCATCTTATCTTTTATACAAGTATAATGACATAAAGTCTTTATCCAAATCTTCTGCATACTATACTATCTTTCTCACTCATTTTGTTGTGCAGCTTAATGACATCTACCATAAGAGTAAATAATAAACTTAACAATTCATTTTTGATGCTTGATTCAACCCACTTTCTTCAATTTCATCCATTTATTATAACTTTATTTATTTCAAACTTCTGAAAATTCTTCCATCAATTTAATTTTTTTATTTTAACTTTAAATATTTTTTATTCAGCTGCAGAAAGGAGTTTGCTGTTAACTGAAAGGAGATCCTTTGATTCCTCTTGGAGACCTTAAAGAAACTGAGCATAGCAAATTCCTAATGTTTACTCCATATGTTATTGTCATTGCAGTTGTTATTACTCATATAGTATACAAACGTGGATGGACTGCTCATCAACATTCATTAGCCAGCATGATGAATTTATTGGCTTTTTGTGTCTGAGTTTAAGATCAAGAAAAATCATGGTCTTTCTTCTCAATTGCCTTGTAGTTCTTTCAGTTGAGTTTTCTTGAAGGCGAATGAATGTGTGTATAAATGCAATTTTTTAAAATAAATATTTACAACCATGACAGACAAAAATAAACTATGGCTCTTATTCCCAGTAGACTAAAGTCACCAACCAAGGCAGCAATTGTGACTGAAATGCAGAAGGTGTTAAAAAAATTCTGACTGCAGATCCAGGCTGCCATTTGAAACAAACTTTTATTTAAGTATAATGGCTGGACACTTTCAAGTGGAGGAAGTTTGCAGAAATTGGAATGAAAACTGTCTCATATTAAATGGAACATTACTGAACTTTATGAGATTAGAAGGTGAGATAATTGATCTAAAAAGTAAACATATACTACACTAAAAAGTCACAAACATTGAAAGTGAAAGTGGAGTAGGATTCATTATAATAAAAATAAAAGAACAACACTGTAGTGATTGATGGTGTATCAGACAGAGTGGCAGGATTTTTTATTCAATTTAATAGTAGATACCAAATGCAGATAATTCAGGTTTATGACCCAACAAGTTCTCACTGTGATGAAGAAGTAGAGGATTTTTATTTGGCTGTATAAAAGGAATTTAATCAGACCAAACAACATTTTCTGAAAAACTTTAATGCTAAAATTGATAAACAATTGAAAGAAGAAAGTGCTATAGGTAAATATGGTTATGAAAATCGAAACGAGAGCACACAGACTTGTGAAGTTTTCAAAAAATGAAAAACTTGATACTATTTTTTGAGAAAAATGTTAAAAGGAAATGGACATGAGAGCATTCAAATGAAGGTACAGCAGAATTGGATTATATTTTGACTAACAGAAAATATATATTTCAAGATTGTAATGTTCTTAATAAATTTATCATAGGAAGTGATCATCGATTAGTAAGATGTAAGATACATGTTAATGCAAAACTAGAGAGACAAAAATTATTAAGAAAAACAATATTTACAGTTGATATTTCTGATCTTCAGAAACATTCTAATGAATTTAAATGAGAAAAACTGCAACAAAGATAGCTGGTAGAAAAAAAAAGCAAATGACCAGTAAAATTTCTGAAACTAGAGAATTTATTAATAAAAGAAGAAATGTGAAAAAATATTAAAAAATTATGCATTAAAAAGTATTAAATATCTCAAATTTTTTAAAATGTAATGAAAAAAAGTTGATAATAATATAAGTATAATTGTGTACTAGCAAGGAAGGTTATAGAAGAGAATAAAAGTTTTAAGAGTGTAAAATAACATCTTGGTATTGATAGGAAATTTATTTCTGTAATAAGAAAAGAAGATGGAACTATTACTAAAACAAGAGATGACATCATGAAATGTGTAGAAAGCTTTTATGTGTATATATAAAATCCATGTGAATGATTGTCAGTAAGGCTGTCACATGTTTTCCTGTGAATGTTTCTCCATAAGGCTGTCATGTGTCAATTTTCCAACCAATTAAAAAACTGTTATATTTGTTCATAACACTGTCAAATTCACAATTAAAAAATTGGAGGAAAAATTGATCTGTTTTTATAAATAAATAACTATTCCTAACTAAACTATAATATATTGTAATGGGATGGGGAGGTAGGATGTGGGGTTGCAAAAAGAAAAGGTTGATTATAGTTATACCTGAGAGGATGGCAAAATCATCATCAACCCCAGTAAATACAAAATCAAATATGAGTAATTTACAAAAGTATATATAAGTAAGATATATTTAAGGGGATCATGAAATGACCAGAATCTCTGAAAGATCATGAGAGATCAGAAGAGCAACTACAAGCATAATTAACTATCAACTAGCATTATAAAGTAAGTAATATTCAAAAGAAATACCAAAAGAAACCATTCATCATTGTGAATGATAAATCAACAGTCAATATTGTGATTAAATTTGAACAATAAATAATTTAAATCAACAGTCAACCTTGTGACTGGATCAGAAATGGGTTTTATGTAGCCCAGGCTAACTATTGAGCCTTTGCTAACTTGGGGCAGTTGTTTAACCATTAATTTGGAGGCACAAACTTAAGTGTGAATCCATCAGAATTACATAACTAGAAAAATCTAAACAATAATGCTGGGATATTAAAACTTGCTGATCATCATCAATGCTCTGGCCACTTAAGTACCATTAATGTACTGGCCAACTATAAACTTACATTTTTAGTAAGATTAAACTAAAATTAAATGTAGTTCATAGGCTTTAAAGAATAGAGTCTTATATGCCAACCAGGATGATTATTGATCATCTCTGGATGCCCCAAAGCACTAAATACACCCCCACTCATGTATTCATTCTGTGCACAAATCTAGTTCAGAGAACACAAGCTCTATTACTGTATGTGATCAAGAGATGATGCAAAACAAAAAATTGAAATTAAGGTCTATAAAAATAAGATTACACACATAAGCTTTCTGATTGTGATTGCTATACAAAATTTCAAATGATCACATTGGGTTTTTACATAATTACTATTCAAAATTCAAATTGTTACATTGATTTACATATATGTGTGCACAGACATGCGATTTGTAATATGCAATTAATATATTTCAATTGATATTCAATAATGATAAAAAATGATTAAATTTTACATATATGTCCTATTTTAATTTATTATAATAATATTATATTTTCCTAATTCCATTTGGAAAACATAAATTTCACACATATACATGTGTATAAACAAAATGTAGATATAATTTAAAATCAGTCATCAAATTCTATTACAGCTTTCTTTTATTCTTTTAAAAAAAGTATAGTCAATTTTGAGAGGCTAGAAAACTTTTATCAGGTTGCCCCTTAACTAATTATAAATGTCTCTAGATTTAAAATTATAGATTTAAAATGTCTTTCAAATGAATTATTTAAAAACAACTCACTTTTGTATACACATTTATCTGTGCTTCTCTGCATATAGACACAGCAGCATACATATAACTACTTTATTCAGCTGGTGCTTTTCTTGGGAAAGCTGGTTTTTTGGTCAATCCATGCAATTGTCATCAGGTTAAAGTATATAATTGAGGTATTGTTGGCTTTCTCTTTCAGCAGTTGGTTCCGCTTAGACTTGAATTTGGTAAGCTTCAGGTCAGCAAGCTGTTTTCCAGAACACTTTTAAGGTGATGAATTTCAACACAAAAAAGGGTCATTTTTCTCCATGTGAATTCAAACTTCACTACTGAACTGAAGAGCAGATACTTCCTCACATTTTTACATCCTCATGGCAGTTCTCTGTATAATTCTAGCCATCCCTGCAGCTAGCTTAACTGTTGTCAGTCTTTTCTAAAGTTACCAATTTTCACAAAATACTTTAGCCAACTTTAGCTCTGCAGTTAGCTCTTCTGCTAAGCACTTCTCAGAAAATTAAAGCCAAACTTTGCAGTTGTCCCAGTTGGCCACTGCTTAAAATATTAAAACCAGACTTTTCTGGTCAAGTCTTACAAAACTGCAAGCAAAACTAACATATTTTTTATCAGTCTTTTTATAATCTTGGTTGGATCAAGTGATAAAAACAGTGACTGTTGTCAATTAACTTTAATCCTTTGGAATTTGACCAAAGGTGTGATCTATATACATGTTTTTACTTTGATACCAATTAATTAAAAGATTTCAAAAATAGGCATTTTTATAATTATCAGAAAACATGCTTATTTTTAAATTTTCAAAATCAGAATAAAAATATTAATTTTTATTTATCAGACCTTTTTTAAATATTTAATTTTATAATAAAATATTATTTTAAATCCAGAATTATTTAACCCTTTATTTTTATTTCAATGAATGTAGAAAATATCTACTACAATTTTTGTCTGTCTTTATTTCTACTTTTTCTTTCCTTTATATATATATATACACACACACACTATATTATTGTGTGCTATGTAACTCAACTGGTTACAATATATATATATATATTTTATGAGCATTTTATGCAAAAAAAGTAATCCCACTTTATATTTAATAATGTGTAATTTTTATTACAAAGCATATTTTGTGTGAAGGAAGTAATTCCACCATCAACAAACCATATTTACCAAGCAGTTGTCTGTAATACATATCAAATATAAAAGATGTATTTAAAAATGTAAATTTCAATTTATCATTATTAATATCTTGCCAAGTACATTTCTGAATTATGCCAAATAGGCCAGTTTATTCCAAACATTTTTTTTTAATTTTTCAATTGTGAATTTCTCACATTTACTTAATAATATTAAAATCTTTTGCTTAATTTAAGGTAAATCTTTAAAAAAAATTGTTAAAGTAATCAATTTAAAAAAAACTATTACAAAAACAATGGTCTTTCAGGCCAGGTACATTTCTAATCTTTATTTATATAATATTAGAATCTTTTATTTAATTTACATTAAATCCTTAAAAAATTTGTTATAACAATCAATTTAAAAAAATGATGACCTTTCCAAAGACCAGGTATTTTTGGTCTATATATATAAAATCCCTATTTTCTCCATTGTCTGAAAAGCAAATGTATGGATGCTTGTCCATAAGTTTGTCATGTGATTCATGTGAATGTTTGCCTGCAAGATTATCACATGTCAAATTTACAACCAATTAAAAAAATATTACAATTTTTTTATAATACTGGCAAATTTAAGATTAAAAATCAGAAAAAAACCTGTAAATTTGTTTTTATAAATAAATAACTAGACCTAATTAAACTGTAATTTATATTATGAGCAGTTTATGCAAAGGAAGTAAATCCACTCTTTATATTTAATAATTCATAATTTTTATCATGAAGCATATTTTATGAGAAGATAGTAATTTCACTATTAACAAACCATATTTAACAAGCAGTTGTTCATAACAATGTCAAATTCACATATTAAATATAATAGGTATGTTTAAAATTTTGAATTTTAAATTAGCTTTATTTATATCTTGTCAAGTACATTTCTGAAGTTTCTAATAGACCAGGATGTTCCTACTATTTTTTTCCAATTTTTCAATTGTGAATTTCTCACATTTATTTATATAATATTACAATTTTTTGTTTAATTTACATTAAATCTTTAAAAAATTTGTTAAAGCAATCAATTAAAAAAACAATAGCAGTTTTTAAAGATCAGGTACATTTGGCCTATATATAAAAAATCCTTATTTTCTGTTGTCTGTAAAGTGAATGTATGAATGTTTGTTCATAAGGTTGTCACGTGATCCATGTGAATTCTTATCTGCAAGAGTGTCACATGTCAAATTTACAACCAATTTAATCATCAATTAAAAAAACTATTATGTTTTTCTTTAACACCACCAAATTCACAATTGTAATAATGTGAAATCTAAAACCTTTGAAAGATGTGCTTCAAACATGCTTATATGACAGCCAATAAGATGTAATAATGACTTGATATATTCAAATTCACAATTGAAAAATCAAACAAAAACAAGCCTTACATTTGTTTTTAATAAATAAATGACTATATCTAACAACTCTTTATAATTAATAATCCATAATTTTTATTATTTTATGTGAAGGAAATAATTCCATCATTAACAAAGCATAATTTTTTTTACAAAGCAGTTGTCCACAATGCTATCAAATTCACATATCAAATATAACAGGTATATACAAAAATTTTAATTTTAATTTGTCTTTATTAATATCTTGCCAGGTACATTTCTGAAGTATACCAAATAAACTGAGTTGTTCCAATATTTTTTTCAATTTTTCAATTGTGAATTTCTCACATTTATTTATATAATAATAAAATCTTTTGTTTAATTTATATTAAATCTAAATGTAAAGTATAAATATACAGGTTATTAATTAAATCTTAAAGGAAATTTGTTTATTAACCAATTAAAAAAACTATTACAAAAACCATAGCCAGATACATTTCTAACATCTGTTTATGTAAATGAGATATTTATTTTATATAGTGCTATGTTTTTTATAAACTATAATAGTAATAATCAGCCATTAAGCTAATGCACATGTGCTTTGTGGATTTTTTTAACTCTCATTACCAAATGCTTAAGATTTGCCCATACATAAATGTTTGGGTTGAAAGGATAAATGGATCATTCTATCTTTTCACAAAAACTTTATCTTGTGTTTGGAAGTGAGAGTATTCATTTATAGTTAAAAAAATCCACAAAGTGCATGTGCATTAGCTTAATGGCTGGTTATTACTATAACATTTATTTATATAATATTAAAATCTTTTGATTAATTTACATTAAATTTTTAAAAAAATTTGTTAAAGCAATCAATTAAAATAACTCATAACTTACATCTTGTATAATAGTAAAGAGTAAAGAAAAGTACCTCCTACAACTATTATATCCTCTGAATTGCCCATGATTTTAAATGAAGAAATGAAAAATGCAATTAAATTTATAAAAAAGGGAAAAGCTCCAAATTATAATCAATATATAAAAAGAATCAAATAAAGAAATATAAAAAGTTTTGGAAAAATTATATACCAAATGTCTAAATAATAAAAATGTGTTAGATGATTGGGAAAAATGAACTATTAATATTAATATTTAAAAAAGATAATAAAGATATTAAAAATTATAGATATATCAGTCTTTTGCCACTTTTATACAAAATTTTTATCAAGATAAAACATTATCTATAGAGAAATTCAACCAACCAAATGAACAGACAGGATTTAAAAGTGGTTTTAGTACTCTGGATCATATAAGTTATAGTAAGAACCAATGAATATGAGTTGCCATTATGAATTGGATTCATCGATTATGAAAAAACTTTAGATTCTATAAGCATTTCTTCAGTAATTAAAGCATTGGATCATCAAGGTATAGACCCAGGATATTGTCATATTCTGAAGATTATTTATAAAAATGTAACAACAAGAATTAGATTACATAATGATAATAGGAATATTAACATTGAAAAAGGTGTATGACAATATTTCCAAAATTTTTTACAACAGTGCTGCAGGATATATTTGTGAATTAAAATGAGAAGCTAAGGGAATAAAGTAAATGGAGATTATTTAAGTCATTTATATTTTTCTAGTTGTTTTTGCATATAATGTGTCAGAGTTTCAGGAAATGTTGCAAGAGTTATCAGATGAAAGCTAGACAATAGGAGTAAAGATAAATGTTAAAAAGACTAAAGTAACATTCAGTTAATTTTTTCAAAAGATGAAAACGATGAGTTAGAAAAAGTTAACAACTACAATAGACATAATGGATAAAATCAATCATAGAATTAAACTTGGTTGGAGTGCTTTTGGTAGAGATAACTTAATATTAAAAGGGAATATGCCACTGGGTTTGAAAAAGAATGTTTCTAATAAATGTATTTTACCCATTTTTACTTGTAGATTTGAGACTTGAGTGCTTAAAAGAAAAGCACAGAGACTTAGACCACTCAAAGAAGTATGGAGAGAAAAATGTTAGAAGTAATAAGATCAAAAGTGAAATATATGGCAAGAGAACAAACAGATGTTATTGACATCATTGAAAGAATTAAGAGAAGTGGAATTGGGATGAATGTATTGCTAAAAGAGATGATAATAGATGGATAGTTAAAATCTTTAACAAGATTCCAAGAGATTGTAAAAGTCCTAGAAAGTGACCATATGTGAGATGGATGGATGAAATAAGAAAGTGTGGGAGGCTGATGTTGAGAAAAAAGCCTAGAGATTGGAGAAGATGGATTAAACTTGAAGAGACCTTTGTTCTGCAGTAAATTGATAATAGTAGAAAATGATGATGATGATCAATGATATTTCATTCATTCTATTTTATACATTTTATGTCAACATTAAATAAGCATCAGGAGTTTTATTATGCATTTCATTTTAAATTTATATTACCAAAAATCTAGATTATCACGAAAAATGCACATTTTCCTTTTGATTTTCATAATAATATTATTTAATATATGCATATTAACCCACAAATTAGTAATAGTTAACAGGATTTCAAATGGAATTCACAGTACCATAGCCAAAGCTTAATAAACCAATAAAATATTCACAATCTGTTGCCAAGGCAACCTCTATAGATAAAATAGTTGACTTATGAAATTACAAAATTATATATATATACTTTAGGTAGTGCATACTTGCAAGCATAATAAAGTATTGCATATATAATTATCAACACAGTAAATATTATCACATGATCACCATTTCTTATGCTTGCTCATAATTGTTATTAAAACAGGCAAAACTCTCCATACAGTAGTGCCACTCAGTGCAAGTCAGAGTAATCAATGGATGCCAGAAGGCTGGTGCATAAAATCCCTATCTAATAGGATAGTGGTGGCTATGGTTATTAAAGAACCAAAGACACCAAAATATATGGGTATAAGCTATTGAGCTTAGATTGAAAATATTGTGTTTTCAATTTTATTCTCATAGTTTTGTAGTTAAGTAGAGATAAAAGGTGGCTGCTGGAGGGTTGCATTAGATCCTAAGATCTAGGTGAAGTGTTTTCAGATCCAAGTCTCCTCACTGACAAAGGCCACAAGCCAGAAACTAGTCTGGGGATATTGGATGAGTAGGAACTAGATAGGGATTTTATGCACAAGTCTTCTGGCATCCATTGATTAATCTGGCTTGCACTGAGTGACACTACTGTATGGAGAGTTTTGCCTGTTTTACTAACAGTATATATTATTTAGAATTGATTAAAACATGAATATGTATTCATATCAAATGATGTAAGACTTCCAATTGTTTTTTTTTTTCACAGAAAATAATAGTGTATTATCAAATCTATTGGGCAATGATTGTTCTCTGAATAGACAATGGAATTAATGAGCAATTATTTGTGGTCCAAATAGACATAATAAGATCAGAGCAGTTGACCTAATAAGTGGTAACTAAAAGTAATAAAATGTTAAGCTAAGGAAATAAAACAAAGTATTATGAAATAATTAGTTCAAATTCTGGAGGTAAAATAAAGAAAAAATAGGAAATGTAAGAAAGACAACACACAAAACTAAAAATAGTAACTGGCATTGTTTAGAAATTTTTTTAAAAATAAACCGTTGATTGAAGATTATTATGTAATCAAAACATTAAAGGCAGAATAAAAAAGCAAAATTAAAGCATACACATTTATCTATATATGTTATACAATTACTTTAAAAGTACATATTTTTAACATACACCCAATTAATTATCATATCAAAAGTTATTACATTTCGTACAAGTCCCTACAAAAATTAACACAAAATATCACTATTTATAGATTTTAGAATAAAAAGCAAATTAAAGTTATAGGTTTTATATACGTGTGATAATTTTTATTTTTTAATCTTTCATGTCATTTCACTCATATAAATTATCTTATATTTTTAGAATTTAGAACTGTATTGATATTCATTCTTTTATGAATATTAATAAATGGTTGGAAAATAGAAGAATATGAGGCGCAAATAATAAAAAAGATGTGAAAGGTTAAAATGTTGAGAATATCATGGCTTTTTTCAAATATTGAGAGTATCAGTGTTTCTATAAATCATAATAAATAGACATTAAATTCTATTACTATACAAAAGGACATAAAATTTTATAATTTTTAACCTGCTAAGAAACATTTTAATTAATAATTATTTAAGTTTTAATGAAATTTTATTAATTGTGAATATGTGTTGTTTTCATATAAAATACTTTTGAGTAGTCAGCGTTGGTGGCCTAGTGGTTAGCATAGCTGCCTTCCAACCAGCTGGCCCGGGTTAGCTTCCTGGTCAATGCATTTGACATACGAAAAAAAAACAAAAAACTTTTGAGTAAAATATCCCAACAAATAAAAAATTGATATTGTAACGCATTCGGTTTTTTTATGTAAAACTTGACTTAGTTAATGTAAACTTAATTGATTAAAGTTCATAGTATGAAACATTAGCGGTCGTTTAGTATTTTCAACTCTATTCTAGATATATAAAGAAGTAAATATTAGATTTATATATATATACACGTTGAAATTGTTGATTGTTATTGATATTGGATTGTCTAAGTACTGCTGGTTTTAATGATTATATATATATATATTATAACCATTTGGGTTACACAGCACACAGCAGCATAGTTGTGTGTGTGCACAAATATATATAAAGTTGAAAGGACAAATAGAAATAAACACAGGCATAAATTTTTGCAGATATTTTTCTACATTTCCTGGAATAAAAATAATAAGTAAAGGATTAAAAAACTCTCATTTAAAATAATATTTTATTATAAAATTAAATACTGTATTTAAAAAGGTCTGCAGACATATTAATATTGTATTATTATCATTGTGATTTTTGAAATTTAAAAATAAGCATGTTTTCTAATAATTATAAAAATGTCTATTTTGAAATCTTTTTAATTAATTGATAAATCTCTATCCAAATAAAAACATGTAGATCACACCTTTGATAAAATTTCAAAGTTGTTTTCAAAAATTGTTTTTAAAGATTTGAAAGGATTAAAGAGATAAAAGCAGTTTTTAATTAAATGTGATTTTATCATTCCACTAGCTGGCTGTATAAAAGGTTTGAAAAAAAAAAGATTATTTTAGTCTGGTTTTTAATTTTTGAGAAGTGGTTGGCAGAGCTATAGAGTTCGTTTCTAGAATTATTCAAATAACCACCTTGGATCAGATCTAGCTGAAGTCAGGATAGAGGCAGTAGTCTACTATTCACTATGCTGGAGTTGATTCATCTGAAGTCTGAAATCAACTTCTAATGAGTCTAGTCTGCTTAAATGTGGACAAAACAGTTTGTTGGCTTGAAGTCTGCAAGTCGAAGTCAGAAGGGATTCAATGACAATATTTATCTGATTATGTTTTCCTGATGATGACAATTACATAGGGTTATACCTTTTTCTGACAATGACAACAAACCTGAATTATATTTTTCTGATGGACCAAAAACCAAAGCTTACCAACAGAAAGCTTGAAGAAATTGGGGTATTATGCTGCTGTTTATCTAGACATGCAGGGAAACACAGATAAATGTGTCGCATGTATATACATATGGTGAGTTATTTTATTTTAATATTCTTTGGTCTGAAATGATATTTTAAAATTTAAAGATATATAATATAGAACAGTATTATCTTAAATTGTTTAAACTGTACATTTTTTAAAAAAGAGTAATGGAATAAAATAATTCTGCTTGGATTAAAAAAATCCAAGAGTCACAATTAACAGTTAAAAGATATTTTAAAATCTTTTAGAGAAGCAACCTGTGATAATGTAATCATAATTTTGTTTGAATTAAAATCAAAAAGCAAATCTTTTAGATTAATTTAAAAGTGTTGATAATTAATTAATCAATAATCAAAAAGTGACCTGTCATAAAATTGACTATACTTTTTTTTTAAAGAAAAAAGAAAGAAAACTATAATTAGTTAAGAGTAGTATAACCTGATGGAAAAACAAATCTTTTTCAGAATAATCAATCACCAATAATCCGGTCAAGAAATTTATATTTTAAGAAAAAAAAAGATATTAAACTGTTATGAAATAATTAAACAACATGATTTATATCTTTTTAACAAAGAATAATTGTGAAAATAACTTTCAATAATTTTTATTATTGTATCAAATTAAATATATAGTATAAACGATAGTGTGCACTTACATTTCAATGTGCACAAACACATGTTAATTACCTGGTATAAAAATTAATAATTCTATTATTTTGACAAATTTAAATATATTCATATAATAGTAAAACATGCGACTGTGTGCATATATATAGGTGTTATATGTAAACCACAATATAGTAATTTAAAAAGTTTAATCATGTATTTATTTGACGATTGTAATATAAGTCAATTGTATTGCATATTTATGTGTGCATATATATGTCAATGCTTGTCAAATAGGAAATGTATGCACAATTTAATCATTTTTTGTCATTATTGAATGTCAATTGAAATATATTAATTGTATATTATAAATCGCATGTCTGTGTGCATATATATATGTAAACCATCATGTAATAACTTGAATTTTGTATTAATCACATGTATGTAAATCACAATGTGAAAATTTATTATTGTATGATAATCAAAATCAGAAAGCTTAATTGATATGCATAGCATTATTTTAGACCTTAATATTATTTTTTTTATTGTTAACAAACTTGTGTTTAATTATAAAAATTATTCCAGTGGTCCTAAATATTTTTAAAATATCTGTTTCAATCATCTTTTGGTCACATACAGTAATAGAGCTTGTGTTCTTCTGAGCTAGATTCTTGTATAATGGCTGATATTAGTATATTTGTATAATGGTGTATATTAGTGCTTTGGGGCATCCAGAGGTGATCAATTATCATCCTGGTTGACACAAAAGAGAATACTCTTTAAAGCCCATGCACTACATTTTATTTAGTTTGGTCTCTATTAGAAATTAAGTTTATAGTTGGCCAATACATTAATGATACTAACTGGCCAGAGCATTGATGATGATCAGCATGTTTGAATGTTCCAGCATTATTGTATTTTTATGGTTCTATATTCTTATGGAGGAGTACTTATGTGGTGCATCCAAGTTAATGATAATCATGGTTGCTCAACTGATCTGTTCTAATCTAATAAATAACTGGGCTGATGTCTCAATGATCTCTCAGAGAGATATTAAATCTCATGCTTTCTCTTGATATATAAAATTGCTTATATATTATTTTTAGATATTAAACATTACTTAATAATTAATTTGATATTTCAAATTTAATTCACTTGGGAGTGATGATGATTTGCCATCCTCACAGGTATGACCACCCCAGATACCCCATTCCATTACAATATATATATATATATATATGTGTGTGTGTGTGTGTGTGTGCATGCATGGGTGTGTGTGTGTGGGTGTGGGTGACAAGTAGAAACAGACTACTTTTCCATTAGCTGCCAATATACCTCTAATATCCAAATTTTCTTTGTCAAAAAATCTGAGAAAATAAAATGGTCATTTACCATACAGTCCCAGGTATTATAAGGCATGATTTTATAATTTGTTATGAATTCAGGTTGAAATTCAAACCCAAATCAAATGTAAACATGGCATTACTAATTTAAGCTTGCAACCAATAAATCAAGATAAAAACAATTGTATTTCATTAAAAAAATCATATGATTTATCAAATACAAATCAATAAATGTAAATATTTAATATATATATATATTGAATCAGACTTTTTTCTTGTGCTGTAAATATAAATATAATACCTACTTTTTTTTTGTCAGAAAATCTGTAATATTAAAATGGTCAGTTGCCTTTATAGCCCAAATGTTATAAACATGATTTTCTGCCTTATTCTGGAAATCAAGATAAAATTCAAATGTAATCTACATATATACATAATATTATTAATTTGATCTCATAACCAATAAATTCATAACACCATGTAATAGATTTCATTAGCATTGTAATGCTATTTCAATTATTTTATCTTTAAGTGATTACAAAATTTAAATACAAATTTATTAAAATTCACATACAAATTTCCAATTCTAGAGGTGACAAGATTATATATATAACAGAATGTTTACAGAACTTAAATATGTTTTAAAAGATTGCTGTTTCTTGGAAATTATCCCGCTGCATGCACCTGGTTTAATTGGTGTGGGAACCAAGAACAGATTTTTAAAATAATGTTAAAATAAATTTTAAGACAAAAAAAGGCAGTCAAGCTGCACTATTTTATGAATTACTTTTGTCTTTTCTAAAGTTAATAAAACTATGTTAAAACCCAAGATTTAAAACTAAAAATTGTAAACAAGTTCATGGCTTTTTCAGGGGGGGGGAGTCAAGGAATTGGGATAAAAAACCCAATTTTCAACACTAAAAGTTCACTCTCTTAAATTTTGAAATGTATTGCTGTCAGGATCTATGCCTGTTTTAATAATGGAAACAAGTGGCTAGAAGGCTTAAATTTTGCCATCTTCCTGCAAAAGGCCAGTTCAGGATAATGGAGAAGTTTGAGATTAGCAGCCTGACAAGTAGACACCAAAGATGAGACAGCTCAGCAGAGAATGTTTGTGTCAGAAGCCATGAAGGATGCCTCAGCTAACATTTCTTTCCACAGAGCTCTATGAAATACATCTTAAACTAAACTAATTTAATAATTCTCTTAAGTTAGCTGTAATGTTGAATGTTCATAAATAATGTTTATAACTCCTTAATAAATAAACACTGTAATATAAATTTGAGGTAAATGTAATAAATTTTTTAATGTAACTTTTAGTTTAATAATAATTATATTTCTAAGAGTCTTGCCTAGTTAATAGTATAACCATCTGATGGTGCTCTTTTTCACAAAATGCACATCAATATACCATTTTAGCAGCCTTAACTTAGGCTGATAGTACCAGAGGTGTTTTTGAGCTGTAACAGACTACCTGAGGGCGATGTATTCTATGATTATGTAACAAAATACTACAACCAGTGAGTGATCTTGAACTCTTGCTATGGTCTTATTTGATGGTGGCTGTATTTGAAAGAGATGAAACTCTGCAAAAATTCATTGTAAGAAATATTTTAGAAAGTGTAGTGGAATTAGTATTCCATATTAAGAATTGTCATGTCATCACACATGCTTCCCTACACTTTTCAACTGTGCACAACTTGAAAAGGTTCTTTTCAGCAGAGTTTTTTATGATTCCATGCACAAATGCCCGTTTAGCACAAATCCATGTGAGAACTGTCAAATGTCATCTGCAAGTTGTCCGAATTGGTCAAAGTTGAGTGAATTGCCAGCTGGCCACACAAGTGGATGCACAATATTGTGTTTCCCCAGAAAAAGAAACTCCTGCAAGTGTACTATGTAAGTCTGAGTAAGAGAAGTTGTTGGTTCGAAGGCTCCAAAATCCCATTACTTACAGCTTTGAGGCTTCCCTGTTATTTTATTTGCATGTTACTTTTGGCTGCTGTTTTTTATGCCCCTGTAAATGGTGGCATTTTTTTTACTTGTTTTGCTTCACAACTTATCCAAAGTTTCATTTCTTTTTGATTCAATAAATTATTTTATGGGGAAACTTGTTGTTGTTTTTGTTGTTTACATGATTATAAAGTCAGTAGGTAATATTTGATAAGTTTCATTAACAGTTAAAGTAGGTAATATTTTATCATATCAAAAAAAGAAGTGTTTAAGAGTTGATTCAAAAGGTACCACCAAAAAAAAAAAAATAAAAGAACTGTGTGGTAACATAATAAAATGTTCAAAAAGAAAATCCAAAAGGAAGTTGATAATTAAAAATCAAAACAAACCTTCCCTGCCACTTCACCTCCCCCAGCTTAAAAAAAGTGTTATTTAAAAATGAACTGTTTATGTCTTTTTTTTTAAATTAAAGACCCAAAAAATGAAAGAAGAACTTTTCTCTATCATATAAAGCTTTCTATAGCGTAAAGATTTGAAACAAAACAAAAAAAACCTCATAATAAATAAATAAAAAAAAAAGACGACAATTCAAAATCAAAACATACCCTCTCTCCTCCACCCTCTAAGAAACCAAGTGTTGGTTTATTCAAAAGTATCAAATTGTTGAAGTCTTTCAGCAAATCAAAACATCATCCAAAAAAAAAGAAGATAAGATAAAAGCAAACAACCAACCCCCCCCCTCTACCATCTAAAAACAACAAAGTGTTTGTTACTGTATTTTTGTGTAAATAAACTGACAGAGCCTTAATCGATAATTTCAAAGCAAACCAACACCCCTAACATCATTTAAAAACAAAATGTTTGTTTCTTTAAAAAAAACGAACCCCCAAAAAATAAAAAAAATGTGTGAAAAAAAAACTTTGGTTTACCGTAAGTAATATTATGTAAAGAAACCTATGGACAGTTAGTCATTAATTTACAAATAAACCAACATCTCTGGACCATCTAAAAACAAAGTATTTGTTTATTAAAAACAAAAAAAAAACCCGGTGGAATAAAAAAAAACTTTGGTGGTTTACCATCACCGACAAAAAAAAATTAAAAACTGTTTGAAAAAAAAAAAAATCTTTTACCGTAATATTATGTAATAAAAAAAACTTTGGTGGTTTACCATCACCGATGAAAAAATAATAAAAGCCAGTTGAAAAAAAAATCTTTTACCGTAATATTATGTAAATAAACAGATGGCCCATGAATCAGTATATTGATGAGAATTGGGCAAAAAAGAGTGTCATCAGATGGTAGGGTTCAGTATTCATACTATTACCCTTGCCTACTTAAACAAATATTTATAATTTAATAATTCTCCTAAATTATAATAACTACTCAGTTATTATTTCCATATACTTTTTAATCTGCAGTTATATCTAATTAATTTTATATTGTTTATTTCATTGATATTTATGATATGCATGATTCAAAATGGAGATTAGTAATATCAGTATTTTTAGAGAGATGATTAGATGCTCTCATGTAATTGATTTATACTGCTCTTAAGCAAACATGTAAATCTCCATTTTGATACCTATTTTATGTATATGTATATTTAGTTAAGCTACTATGTTTTAAGTTATCGTAATCCAGGTTTGCATGATAATGAATTATGTGTAGTTAATTAATCACAAGAATGATATTATAAAGCATATTATAAATAATTAGTTAAGTACCATAAATGCTTTATTCTGTCTTATTTTATGATATAAACTATCTAGATTTAACTGGTAAACTAGATTACTTTAATTAACCTTTTTTAGCATGTTTTATGTATGCTAATCCATGAACTGGCATAAGGTAGTTTCACAGACTGAAACTATATATATAATTTATGGACATTTATTTTGTTATTAAGAATACATATTAGTATTTGCAAAAAGTGTTGGAAATGTGTATTTATAAAGCATGTAGCATCATAACATCTTGTTATATCTCTGATGGATACGCTATTAATTAAGACTGTCCCCTCCATAATATCAGGTTTAGAACACCAAATACATTACTGAGTTTAAGGCCAGAACACTTGAGTAGTTGATCCAAGTCTCTGAACTTATTTGTAGGAATGGCATAGTGTAATTCAGACATGATTATAAACCATAGATAATAATAATAATTGTAATAAACTTTAACATTAAACTATAAAGTGCACCCTAAAGATAAGACCTTGTATCGAACTCAACTCATCATTGTAAGACACTTGCAAGTGTAAATTCCAATGCACTTCTATTTTGTATTATTTACTTATATTTCAATAATTTATCATCATCATTATTGCACTGCAGAATGAAAATCTCTCCAAGTTCAATCCATCTTCTCTGATCTTTAATAATTAAAGTTATTTAATAATTAACCATCTTTAATTGTAATAGTGTTTAATGTGTTACTCACAGTTCATCCTAAATCTTATCCAAATCTATTCTAATTTAGTGTTAAGTGTTATTATATGCATTATCTAGTAAGCCATAGGTGTGTGTCTATTTAATTTATTATTAATTTAGTCATTATTCCCTGAATCTCATACTTCACTCTTTGCTACTGCTGAATGTAACCTCATATTGGTCATCCATAGAGTAATAGATTACAAAGGGTTGGTGAATGAACTGAGGTGCAATCTAATTCGCAGTCTCAACCCCTCATCTAGATCAGCTTTGGGATAATTTACCAAAACTCTGGATTTTGTTGTGTGAATGTGCAAATGTGACCATTACAATCCTTTTGTAGCACTTTTGATTATGTGGTAATCTTCATCAGCTTTAACTGAATTACACATTTTTTAAACTTAATGTTACATATATTTCCATAAGCTGTGTATGGCCATATTTGCAACTTGCCTATTAATAACATCATCCTTATATTTGTCAATCAAAATTGCCTTTTTAATTTTCCTCTTTTTATGATTACTTTCTTCCATTAATATTATTTCACTACTATTAAATGTAAACCTATAATTACTAGTCTTTTCATGGTCAAAGAATACTGAAGC
This sequence comes from Epiperipatus broadwayi, assembly GCA_028023455.1. Lineage (NCBI taxonomy): Eukaryota > Metazoa > Onychophora > Udeonychophora > Euonychophora > Peripatidae > Epiperipatus > Epiperipatus broadwayi. The sequence continues at coordinate 19,567,330 of JAQFVV010000007.1, read as the reverse complement.
TGTCTTAACTTGACTTTTTACATTATTTTTAATTCGATTATATAATAATTGATGCTCCTTCAATCTTTTCTCCACAGAACATCTCGATTCACCGATATAAAATTTCTGATATCCACATGAAATCTGATAAATTATATTACTTCTTTGCAATTTAGGAATTATACTCTTAGAATTATTAATCAATCGATTAACATTCAGAGGAACATAAAATGAAATATTATACTTTTCTTTAAATATATTCTTAATTAATTTAGATTGCATGTTATTTATAAATGGCATAGATATCCATTTTTTATTATCTAAAGTAACACTGCAAACTCTCTTCTTATTATTAAATGAATTTACTGTACACAAGATTTTGTTTTTATCATAACCAACCTTTAAAAGTTCATTAGCAAAGAGTTCAATATTTAAAATTTTATCATTCTTATATTTACATAATTTATCATTGCGATGCAAAAATGATTTCAGACTTGACATTTTATGTATCATTGAAACACATGATTTAAAATGAATATATTCTCTTTCTCCAATAGGTTTAAAAATTAATTTATAATTTAAATCAGTAGCATCTCTAAATATTTGTAAATCCAAAAATTTTATTTTTCCATTTTGTTCATTCTCAATAGTCCATTTTAAATTGTTTAAATTATTCAGATTTTATAAAAGAACATCAATAATGTCTTTAGGACCACAAACAAAAACATCATCAACATATCTAGTATAAATTTTAATATCTTCAAAATTATAAGAATTAAATATAATATCTTCATATTTTGACAATGTAAAATTACAAATTTGTGCTACCATAGGTAATCCCATTGACCATCCTTTACCCATTTTATAATACCTATCATTATATGTTGCAACAATATTATCACTTATAAATTTTAGTGATTCAATAATAAAATTTATTAAATGTTTATTTATAGACATATTAATTAGTTCAATTTTAATTAAATTTATAGATTCAAGATGATCAATTGATCCATATATTTCTGTTACAACCAATGAAGCTAACATATCATTATCATTTATTTTTATATTTTTAATTCTATCAACAAATTCATAAGAAGATTCAATTGTATATCTTTCAAAACCCAACATATCTTGTAACAATTTACCAATATATTTAGCAGTTTTATACATAAATGATCCACCAAAATCAATCATCAATCTAAGAGGATTTCCTACTTTTTGAAGTTTAATATTAGCAAATATTCTTGGGCATATAGATGTAGATGGATATATAGCATAGTATGTACAACTATTCATAAAATGACTTTTATCCTTCTTTAAAATACTATTTATAAATTTCACACGTTGTCCCTCCATGTTATAACTATCAATAATATCTAATCCCAATTTACTCATTTGTATTTCAATTTTATCATTATATGCATCTTTTTTAATAAAACACATTTGTAAACCCTTGTTTTCTTTCAAACATATTTTTTATATATATAATATTATATAACAGGTTTTGTATTTTACATTTAATATATATATATACACACACATTAATCCTAATACTCTTATGTATAAATGAATTCATAGTATTATTTCTAGGAACTTGTGTAATAAAATTATAATAGCTAAATAGCTGGCATTTCAGTACAATAACAAGTACTTTCCTCAGAGTTTCTTCTTTATCAAATCATAAGAATGTGTGTGGTGAAATTTAAAATTGTTACTCTTACTTTTGTCATTTTTTCCCTCAATTTAAATTTCTATTGATTGAAAAGTTTTACAAAATATTTTTTCTCCAATATATTTTTCCAAATATTGTTAATTTTACTTTAATTCACACTTTTCATTTATGCTCTTAAGCTTTTTAAAAATCTCTATAGCTTCCCTTAGCAATCTCTAGTCGTATTGTTCAATTTTTTCCAGAATATGTCTTATTAAAACTGATTTCATGGTTTGTTAATTTAATGTGTGAATAAATGGCTGATGAATAAATGAAGTAACTGAGAAAATTGGTGGGGTTTTAAAGAAAAGTAATATCCACACAATTTATACTATATTTAAAAATTTAATAAGGTATTTCCTTGCCCTAAAAATAAAATTCTTTTGGAGTCTCATAGTGTATATTGTACTGGATCGATCCACCAAAAGAACTTTACTTACACGTGTATATGTTTTGGCTGGTTTCAAACTTCTTAATATTACATTTATAATCTTATTTAATTATAAATGTTACGTGAACGAACCGGCACATTCGAGCAAAATGCGAGATATTATTGATAGCTTTAACTATCAACAATGGCCCACCTCAGCTACTAGATTCAAACCCCTACTATCCAAACACTTTATTTGTTTTGGAGTAAACCCTGGGGGCACCAGCTAGTCAAAGACTAACATATCCAGACAGTAGGCTCATAATCCAGTGCTCAAAACAATTCCTAAAACTAGCCCAGTCTAATTTTAATCAATAATAAAATATAGAAAAAAGAATTGATAAAAAGAATTGACCGACAAATAAAGTTTAATTTTAAAGACAATTTATTAACTAATGTTTACTAATTTTAAACATTTTATAAATCTAAATAACACACACATTTTAAGTTAACATACTATGATATATTTTATGAGGAAGCATAAATAATGTTTGACGTTTATAAATTATCTAACATTCACAAACACGCACATCAATAGTTCATTTTATGCATGCTTATAGAGTTCAAATAACTTGTCTCTGTGTGATTTACAAACTACAGTGGTGGCTACTATATATAAATGAGAATAATAAAATGTTTTACCTAGGATTTTTGGAACGTGGATATTGCTTGTTGTTAGCTGCTTCTGACGGAGTATATCTAACCGGTTAGATTTGACGTTTCTTGAGATTTGATGCTAATCTGTTGGTTTTATTCTTGGAGACAGTTGAACATTGATGGAGGATTTCCAAGCTGTTAAATAGACATTATTTCACAGGCAGGTCTTGTTGATCTCATTGGACTAAGGGCTGAAATAAGAGCATATATTCCCAAAAGCTGCTCAGCACAGCATTTCTGTTTCTGGATACATAATATGAATTGCACTGTTATCTCTGGTGAAACAAGACTGACACTAGATAAACTGAAAACTGGACATCCGATAAAAATCTAGCTATTTATATATGCAAAGTGTTTTTGTTTTAATATCCTCCGGCAATATGTGTTGTCAAAATTCCCCTAATAACTAATCCTTTGACAACGTGTTTTTGAAGATTGTTTAATTAGTAGTAGCCTTCATAAAAGTGTTGTTTTTATATCTTTAATTAGTAGCCCACTGCTGTGTTTTTAAATACATTTCATTTCAATATTTATTTTTATGTGTTTTTCAATATGATTTAAACACGCATTTATTATATATCTTATTAACAAGCTTACATTTATTTTTATTTACCATCGCACATATATACGCATTTATTCTAATAAACTGGAATGAAAAGAGATTTATATTTTAACTTTTAATTTATAATAATAACACTCTTTAACTTTTATGAACTCTTAGTTTCATCTTTTCTAACCAAAACTCTCCCTCCCCCTTTTAATCAATTATTTTCTAACTTTTATTTCAAACTCTTTTACGAAACTAAACTGTAATAAAACTCTTAACGTTTTCTTTTATGAAAGATTATTTTAATAATTTTTTTAGATAAATTATCATGTGCCAATTTCAATATTGGTACATTGCACTCTCCTTTGTTTGAGAATAAAATGTGTCATTTTTGACCGTTTTATCTCTGACAACTTTAATTCTTAATTCTAAATATTATTATTTTTCTAAGTTTGCTTTTTAATATCTTTCACTTTACATATTAAGGGCAATCTGTTTTGACTATTCTTTCCTTCTATCTATGCCGAATACATTGCTTACAATGATTTGAGTCCTGGATAGTGACCACTGGACAAACTAATTTTGTGGCACAGGGATCTTTTGAAAATGAGGCGGATGCAGATTTGCTGACTTATACCGACTTACACTATGAAAAATGAAGCTTCAGTTGCCAATTCTCTTGATCGGACTTTGACTAAGAAAAGGTCACTGCAAATGGCAGGAATTATCAACTGTCCATTTTCAACTTATGCTTTGGAAAATGAGGTATGAGATATGGGGATTCTCTCCTGAAGAAGTGAATTGCGGCTCATTTTAAAAGAGGAATAATCCCTGCCAATCCGTTACGGGTACTAAATTTTATCCAGTCAATAGCTTTAAATTTAATCCTTATCTAACATTTCAATACTACCCTCATCCCTTAATTTCAAACCCTTATACAATCTTAATACAACTTAGATTGCCTTTATATTTTTATTTATTTTAACCTTACAATATTATTTTTAAATACACATGAACATTATTTATAACCCTTATGAACATTATTTGAAATATTTATTTACACTAATCTTATATTATCTTTAAACCATTACGAACATTATTTTACATATTTATTTAATCTTACATATTATTCTAAACTATCATGGACATCAGTTTACATATTTATTTATATTACAATATTATTTTTAAACCTATATAAACATTATCCATATTTATTTATATTGCAATATTATTTTTTTCTTAAACTATTACTTTAACTTCCTTATTGAATGTGCGTATATCTAGAAAACTTTTTTATTTTATTTCTCTTCATTATTATACAGATATTTGACTTGGCTTAAATCATTTATTTACTTTCTTTTATTACTGTGCATGTATTCCAAATAAAAAAATCTATTAGTTTACTACAAGTCATTCTTTATTATTATTTACTACAGATATATAACGCGTATTTATTTAACTTGATTTTATCGATTTTATTTTAACTATTTGACCTACTTATTTATTTACGAACATTTTTCTTAATTAATACGTGCATGGAAAAAAAAAATCTTTTATTTTACGAAGCCTCCGTTATTATTATTTGACAAACAATCCCTCATTTTAAATAGCGAAATTCTAATTCAGGCTTTTCACCTATGTCAAAATAATTATATTAAACTCATAGTCCATTTCCGGTCCTTATTGTTTCTTTTGTTTATTTTATTATTCCGCCTGATTAACTGACAATTATGCTTGGTCAGGTGGCTCCCATTTACATACATTCTGATCATTATACTGATCTATTTTCCTCTATCGATCTATAGGCTCCTGAACCAAATTTTCACAATCCACTCAGGTCAGAAATTCTATCATTTCTTCCACTATCTGACCATTGCTACTTAGCATCATTTGCTACACAGACAGTGGCATGTTGTGTTGGATTGTGCTTATGATTTGGTCATCCGACAACGGAACACCGTTAAAGCCTTGAGTTTTGCCACCTGTTTTAAAAAAATTGCATGAGTTTCTCCATGGATGCTGGGATATCATTCTTTAGATACCTTACAGAGTATGCTATCCTGTCATGCTTCACTCCAAAAGGTTCTTAAGATGGCATGCCTATACTCCTCAAATGTTCATGGTTTAGCATACTGGGTGTGCCACCAATCTAAGGCTGTTTCTTGAAGGTGACTGCTAGCAAGTGTAACTTTATTCCCTTCTTGCCACTCTTGTATTTGAAACAAACCAGTTAGGCTCTCCAAATATTTTAATGGACTCTCCCCTGCTTCAGCCTTGAATGTTGCGATACTAAATTTTTCCTCCAAGAATCTCTTGGTTGGTCCCTCTGGCTTATTCTCCCTATCATAGCTCTTATATTTACACTCCATTTGGTCTATCTTATACTCTAAACCCTTAGTTATATCTATACATATTTTTTTTACTTCCGACTTCAAACTATCACTGCTTTCCACTATATCAAAAGACACCCTTTCTATTTTTTCCACCACTTTTTGTCAATTCTATGTTCTACTTCACTCTGAATGCCTTCATTTTTTAACAAACTTAATTCTTCCTGCATTGTTCTAGCTATGCTTCTCCCTTCCCAGCATGTCTCTTCTATCTGTATTATTTTCATTTCTAAATTATTATACATAACACTACCTTGCTCTAATTCAGCTCTCACTTCGTTTATGCTTTCTTCTACTATCACCCTTTCCTGACTTTCTTCATTCAAATCTTTTACTACAGCTTCTATGGCTATATGATTTGTTTCTACTTCCTCTATTATTTCACCCCTCATTTCCTTCATTTCTCTAAGTTCTTTAATTTCTGTTTGAAGTTCTAGCTGACCTTGTTTGATTTCTCATATTTCTGCTTTGAATTCAGCTTTGAGCTCTTGTTGGCTTTGCTCAAATTTCTGACACAATTCTTCTTTAAACTCTTGCATCATATTCATCATCATTTTCATCATCATTTACATCTCAGATATTTCTTCTTTCTCTTTTTCTACTAACTGAGGATTTTTAAAATATATTGGGCTTTCTACTGGCTCCATTTCTTTATTCATAGATACGCTATTACTTTTTATTTTTTTTAAATTATCTTTTGCATTAACAAATCAAAAATTATTATTGTTTATTTATTTTTCTTACTAAAACGAAAAAATATGCTGACTCCACCCCCTTTGTCCATTTTCTATCCATTTCTAACACTTTTTAAGTCTGCCCAAACATCAACAGTCTGATTTAAAAGAATTATTTATCTTAACCAACGTAAATAGCATAAATCTCTTTTCATTTAAAGAAGAAAAATTTTTTTTCGGTCAATTCTTTTTTTATTTTTAAATTAATACCACCTTAAGTACATAATTTAGATTTTTATTTTTAAACAAGAAACAAAGTATTTAATTACTATTGTTTCTTAGGTCCAGCCCCAAACATTGGGAGACATTTGTACTGGATCGATCCACCGAAAGAACTTTACTTACATGTGTATATGTTTTGGCTGGTTTCAAACTTCTTAATATTATATTTATAATTTTATTTAATTATAAATGTTACGTGAATGAACCGGCATGTTCAAGGAAAATGGGAGATATTATTGATAGCTTTAACTATCAACAATGGCTCACTTCAGCTGCTAGATTCAAACCCCTACTATCCAAACACTTTATTTGTTTTGGAGTAAACCCCAGGGGTGCCAGCTAGTCAAAGACTAACATATCCAGACAGTAAGCTTATAATCCAGCGCTCGAAACAATCCCTAAAACTAGTCCAGTCTAATTTTAATCAATAATAAAATATAGAAAAAAGAATTGACCGACAAATAAAGTTTAATTTTAAAGACAATTTATTAACTAATATTTACTAATTTTAAACATTTTATAAATCTAAATAACACACACATTTTAAGTTAACATACTATGATATATTTTATGAGGAAGCATAACTAATGTTTGACATTTATAAATTATCTAACATTCACAAACACGCACATCAATAGTTCATTTTATGCATGTTTATAGAGTTCAAATTACTTGTCTCTGTGGGATTTACGAATTACAGTGGTAGCTACTATATATAAATGAGAATAATAAAATGTTTTTTCTAGGATTTTTGAAACATGGATATTGCTTGTTGTTAGCTGCTTCTGATAGAGTATATCTAACCGGTTAGATTTGACGTTTCTTGAGGAGATTTGATGCTAATCCATTGGTTTTATTCTTGGAGACAGTTGAACATTGATGGAGGATTTCTGAGCTGTTAAATAGACATTATTTCATGGGCAGGTCTTGCTGATATTATTGGACTAAGGGCTGAAATAAGAGCATATATTCCCAAAAGCTGCTCAGCACTGCATTTCTGTTTCTGGATACATAATATGAATTGCACTGTTATCTCTGTTGAAACAAGACTGACACTAGACAAACTGAAAACTGGATGTCCGATAAAAATCTAGCTATTTATGTATGCGAAGTGTTTTTGTTTTAATATCCTCCGGCAATATGTGTTGTCAAAATTCCCCTAATAACTAATCCTTTGACAACGTGTTTTTGAAGATTGTTTAATTAGTAGTAGCCTTCATAAAAGTGTTGTTTTTATATCTTTAATTAGTAGCCCACCACTGTGTTTTTAAATACATTTCATTTCAATATTTATTTTCATGTGTTTTTCAATATGATTTTAATACGCATTTATTATATATCTTATTAACAAGCTTACATTTATTTTTATTTACCATCACACATATATACGCATTTATTCTAATAAACTGGAATGAAAAGAGATTTATATTTTAACTTCTAATTTATAATAATAACACTCTTTAACTTTTATGAACTCTTAGTTTTATCTTTTCTGACCAAATCCCCCTCCCCCCTTTTAATCAACAATTTTCTAACTTTTATTTCAAACTCTTTTACAAAACTAAACTGTAATAAAACTCTTAAACTTTCGAATATGTTTTCTTTTACGAAAGATTATTTTAATAATTTTTTTAGATAAATTATTATGTGCCAATTTTAATATTGGTACAATATGAAATTCTATATGGAGGTTTTTTACATTCATACATTGGAAAGACCAAATATAGAGTAAACATAGGAAAGGACAAACACATTTTGGTAGTTAGAGAAAAATCTAATTCATCAACCATTTATTAATACAATAAATTAACTAACCATGACTTCAATTTCAGTTCAACATATATTGGAAAAATTGAACAATATTTCTAGAGAATGATAAGGAAAGTGATAGACATCATTAAAAAGCCTAAGAGCATAAATAAAAAGTGTGTATTAAAGAAAATTGACAATATTTGAAAAAAGCTATTGGAGGATAATTTTTTTTTTAAACTTCTGAACTAATAGAATTTAAGAACAATGAGAAAATAACAAAAGGAAAAAAATTAATGATTTTAAATCTCACAACACACATTCTAAATGATATTAGAAAGAAGATCTGAGGCAAGTACGTGTTATTATACTGAAATATCAGCTTTTTAGCTATTATATTTTTATTACACAGAAGCTCTGGAAATAATACTTGGAATATATATATATATATATTAATGGATTTCACAAGAAAATATTTGATGTGTCGAGTTATCTACTTATAATTACTTAGTTAGAAAGCACTTTACTTAAAACAGCACTGAATGAAAATCAACTGCCCAGGCCCAGATTTAAATTAAGTCTGTCAGGCTTAACTCTTGGCCTGGACAGTTGGCTTTTAATTGCTAGGTAAACTACTGTCTAATTAAGTAATTATAAATGGATAACTCCACATATTAATTATTTCTCTCTCTTTCTCTCTCTCACACACACACACACACACACACACATATATATATATATATATATATATATATATATATATATATATATATATATATATATATATATATTGTACCCTTACTTCTTGATATGTAAAATAGTTTAAAATACAACTAGCTCAGTTACATTATTATGTTTAATTAAAATTTGCATATCTATCTTTAATATACTTTTATATTATCATATCTTAACTAAATTTATTATCAATCATCAAAATCAATATAGTTCTAGATTATACTAATTAAATAAGTATTTATAAAATTATGAGACTGCGAAGTAAAGTTACAAAGTAATAAGCAGATTTACATTGAGTCAATATCTCCCAAGATACTGTCTCAATGGCATAAGAATACTACCACTACCTTATCATCCTACCACTACATCTATAGTATTCTTATGACTTTTAAATGAAATAAATTATTTTTAATAATACTAAAATAATTCCTAACTTTTAACTTATAATTAAATAATCTCAGGTTCTTCTCAGTTGTTTTTAAAATAATAATAAATTATGTAAATAAGTATGATGTGGGATTTTACATCAAACCTAAATACACCTAACTCATTTTAATAATAATAATAAATAATACTAATCTTAAAGTGTAATTTAATCTCATCTATTTCTATGATATAATCAATCATTAAATGAATAAACAATCCTATGTATATCTTTTATTTCATATGGTATCTTAATTCTAGAATAAATCAAAATCTTATAATTAATAATCTGTGGCAATAAACAATATTGTATTCTTATAATGTGCATTATAATCATCTTATGACCATTGTAATATTTATGTTCATGTCAATCAATTCATATAAAATAATGTTAAGCAAATATGGTATTCAATTCTAAGTAATAATAACAAATTCAATTTTGTGCATATATTATGTTTATTTCAAATCATCTGATGTCAAAATGCTGTGGTGAAAAATAATGAACTCGACACACTTTTTAAAAAAACAAATTAACAAATTTATTTACAATAACTTCAAATAAAAATTTATTTACACTATTTACAGTTTTAGAATTTATGACAACAAATAAAATAAAAATAAGAAATACAAATATAAGAGGCTTACACTGTTATTAACTCATGTACTTAATAAGCAATTATACATTCCTTAAAAAAAACAATATTAATAATATTACAGTGTGTTTTTTAAAAACTTAGATTTTTAAATAAATAGTCGTGTACTTTAATTATTACAAATAATAATATATGTCAAAACTATCTCTGTAGCATGTGTTCATAATGTAGCTCTACTAATTAAATAGCTACATTAATTAAGTATTACCATTTATAATGTATTATCATGTATTCACTTTATTACTAGCATTGCTTAATATCTGTATATAAAATCAATATCTCTTTATAATGTAAAACAAATGATTGGCTATAATTATATTCCACCTAATGTAATTCCTGTTATATGTTTTATAAAATATGCATTCTATATCTGTATTATTCAAACATTAATATTTAAATCATTTATCAATTTTAAATTCATAAAACATTACATTAGATAAATTTTATGATTCCTTTCTGTGTAAAATCATTATTTTACCCTATGTGCTTTACTAACCTTTCTAATAAATTTCTATCTATAAAACATATTCTAAACTTATTTAAAACATTTTCCGGAAAACAAATATCAACTTCAAATAAAATATTCATTATCCAAATTACTCATACTATATTGTCTATACTTAGTAAACTTTTCAATCTAAATATAAGCCTCTACCTAAAACGTAACTTAACTTATCTAATAAACAGAAAATAAAATAGACTTTTAAAATCCTTTTCTGACTTGCAAAAATAAAATAATTATTAAGATAAATAATAAACATCATTTTAATACTAAGCATAAATAAAAAATATCAAAATTATTTACGAAAGAATCATATAATTATTTCTAAGCTTTTACGTAATGTTGTATCATGTTGACATTATAAATTAAAAACTTATGCATATTTTAATAAAGTTCGTTGCCAATATAATGTATGTGTTTTCATAAAATATCTATCCATTCATTCTACAACAACATAATATTCAGTTGATCTAAAGAAAAACATATTAAATTCATTTTTTAAAAAAAAATTATACAATATTTTTTACCATAACAATAATAATGTCCATTCTGCTATCCAGTATTCTTCGGAATTTGCAGCTTCATAAAATAAAAATCATTCACATTTTCACTCATAAACATTCATTAGAATATTCCGTGTTATATTAATTATAAAAATAAGTTTATGTAATTAATTATTATATTATTTTTAAGTTACTATTTAATAAATGTACCTAACCTACTTTTTAATAGTTTCATAATATTTTAAATTTTATGTTAAATAAATAAAATAAAAATTATATTACATATTCCAGCGATGACTTTTGTTCTACCATAAAAGTTCTAACAAATATCCTACGTATAAAGTCAATAAAACACTATTTCCTGTTCCGTTGTATCACGTGTTTCTTGAAAGTTTATAAAAAATAATAACGTTCTTTTTTTTTTTAAAAAAAATAAGTTCCCACAAGAAAACAAAATAAAATTAAAAAAATATATAGTTTATAAATTCTGGATCCAGTTCTTCATAGATTATTGTTTAAAAGTTATTATTTCTAAATTAATTTATAGTTTATAAATTATTTAAATTGAATTTTTTAATCAATTTGGCATGCTTGGCTTAGTTTGATTTGATTTGGACATCCATGTATTACTTGCGCATTTATAAATAACATATTCCAGTAAGAATTAATTTTTCCATCTATAACGTCCAGCGTTTTAGATTACTACAATATAATACTCTTATTATATTACGATTTTAAATAATCATCTTTATAATCTATTTGCCTTTTCAAATCGTCAATATTTAATCTTTTAAGCACAAAGAATTAACAAGGCAAGTATTTATAAAAACTTACTACTATTTCTTATATCTTTACTTAAGATATTCTTTAATTCTATAATTTGTCAAAAATACTTTTTTTACAGAAGTATTTTTATTTCTTTAAAATATCTATTAATAACAGACAATAGTAATTTAATTTTAAAACTATTTATAGTCCAAAATACTACTTTTCTCCACCTTATAGTTTTCTGTACTAATCCAGCGTCTGTTACTTTTTTAGCATAAAGTTTCTGATATATTTCTCCGATACGTGATGTTTCCATTGATTATTTGTACGTAAATTGAGTTTCGATATTGAGAAAATCAATAGGGAATTATTAAGTTACTACTGCATACTTATCATTTAAAATTATAAAATTATATACAATAACACTCTTATGATTTTACAACTGATTTTAAGAGCGTTTATAAATTTACTTGGCTATTTTTTTTAATAGCACAAACGATTTAGAAGTTTTATTGTAGAGAGCCCTTCAACAATTGAATCCAGCTTTTATACTAGAAGAGACTCCACATCTGATTGGTACGTTTAAACAATCAAATTTTGCTTATTTACATATTGACCAACACAATATTAAAAATAAACAATGACTTATTTAATATTTAATATTTTATCAAATTCTTTTAAAACAATATTTATCGTTTATTTAAATCTACTAAACATTCTTTTGAAATATTCTTTCTCACTTGATTTAAATCTTAACTTTTATAAGATCATTTAAATAAACTAAATCTTTTTAAATACGTTATATTTTTAAAGTAATATTTTTAAAAATCAGATTTAATATTCTACATTAATATCTTTTATTTTTATCTCGTGATAACTCACGTATTATTTATAAATTTTACAACATGATTTTTTAAAATAATTATGCAACTTTATTAGACAACTTCCACGCATGTGTGTATAACATCTGTTCTTTATAACACAAGAACGCTTGCCTAAAAATAAACTTAACAATTGCTTTTTTAAAATAAATATTTATTTTTAAAATAAATAAGATATTATATCAGATTTTAAAATAATTATTTGATATGATTAAAATCAAATATTAATCTCAATTTAAGTACTTATAATTTAAAATATTTTTATTCACTTTTAACATATATTTTAAATTAGATAAATATCTTTATCCAATTTAAACTTGTCTTTTAAATACTTTAGCTTTAAACATTTGTTATTAAACATATTAATGCAGTATTACATCATAATCATCATCATTTTAAATATCTTCTCAATACCAACACAATTCACATACCAAATACTCATAGATTGCTTCAATTAAACTTATGATAACATTACCACAAGCAAAGTCAACATCACACATTTAAAATACTTCTTAAATTTAAAATTTTCTACTAGATAAGCACAAAACTTAAATGGTGACCCATACAAAAGGGCACAATATATATATATATATATTGTAACCTCTACAATCTTCACCTATATCACTTTATACACAAATAAATGCTCAGGCAGCAATTCTATACAAAATAGAATAAATTTATAATTTAGGTTGCATCTCTACTTATGGATAAGACTCTTATTATACTATTAATCTAAAGCTTAGCTCAGTTGGGGGTGATAGGGTATAGTGGTCATCTAGAATGCAAATGGGGATGAGAGAAGCTTTATAAACAATAATTATAATGTTTATTTAGTTATATTATAAGCACTTATTTAAGCTATCAAAGAAAGCAATTTGTGGATTAAATCAAAAATCATGATATGTTCAATTTCCTCACCATCCAAGTACATGCTAGACCAATCATGCCACTCATTTAATATGTTTGGGGATCACTGTAACAATAATTAATTTATTGGTATTTAATTTAGATTGCACAGCTATATCAATGTTTATCTAAATAAAATAATCCCAGGGCTTTGTTATATGAATAATAAATCAATCCTAATGTAATATGACTGAAATAATGAGGACTATTGTGAATTGACAATTATTACAATAAAATAAAGGGTAGACAATGATAAGAATCAGGTACATTTCACTATCTATTTCAAACAAGGTAAAATCTATATCTTGGCATTATACAATGTTTTGGATCAATTAATTCAGTATTATTTAAATAAATGGCATATACTATTAAACTGATAGGTAATACAGTTTTAAATAAGGTATCATCTATTCTTGGCATTTTACAATGTTTAGATCAATTAATTCAATGTTATCGAGATAGATTGCATATACTATTAAACTGATAAATATTATAATTATATTATGTTGAACATATGTGTGTGTGAAAATAGTCAGTCGAATGTACATGATAAAATAATTCAGAGGGAATCTTACTTCAACAAACATTTATTACAAGACACATTCTTTTACAAATACATTGAAGATGATTTAACAGTAATTTCACATTAATTATAAACTTGACTAAATAACATTTAAATAAAATAAAATAACACCTAATATTTGGAGGATCTTCCTCTTGTCTGTAATTTCAATAATATTTATAACTTCATTTGTTAAATTATTATCAATGCAAAATAATTCTATATTCACATACCAATGTTTATATCATCTATTCCCATCCTGTGCTCTCAATGAACTAAGAAAACGATATCAAATAATCAATTAATGTCATTTAAATTATTTCCGTATGCCTACAAATCAATATTTACTATACGAGATTAAGTAATAATTTTATTAAAACTAGCCTTAAATAAAGTAAAATTTTGTAATATAATATTACATTCATACCGGAAGGATGAACTGTCAGTAATAATAATAAATGAAATAATGATAATGTGGGTGATATGATTTGACAAGCTACTCAGAACTTACAATTCCAGCGATCGTCTTATTCTATATCTCTAGGTTTATCATATGTCCAAATGTGTGCGCATTTATAAATTCACAGTCACAATGCATTTTATTGATTATATTTTCCATCAGTTGACTTGTGGAATGAATAAATTTCACAATATGGATGGTACAATGAGATAATCACTAAATTATAAATCCAACTTCAAGTATATTACAGAAGTCACTAAAATATGCATATGAAATAACTAACATATACTACATGACAATAAATACGTGGAATAAAGAGGGAGAGCAAAATAATATCAAATAAATATTTACATATGTGTGAGTGGGGGTTAACAACAACTCTAAACATCAACTTAATTCTTCAACATAGTAACTATCAACTCTTCTAACGCAAATAGTGCCGAACTCAGCCGACTTATCCTGAATAAATGGGGCATCTATCACTTCCCTTTAAGAAATATAATTATCGTATCGCAGACTATCAAATAAGGTAATATACTACTACCCATGGCCCAATAGATAAATAAGTAACATGAGCATTAATCAATCCAAATAGCATGACCATTCTCTCAATCACCTTTCCACTTAAAAGGCATCTAACGCACTTCATATAAGACAAATCGATAACAGACAAACTCTTAAATTTTCACAATCTTTAGCTATAGCACCAGCCACAACCGATAAGAAACAAATAAGCATAAATTTAACTCTTATACAATAGCTTCTGATAGCAACACACATGCGAATATATGACCAAGTATGAAATATTTTTGAAATCACATCAGACAATATTAGCATTAATTAAATTATAAATGAATCTAATATCTATGAAAAATTATGAACATTGAATTTCAAATTAGTGTAAATACTATCCAATAAGTCTGACCATTCAGCAATACTGGCATAAATGTTTTCATGTATCTATTTACTATTACCAACTAATGAATGATGATAAAGCATGCAATTTGCACCAATAATATGAGTATGGGAATATATAATATTTTACATAATACAACAAAAGAAAAATATTACCCATTTGGTATAACTTATACCAAAATCTCTGAGACATTCTAAAGGAGATAGGTATATAAGTACATAATAATAATAAATCAAAATAAACATAAAAGAAAATAAATAAATACATCTATAGATATATCATATATCAAACCTTCTGTCATTAAAATTTTTATTTTTTTTAATTCATACTTGAAACGTTAAAGCAGAAACACATGCGTAGTTCACGTAGTTCACGATGCTAAGACAAATAGACAAACACTAAAACATATAAATATTATTTCTGCAGGTTAAATATGAATTTGGCAAAACAGCAATAACCTCCAATGTACTTAGGCTTCCTAATAGACATTATAAATGGCTTTTACACATATTTGAATCCATTTATTTTTCATAAACTGTGTTTTGTCTAAATTTTCTATCATTAAATAAATTTTATAATAATGATCAAGATAAGGGTTATTTTGTCATCCATGCTTATGCACGTTTCCTATAAATAATTATCAAATATCATTGTCACACATTCTGTCACTCCTATATGGGTGTGAATGGTAAGGTAATTCAGTACATATAATTATTCAAATATTGCAAAGTACTAGAATGAATAATTTTTCTTTTCAGCCTTATTTTACACAATAAAAATAGCAAATTTATTAAATAAGAATCAATAAAATATTTCATTATACAGTTCAGCATATATTTTTTAATTAATATCATTATTGTTACTTTATATAATTACAGTGTCACTCTGTTTATTATAAATATGTTATAGTAAAATTGTATTAGCAATGTTTCTAAATAATATCTATGCATTATGAATAAAATAAGTTCAAATTGTTAGTTGATAAGAGTTAGAAACTGGTATACCTCTAAACGTTTATCCTTCCATATTGATTAATATTATCCTGTATCCTTCACAATTACACATTGGCCTTTATGCTTGAGTAGTATACAAAAAGTTTCCTTAGTAAAAAGACAGAGTAGGGAATCCAATGAAAATATTAAGTTCACTTGTTTTATTATATTTCTTTTTTTTTTTTTTTTTACAAAATATTTCATCTTCTCTAAACTTTTTTTTTTCTGAAGTCTTCTGTCTACTTAGCCATGCCTCTTTTTTTATAGGCTAACAAAAAGCAAGAACTTATTGCTTGTAAAAAAAAAGAGTTAGGAATAGAGTTTTGAAACAAAAAAAAATATTAAGTTACAAATATTAATTAATAATAAATAAAATAAATAACTTTTACATTTTTTTTTAAATGCAAGATTTTATACAACAAATAATTTAAAAAAATCATATAAACTAATGGTGTGTGTATGTGTGTGTTTGTCTTTCCATTAATCCAGAGGTCTATTAATGACTGAGCTATTAGCAATTTCTATGGCAAATAAATAATGTTATTGCAAGATGTATATTCTGAGTGATAATTAAAAATATGAATGAAGTGTGAAGTGTGTGAGATGATGTGACTGGACACACACACCCACATATACAAGTCAAATCTTAGAATGGCAATAAACAATAGGTTAAAATTAATGAATAAGCACTCATTAGGGCCTTATAGACAAACAATACTTATTTCTATTAGTTTAGCTCTCATACCAACAATTCCTGATATAATCCATCTTCCTCTTCCACTATTAGATATACATAAAATAAAAATTTTTTTATTGACTGATACATCATAACTAACATCCTGAGAACTTTTCAAACAAATTATATACTAAGTTATGTCACAATTCATTTTTTATCTATTAGCTATCCCTGATCACTATGTGAACTTCCCACATTCCTTCATGGTGCCAATCTGAAAGGTCACAATATATATATATTGTAACCGTTCGATTGTTGTCCCAACTACATAATATCACCAAAACATAAGTGCGCTAAGAATTGTAACTTCGATCACCGATCAATTCCCGCTGCACATTATCAGCTATTAAGAGCTGTAACCAAAAGCATATCATGCCATCTATATTATGCACCAAAGACCACAACCAAAATCTGGAGCAACTTACCACAGACCAAACTAATGATATAACATAAACTTTTTATGATTTAATTTGATCGCAGCCAGGGTGTACCGCGAAGACCTATCATAGTAGTATGATAAAATACATTAAACAAATTATAAGTATGTAATGTTATTATCTTTCAAACCTTAATTTGCGACTTTCATTGTATGAGACCCGATGGCCGACCATGTACAAGATGGCATAATTTGTGGAACTACATAAGATTATGAAATTTTAAACCATCTATATGATTTTTAATACAAATGCTAGTCCAGGTAAAGCTTTGCAATAAATAAACATAAATACTTGGGTTCTTTTTTTATAGTTTACTATATCACTGAGACTCTTATTATACTGACAAATGACAATTTAAAAACGTTAAGTAAATATATTCAATCATGTCATTATCTGGTAAATCTGTTTACAGGTTTAATAATCAATTTATATTGTATACTAGAATCAACTACGCAAAGCTAAAATGATGGAAAAGGTAAATGGGATTTTATTGTACCTTACACATCATAAACTACCAAAGACGAAAAGCATCCAAATGTTTTCTCAAAATATCACTAAACTCTTATATCATGTTGACGATAGTATGTACTTCAATGTATGCTCTATCCAAGGTTTATGATTTCTGATTTTATGAATGACAAATAGCAACGGCACAGTAAGTTTAATTATAAATCAACGTTTATTTACAAATTTATGAATAATAAGTAATTAATTCTAATGTTATAATTAAAGACATAAATAAACAAATAAAATAAATAAATTATAATTCCATCGACTTCCTTCAATAACATATCATAGGTACGGTTTTTAAAAACCTAATCATACCTTATATTTCAATTTGATATAATGAATGTATTGAGGAAATTATACTAAATTCAACATCAACTCATGAAACATCTAATGTCATTTCCAGATTCAATAAATCTATACCGTAAACTTATAATAATATAATAAATAATATTATATCTGTAGGATTTAGCTATAATGCAATCATTAAATAAAGTGAAAATTTAAACTTACATTCAGGTAAATAATAATCAACCAACAGTTAATTATTATGAGGTAACTTGAATAGAATGTCCTGCTACAATTTGATGATCTAACTTATAAATTATACTTACAAATGGAAGAAGATGATTTAGCAGAATAACTAAAATACTTTGCCCAACTTATATCTATGAAGTAAAACCATATTCCTGTGGATGCATTCATCTACACATAGGAATTAAATAACACTAAACGCTTTGTGGATTTATACACCATCATAAAGTAATAAGTATAATTACACAATTCCGCGGATTAACCACCAGCGCAGGAATGAGTGTAAAATACAAAAATGGCAATTAAGTAATCTGCGGATTAACCACTGGCACAGATTAATGCCTTTTAACATTATAAAACAACATTACTATTTACTTCACATTAAAGTGCAAAATCATCCTCCTCAGTTATTCTGACCATTCAGAAAACACTAACATTTTAGCAAATGTGGGTTCTTGCATAATAAAATGTTACACTAATCAGGACAACTAATGTACTAACTTATCTTGCTTAAAATAAAACATATGTAATATAATATAAGTAATATTAGTATAGGAATAGAAATCTGGAAAGACTCACAAAATACCTCATGAAAAATTGATACATCTCATAAATTCATTTAGTACTTTTCAAGCTTTTTCGCAAGCGCTATTCTCTTGAATAAGTATTTTATTCAACCCCTATTAATTTAAACTTAATAAAATATAACTTATGAACTTCACATGCAAGTTCATATAACGATAAAATTAAAGTAATGCATTATTCATCAAATACATAAAATCTAACAGGTGTGTGTGTGATATAAATTAAATGTATAGCATTTTATAGTTCAATACATGAATTCTAGCAGGTGTGTGTATCACAAATTAAATTGTATAGCATTTTATAACTACAAATATGATCCGTGAAATCCATGTACGATGTGTCGAACAATAAATATACGAAGTAATAGCTACAATTATAGTTGAATTCCATACATGTAATTTTATCCATTTGTATTAGTTATTATAAGCACTATTAGATTAACGATTTTACGTGGCTCCATAAACATGAAACAATTCCAAAATATGACACGCAGAGTTTAAATGAAAATGTTTTTTCATAAGTTATTAATTTCTACATTTCTCTATTAAAACTGTTCCAAGTTTATCACATCCATGCTAATATTTATTTATCCACGCTTAAATCTAGGAATACTAATTATAGCAATTAATTTAATCATTCCAAACTGACGATAAAATTAGAAAATAGCTTTAATTAATTATTTGAAGACTGTTTTTATTATCCAAATGGTAAACAAATTAACTAGCAAATATATTACTGGCATTGCAAAGTTAAATATCAATCAATACTATATTTTTTATTAAAATTATAAACGGAAATATTAAACTATGTTAATAACTTTAACATTTTACTTTAATTTAAACTTCTTCTTTTTTAAAAAGCAAATTTTCATATTTATAAAACTTCTGTAATTAAAACACTTATTTAATTTTTCCAAATTGTAGAATAATAAATATTTTAAAACATACCAAAATCTTGCAATTAATTCTGCTTTTAAACTGGAAAGCTCCGACATATTTCAAATGTAATATTGGAAAATTATTATTAGCGATTTGATCCACCTGGTTAGCCGACTTGAACAGACTTTTAAATTTAGCAATTCATCTTATTATTAAATACCACTATGTTATTTTTACGTTTATAGAAAACTTTGTGGTAATCCGTTTACTTGTTAACTATTTTAAAATAAGCTTATCATATTTACACCATTTGCCTTTTACCATTTTCTTTTCTTTCTCTCCTTCCAAAGCAACACTATCAGACGATCTTTTTTTTTTAATTCGCGCTCCTTTCTTTTTTACATTGAAACGCATACGTAATTACTGTATTTATTTTTAATAATTAAATTTAGTTGAACAAATGTTTTTTTTTTAATTCAATGGAAATAATTTTTAAGACCATTTTAAACAAATAAAAATTATTATTATTTTTAATAATATTTTACCAAATTTAATGTGTTGTCAAAATTTTTAAAAAGTTAAACATTTTGATATGAATTAGTATATGGAAAGAAGCAATTTAAATTTATTAAAATAATATAGACAACAAGTAAGGCAAAATATTACCCATTCTCTCTAATAAATTATTTTGAATATAAGAGAGTAATCTGTTCAAAGTGCAAATCAAGCCAATCAAATCACCAAAAGAAGACAGAGAAATTTTTATACCAGTTACATCAATTATTATATTTTATACTAAAATATATGGTTACAATATATATATATATATATATATATATATATATACATTATAACCTACACTCCCAACACCACTCATATACATTACATGAGCGAAATGCCCATGCGCCAGTTCTATTAATGAATAGAACAATATAACAAGATATATGATACAAAATTATTATTGAGACTCTTCACTTAAGTCTATGTTCAGCTCAGCTCTGTGGGAGGCTATAGGAAGTTCAAAAGATATATGATTATAAGTAAATGAAGGAAGAAATATTACAAAACATTAAATATAATGTAAATCCTTTTTATTAATTAATTGCGTGATAAAGAATCACAATGTTTATTTGTACAATCTATTAAAATATTCTTTCAACTTAATTTCTTCCTTCATCCAAGTACAACATATATCAGATTACTATAATTATATAACTAAACAATTCTATGACTTGGCGTATCATAATCTAAACATCTACTTTAATGCCAATCAAGAAATAAACAATAAGATCTCAGGGAATTTAACAAACACAGTTGAATTAAATAAAATACATTGGCCCATAAGTTATAATTCTAAAGTATGATAAAATGTAATGAAATAAATTGACTAAAATATTTTACTGTGTTTCAATAATAAGATAATGACAGAAATAGGGTACTTTAATCTCATATCATCATCTAACAAATATACCAACTTGGCAACCTTTCTAATACGTTTATCCAGTGGCAAATGTCCCTTATAATGTTTGGATTAAGAAAACAATATTGTCAGACACCAGAAAATTTGATATCATAACTATAAAATAATATATCTATTCTATAATAGATTTATGAAATGTGGAGATGTGGAAATTGAAACACGAATGTACACAAGAATAATTTAAAACACAGTTTTTAATAAATAAACAAATCATTTATTACATTAAAAAAAATTTAGTTTAACATGATATTTCTTTTTTTTACAATAGGACTACTTGTCTTACATGTTTCAAATTATCCAATAAACTTTGAGCATCAGTTTGGGATTATCCCATCATATAACATTTTTATATCCTTTTGAAATCAGAAATTAACACTAAAACTTAAATCTTCTAACTTTGCATACTTGTTTTGTTTAAGTGTTTCACTTAAACATATCATTAACTACATAATATATTACATTGTTGGCACAATAAATATTTATGAGAGGGTTTCTGTTAATTAATAAAATAAATCAAGCTAAGATATTTGGCCATCAACAATGCAACCTTTTCTAACTAATGAAACAATCATTGTTGATTACAAATACCTTTTCACGCACAACAATGAAATCATATTCATTCTGATGGTTTGATGATTTATAATTCTGTACTAAATGAATATAATGTGTTTTAAAACATTTATTTCCCAATTTAATTTCAACAACTTTATACCTTTATATTCGCGATATTATTCATATTACGTGTGTGTGCGTGTATGTCAAGCAACAATAATAGAAACAATCTTTTCTTTTAAACCATCCATTCATCAAGAAAATATTAAATAATTATTTCATTTCAGACAATGTCGTAAACCACCAAAAAAATAAGACACCAATACTATATCAAAAATTATTTTAACTATTTATCTGGCCACATATTAAATAACACAGAGCTATATATTAATGATTATACAGACTACACGATTCAAGGGAGATTCACATGAGGAGCGAATAAACTCTTTACTTAATACTTCTGCAATAATTCATCCAATTCTAAAATATACCGCTGGCGGGGACTTTTCCTCATCACCAAGACTCTAAGAAAAACATCACTTAACTTCAAACTATCATTTCATAATACTCATATAATATAAACTAGGCTCTACTCATGGAAATTATTAAAATATACTAAATAAGGAAAATCTTTTATCCCTACAAATATTAGAATGCATCAGATTATTTTCCATTTACAAAGCTCTTCTATATGTCTAACATTATATTTACATGCCGGCAGATAAATACACACAGATAACATACTAATCCATTCAATTCTATAGAATATGACACATCTGAAATTTACACATAAAATATTCGCAAACAGAACTTTATTAAACAAATGTCATAATTGTGCAAAACAGACACACACACGCGTGGATAAGAATATACACACAAAAAAAAATTAATTCTAAGTTACATACTATGCAGATAATATGGTAATTAGATAATACATTAAGGTATTATTTTTAATTCAGAATAAACTTTAAGTTACTTTTAGAATTTAATAGTTATAATTATTATGAACGAACTTTCTTTATCATATCTAGTAAACTATTTCAGTTATACGTTCATTGATTTTAAAACCAAAATTCTCATTTTGAAATAATAAAATCTATAAAATAAATGTAAACTTCTCTCTAATGTTATGATAAATAAAAAAAAATATATTTCTTTTCTCTACCTTCGTGAAAGAAAAATAAGACATATTTTTATAAAATCAATTTTTACCAGCATATCCACTGCCCATGAATGCGCATTCCGAGACAATCTAGGAGATCATAATAACCCAAATTATAAATAAAACATAATAATAAGTATGCTTATTATTCTATAATATACATTAATAATGACAAGCAATAAAAAAAATAAAGAAACAAAGTTATTTGTTCTGTGACTTAAAGTATAAAAAGTACGCTTGCAAAGTTCTAATCCGGGTTTATGAAACAATATGGGGACGGATTCCAAACTGAATTTGAACATAAAATGAATTTCTGTAGGCTAATAAAAACAAATATATAATCATAACTTAAATATGATCCAGCACTTCCAATGTTCATAGCATCACTATTTGAGCTACTAAATCACGCATAAGTAATCAATTTCTCTTTTATTATGACGGAAATATAAGACATTTTTAGCTACAGTTGGACAGGAATTATTTCATTTACTCTGTAGTAGTTTTAAATTAAGTACGCTATTATTCTTAATAGTTTTCTTAAATAGCATTTGACACTTTATAATCTAATATGTGCATAGTTTATTTTTTTAAATATTGCCAATTAAGATATCATGATTCATTAGTAATTCCACAATTAATACTTTATTATTATAGTGCATTTTTATCAAAGAGAACAGACATTGCACCACATTTCACCCTTCCATTTGACTTAAGTAAATATTTAAGGAGGAGTTTCCTTTGGTTATTTAAAATAATTCACATTTTTATTTCTTTCATTAAATACATTTTATTTTTAGAAATACCAGATAAATAAATACTGTCACTTTTTTATAATTAATTTGAGCATGGCATGATATCAAAATACACATATCTTTAATTTTGCATTTAACTCTCATAAAAGCATAATGTAGAAGATGGTGAAAAATCAAAATAAATTCTGAAAAACAGTCCTGCATATGTTTCCAAAATATATTAGAAGACACACATGGATTAACTATATAACAATAATGTTCATGCACTCTATCTTTTTTCTTAATTATAGATAAATAAAGTAATGTCATCTTAACACTAATAATATACATTTTTAAATATTAATAATTATGAGTTGGTTAATTCAAATGTTTAAAATTAAGGTGAGTATGAAAAACCAATGTACCTTTTTAAAATTTATTCCTGCATTCCAATTAAAGACATTCTTCCGTAATGAATTTCCTAAGATTTTTTAGAAGTTTACTCCAAAGTTTTTTAAATCAATTTGACTTCAGCAAACTGGTTGCAATTACAACTATAATGAGCATTGGCTGCAATTATCACAATAATGAGCAATTTTTTTACTGGAAGCTATCTGTTAAATAGATATTTCTTTTTTCCTCGCAAAAGGTCATTTCCCTTTTCAAGGTTAACTCCCACGTTTTTGCACCCAAGCTAATTACATATTCAAAAAAAATCTTTTCTAAAAAAAAAATCATTCTGATTTTTTACAAGTAAATCAGACAAAAAAATAATATTAATAATAAAAAAAAATAACTTTTACAAACTGGAAAGAAATGAATATTAATTAACTGTTAAACAAAATGATGAATAATTTATTTAATTTATAAAATAATTCACCTATCCAAATATCTGTTAATCATTGAAAAGAAATATATTTGTTAAATTATTAAAGATAATTTCTGTACCTTAAATGTCTTCATGTTAAATGTACTATTGTTTAATGTTATTAGAAAATGAAAATGAAATGAAAATGATGCATCATACATGCATGCACATACACTATACTATAAATATTAAAGTATCTTGACTAAATATAATTGAGGTGACTATTAATGTTGATAAAAGATATAGGTATCAATGAATAAGGGATTATGAAAACATTCAAATCAATACTAAACACTAACATAAAATAACTTTGCATTTTCCTGCGAAAAAAAAAATACTGATTCCTATAATAACAACCCCTCTTTCTGGCATTAAATACTTCACTAACTACAATAATAATAATGAATACTTATAAAGTACTCAATCAACTGCATAAGCAATTCATATCTAAACTTCAAACAATCTCCAGCAAAATTTTTTAAAATTCTAAGGCTATTTCATTTTTTTTAATACAATATAACTATTCAATGCAGATACAAAGTATCTCAATTCCTTGTGCCCATTTCAGATGGTCACGATATATATATAGTAACTAGTTGGGTTACATAAGGCTATCGGCAAAATATTCTTGATTATTATGAATTTTAAAGCACATTGAATACAAGTTAAAGCCTGTTTAAAGTATTTACATATGCTTTCTATGTGCTCAATAAATTAATTACTACTCTACAATAATATACTGTGTGTGCATATATATATATATGACAATAGATGGCGTTATACCAAAAACGCCTTCAAGCGTTTGTTTAAATAAATGTCAGAGCGAGTATTTCACTATCTCTAACTTATCATCAGTGAAGGACAGGATTAAGAAACTAGATCTAAAACACAAACTCTGAGCATTTAAGAAACAGTTTCTATTCAGCTTGCAAGCATACCTTTGAGGTCTTTCTTGCAATGATATATATTGCAGAGACTTCTACTATGTGGTGATGCTGAACTTATATCAGACCCATGTAGCTATCTGGCATGCTATGCTGAGTTTGAAGACATTACATGTCTAAAAGATTCATGCTTGCAAGCTGAATAGAAACTGATTCTTAAACGCTCAGAGTTTGTGTTTTAGATCTAGTTTCTTAATCCTGTCCTTCACTGACGATAGCAAATAGCTTGAAATCATGATCTGAAGGTGGAAATTAAAGTTAGAGATAGTGAAATACTCGCTCTGACGTTTATGTAAACAAACACTTGAAGGTGTTTTTGGTATAATGCCATCTATTGTCATAAATACAAGTGTATGCAAGTTTTTAACTTGTGTTTTTTGTTTTTCATAAATGTACCTTTGAGGTCTTTCTTGCAATGATATATATTGCAGAGACTTCTACTATGTGGTGATGCTGAATTGATATCAGACCCATGTAGCTATCTGGCATGCTATGCTGAGTTTGAAGACATTACGTCTAAAAGATTCATGCTTGCAAGCTGAATAGAAACTGATTCTTAAACGCTCAGAGTTTGTGTTTTAGATCTAGTTTCTTAATCCTGTCCTTCACTGACGATAGCAAATAGCTTGAAATCATGATCTGAAGGTGGAAATTAAGTTAGAGATAGTGAAATACTCGCTCTGACGTTTATGTAAACAAACACTTGAAGGTGTTTTTGGTATAATGCCATCTATTGTCATAAATACAAGTGTATGCAAGTTTTTAACTTGTGTTTTTTGTTTTTCATAAATGTACCTTTGAGGTCTTTCTTGCAATGATATATATTGCAGAGACTTCTACTATGTGGTGATGCTGAATTGATATCAGACCCATGTAGCTATCTGGCATGCTATGCTGAGTATGAAGACATTACATGTCTAAAAGATTCATGCTTGCAAGCTGAATAGAAACTGTTTCTTAAACGCTCAGAGTTTGTGTTTTAGATCTAGTTTCTTAATCCTGTCCTTCACTGACGATAGCAAATAGCTTGAAATCATGATCTGAAGGTGGAAATTAAGTTAGAGATAGTGAAATACTCACTCTGACATTTATGTAAAAAAACACTTGAAGGTGTTTTTGGTATAACGCCATGTATTGTCATAAATACAAGCGTATGCAAGTTTTTAACTTGTGTTTTTTGTTTTTCATATATATATATATATATGTAAAGGAAAAGTAGAAATAAACAGAGACATAAATTTTTGTAGATATTTCTCTACATTTTCTGGAATAAAATAATAATAAATAAAGAGTTAAATAACTCTCAATTTAAAATAAAATTTTATTATAAACTAAACTTTTAAAAAGGTCTGAATAAATATAAATATTGTATTATTAATATTCTGATTTTGAAATTTAAAAACAAGTATGGTATTTTTGAAATTTTTAAATTAATTGAACAAAATTTCTATTAGAAATCCCTTAAGTGAAAACATGTATATCACATTTTGATAAAATTTTTATACTTGTTTTCAAAAGGTATTAGAGAGAGGAAAACAATTCTGTTTTCAATCAAGATGTTGTTATTACCTTGGATGATTCTATAAAAGGCTGATAAAAATATCAGCTGAGGTCTGGATAGTGATTTTTGAAGACAATAGTCTGGACTGTAGTTTTTATAAGAGCTGAACAGAACAATTTGGCTAATAAAATTTTTTGAGTAAGTGGCAGCAATTTGATGACCAAAATAGATAGCTGCAGTTTGTTGTTGGCTGTAGCAGAGTTGGCAGAATAGCTACCATGAACTGATGTAGCTGAAGGAAGGACAGTAGATCCATGAGCTACTAATATTTAAGTTTTCAGGAGTTTGAATTCACATGAAGAAAAATGACCCACTTCTTTGTGTTGAAATTCATAGCCTTAAATGTGTAGAGGACAGTTCCTTGCCTGAAATCTACCAAACCAAGATAGCTAGCTTACCTGAAGTGCAATCCAAGAAGCTGCTTGCTTGGAACAATCCTAGACCAAAGGGAGACCAACATTTTACATGGATTATATTTTTCCTGATAATGACAATGTATCTAAAGGCAGAGAAGAACAGATAAATGTATATACAACTGGTGGTGAGTAGCGTTATACATGATAATAAAATTTAAATAATTCATTTCAAAAGTGATATATATATATATATATATTGTAACGGGCATGGGACGATCGAAAAGCTCCAACTTCCCTTTCACTTATATATGTAATGGGGAATTCTTATTATTCAAAATCGTCCACTTTCCGCTACCTCAAGCAGGGAGAAATACGGAAACAGACGAGCCGATTTCCGTACTTGACCGAATCTGTAAGCTATACGGATATAGTCTCCAGATTATTTTTCCCGATCAACTTTCTCCCGACTGCCGTAAGATATTACAGTTACAGCGCTTGGCTAATTTATAAATTTTACAGGATAAACCCCTGCACCATCAATGTTTCACGTGTTAATTTCATAACTAAAAGAATGACAAAAAATGAAGTAATATTTCTACACTCCTAGTATTAGACTATTTTGTGGGGTGGCGAAGAACAAGACAAGACAGATTTAAATAAATTAATATATTTTTAATACTAACCAATAATTTGATAATAAAAGATATAAAAAACATTAACATAAAAAATTAAAACATATTATATTCTATAGTGCTCTAAGGAAATAAATACTTGAAATTCTTATAAATAAATACTTGACATCATTATAAATGCTGTCACATTTATAACTCGTTAGCCTAGCTGTCTATCAAAAGAATGTCATTACCATTCATGAAAGGCATTTGGCCATTGTCTATGGAATATATGTGCACATTTGATGATATATAAAATAATATTTAAGTTACCTAGGGTTTAGTCTTTGAGTTCATTCTGACGTGTTGTCGACCATCACGTGGATTATCCACTTCTTTAGGAGGGACGGTCGTAGATTATATTTGGCGAAATGTAGCTTCTTGGTTAATAAGGCATGGGGGATGAGGCATCACAGGTCCGGCCACTACAGGAGTCCATAGGCAGGCGTTTCTAATGTAGCTGTTACATTATTGCAGAACCATTGGTACAGAAGTCCGGATTGACTGCGATCATGATGGCCTTAGCCGGTCATACTATGTGAGGTATCGATGGTAAAAGTCATGTTGGTTAGCTATATCGGCTGATTCTTGGAGCCGCAATTTTTTCACCTTGTCGACTTTAAGTCTCAAGCTCTAATCTCCCCTTTAATCTTCTTAGCTCTCCACCTAATTTTTTCTTTTTTTTTTTTTTAATTAAAACATTCCAATGGTCTTTGTCCTTTATATTCTTGGTTTCCACTTGTTGTTGACACCTCCCATGCTATGCCTTCGGCCATATGTAACTTTATTTTATATGATTTTATCGCACTACGTACATTTTATTTATTTCCTTATTTTTTCTTTGATTACTTACACAAATTTTAAAGCATGTTTTTCTTTATTTCTTATTTAAATTTTAATAATCATTTATTTTTTATCTAATTCTTGCTTTAACTCTACTCCATAAAACCCGCATTTCATTTATCATCAAATGTGTACTTTGAAGCCCAGATTCTTATCTTTTCGAACATATTCATTTTCTAGGTTTTTCTTTCCGCGCTATTGAAGTTTTTTCTTTTTTTTTTTTAAACTTTACTTTTCCTAAATCATATTTTACTACATGTTTTATTTATGTTTCTTTACTGCTTTAACTTTCCTACCGTATGCTTGTAGTATTATAATTTAATATTTACTTTTATCAAAATTCGGACTTTGACTAGCAAAAGATAACGATCTTGTTAACTCTAGTTCCCTCTCTTTCTCGTTGTTTTGCTAATTTTCAATATTTCTTGGTTTTGTTAATTTCAAGCTCGTTTTTTCTTTCTTATTTATTTCTTTCTTTCCAACCCTAACATTTCTAATTTGTGGATGTTTTGTAGGTACATGTGTGACCACAGTATGTGCGCTCATCACATTACACCGTCCTCCCGTTTAAAATTTTTTTTCTGCACAAAAAAATTTTTAACCTTATGCCTGGAAAGCTAAGTGCTCCCAACTATTGTTCGAACTGTTTTTTTTTTTTTCATTGTTGCTACTATGATGTAGCGATGAGGTTAATCTATAGAGAGGCGACCAGGTAAATTATATCCCTTTCTTTGCTGAACCAAGCAGTATAGCCAAACCAATTTAATCCTAACATTACCATGCATGCGTTTAATTTCTGCCGCTACTCGTATCTACAGGTTTGAATCCACAGGATATCTCTGTGACCCGATTAAACCTGTTCATACATTGCATTTCTGCAATAAGGCACCTCTAAGTGCCAACTCCGGACACTATTATTGAGGTGGCTTGGGAGACTGGCATCTTTCCGTCCAGCTCATTCATGAGCCCAGTGTATTTCTGAAAGCTCTATATTCATACAAAAGGGGTTCTTTCCCCATAGATTGGTCTCTGGACCATTGACTCATGATATATGTGCTTAATATCTAACTGGAAATATTAATCCAGTGAGTCATTGTGATACTGGGATCTCTGTCCCTGTGTTCTCTGTGTGATAATACTTGATGCACCGCAGAACACACAAGCATGGCAAAGAAGAAGGCAAAACCAAGTACTGCTAATAAGATCAAGCTACAAATATCTAAGCCTACTTTCCCTCAACCTCAATCTATGACCCCATCCTGCCAATTAATTTATCCTTTATCATTTTATCCTAAAGTGCCTCATACTGTTTGGCCATCTATCGTTAGTTTCCGTATGCCCATCCGTTCTCCATGATTCGAGGTCCATGTCCATTTCTGAATTTGTCATCATCTAGTCCCCCTTTTTTATTTTGGGACCGCTCTTACATTTTATCTGGTGGTTGTCTTCCTCTGTTGATATCACCTCTTCCTCCTCTGGGATGCGGATGTTGCTCTCGAGGTCCATGACTCACTGTCATGTCATATGGACGCTTATATTCTGTCTCCTCTCTCTGTTGTCCGTTTTCTTGCCTCCTCGGGTTCCATTCCCTAGAATATCCTTGTTCTTCTTGCCAACGTCTTTCCCCAGGATCCCAGTCATTTCTTATTCTGGGTGCTTCTTTTACACGTGGTTCCGATGGCGATTCATCATTCTGTTGGTTGTCCCTAGTGGTGTCCAGCGCACTCAGCATCTCCGCCCCCTGGTCCACCGTTTTCCTCTCTGTACTGATGAGAGTATGTTCAATGTCCTTCGGAAACCTGGACCTAATTATATGGAGTATTTGCATCTCCGATAACCGGTTTGCCATTATTAGTCGTAATCTAGCCACTTGTCGACGGAAGAGTGTTACGAATGATTCCTCCGGTCCCCATTTGTGCTGTTTTATTTGATGCAACATATGCTCCTGGAGCTCCTCACTCCAATAACTGCTCTTCAACATTCTCTGGTATGCTGCAAACGTAATGGGCTTCTGGAATAGCGAATTCCACCAGACTTGAGACTCGCCCTGCAGATGGCTGCAAGCGACTGCTATCTTGGCTTCTTCCCTTACTCTACTGAATTGAAAGTACCATTCCAGGCTGTTCAAGTGTTCCATCGGGCTTTCTCCAGGGTTACCAGAGAAAACTTGTACCTTCAGGGGGTAGTGGAAGCCCACAGGATAGTCCATGTAATTTCCAGAATCTCTGATTCTGTCTTCTCCATTAGTTCTTGGTTCTCGGCCCTCTATATTGGCCTTAATGCTGCTATTGGCTGTACTCTTTACACATTTTTCCACTCTTATGTTTAAGCTGGCTACTACTTTTGCCACTTGACCTAAACTCTCCTGCATGCTCATCATCACTCTTTGACTCTTATCTCTAACTATCTCCGTCTCTTCATCTAACGGCCTTATCTCCCTTTCTGGATGTCCTATATTTTTTTCCCAATCACACTCTCCTAATTCTCTAACTTTCTCCTCAACTGTTTCAGATTTCGCATATCCACACGGCCCTATACTCCTTTGTTCCTCCATCCCCATCTCTGGGTGAAATCCAGCCCATGTATCATTAGACTTTGATTGCTGGATGATCTCATTTTTTACTTCTTCCTTGAATGCAGCCATTCTTTTTTGGCTATCGATTTCGACCTTGATCATCCATTCTTCTATTCTTCTCTCCTGTCTGTTCATGTATTCTTCCATGAATTGCTGTTGATCAATCCTCATTTGCCTTAG
Source organism: Epiperipatus broadwayi (assembly GCA_028023455.1). Taxonomy (NCBI): domain Eukaryota; kingdom Metazoa; phylum Onychophora; class Udeonychophora; order Euonychophora; family Peripatidae; genus Epiperipatus; species Epiperipatus broadwayi. The sequence continues at coordinate 19,535,010 of JAQFVV010000007.1, read as the reverse complement.
CATATCCATGATATCATTATTACTTATTTTACCCGGTGCTTTCATCTCTTTATCTTCATTCCCCTCTCTCACTTCCTTTCCTTGAACGTCCATTTTATCTTGGGATCTCGTATGCATAAATATAATGTTCTTTAACCCTTAATCTATGTTTTTAATATTGTTTTACTAAACTCTTCTGGCTATATTTATATAACGAAAAATTTTTTTTATTGATTTTCTGCTTTCCTTTTACTTTGATTAACGATTTAATATTTGTGATTTATCAGTGAGCATTTAGATCGCTAGCCAATCCAAACATTTGTACTCCGGTTCCTCTTCTTGTCCGCCTGCCCTAGATTTGCCCAACTGCCCGTCCACCTTGATGATTGTCCTCGTTTTTCCCTACTCATCTACCTCTGACTCACTTTAATTAATTCAATGCTGCACATTTATATATATATATTTTAAAATTTTAACTCACTACTATATCGATATATCTAAATAAATTCATTTTGACTGTGTTTCCAGACGCATGAACTTATGACATATATATTTCTAATATCTCGTTATAAACTCCACTTATTTTATGGTCGTTTTAAAATAAAGTCATACACATATATTTCTTCACTGGGATGATCTCATTCATTACACATAAAACGTTTTTTGTAAATTATATTCCTTTCACTATCTTATAATCATACGTATATCTTCTTTTTTTTTCAACACGACTTATATTACATGGCGGTAATCATTTGACATTATGATTTCTTTGCTCGTTATAACTTGACTAATTATTATCTGAGATTATCCTTCACTATTCATTTCAATAACTTTCATAATACAAAAAAAAATTTCCCCCTCGCTACTCTTTGTACACATTTGACGTGAAACGCTCGTATGGAGTATTATAAAAAAAAACTTATCCCCTTCGCCTTCGCTTTTCACCACTTTAACTTGCAACGCTACATTTATATGTTTGAAAACACATATATTAACCAATTTTTATTTTAGAAAATATTTATTATATTATATAATTATTCAACACGCGATTGTTAATTGGGCAGAAGTTTCAAATCCCGGACTGGCCCCCAAAATATGTAACGGGCACGGGATGATCGAAAAGCTCCAACTTCCCTTTCACTTATATATGTAATGGGGAATTCTTATTATTCAAAATCATCCACTTTCCGCTACCTCAAGCAGGGAGAAATATGGAAACAGATGAGCCGATTTCCGTACTTGACCGAATCTGTAAGCTATACGGATATAGTCTCCAGATTATTTTTCTCGATCAACTTTCTCCCGACTGCCGTAAGATATTACAGTTACAGTGCTTGGCTAATTTATAAATTTTACAGGATAAACCCCTGCACCATCAACGTTTCACATGTTAATTTCATAACTAAAAGAATGACAAAAAATGAAGTAATATTTCTACCTTCCTAGTATTAGACTATTTTGTGGGGTGGCGAAGAACGAGACAAGACAGATTTAAATAAATTAATATATTTTTAATACTAACCAATAATTTGATAATAAAAGATATAAGAAACATTAACATAAAACATTAAAACATATTATATTCTATAGTGCTCTAAGGAAATAAATACTTGAAATTCTTATAAATAAATACTTGACATCATTATAAATGCTGTCACATTTATAACTCATTAGCCTAGCTGCCTATCAAAAGAATGTCATTACCATTCATGAAAGGCATTTGGCCATTGTCTATGGAATTTATGTGCACATTTGACGATATATAAAATAATATTTAAGTTATCTAGGGTTTAGTCTTTGAGTTCATTCCGACGTGTTGTCGACCGTCACGTGGATTATCCACTTCTTTAGGAGGGACGGTCGTAGATTATATTTGGCAGGATGTAGCTTCTTGGTTAATAAGGCATGGAGGATGAGGCATCACAGGTCGGGCCACTACAGGAGTCCATAGGCAGGCATTACTACCGTAGCTGTTACATTATTGCAGAACCATTGGTACAGAAGTCCAGATTGACTGCGATCATGATGGCCTTACCGGTCATACTATGTGAGGTATCGACGGTAAAAGTCATGTTGGTTAGCTGTATCGGCCGATTCTTGGAGCCGCGATTTTTTCACCTTGTCGACTCAAAGTCTCAAGCTCTAATCTCCCCTTTAATCTCCTTAGCTCTCCACCTAATTTTTTCTTTTTTTTTTTTAATTAAAACATTCCAATGGTCTTTGTCCTTTAGATTCTTTGTTTCCACTTGTTGTTGACACCTCCCATGCTATGCCTTCGGCCATATGTAACTTTATTTTATATGATTTTATCGCACTACGTACATTTTATTTATTTCCTTATTTTTTCTTTGATTACTTACACAAATTTTAATGCATGTTTTTCTTTATTTCTTATTTAAATTTTAATAATCATTTATTTTTTATCTAATTCTTGCTTTAACTCTACTCCATAAAACCCGCATTTCGTTTATCGTCAAATGTGTACTTTGAAGCCCAGATTCTTATCTTTTCGAACATATTAATTTTCTAGGTTTTTCTTTCCGCGCTATCAAAGTTTTTTTCTTTCTTTTTTTTTTTTTTAAACTTTACTTTTCCTAAATCATATTTTACTACATGTTTTATTTATGTTTCTTTACTGCTTTAACTTTCCTACCATATGCTTGTAGTATTATAATTTAATATTTACTTTTATCAAAATTCGGACTTTGACTAGCAAAAGATAACGATCTTGTTAACTCTAGTTCCCTCTCTTTCTCTTTGTTTTGCTAATTTTCAACATTTCTTGGTTTTGTTAATTTCCAAGCTCGTTTTTTCTTTCTTATTTATTTCTTTCCAACCCTAACATTTCTAATTTGTGGATGTTTTGTAGGTACATGTGTGACCACAGTATGTGCGCTCATCACAATATCAAAATAGATATTTTAAATAATTGATATAGTAAAAATGATATTTAAAATCTATATTTTTAAATTTAAAGGCTTCTAATTAATCAATCAACAATAATCCTTACAAAACTGATTTTGTTTATTTTTCAAAAGGAAAAAAAAGAAAACTATACCCAGCAAAGTAAAACTTACCATAAAAAATATGTGAATTTTATAAGATAATTTCAACAAAGAATTTAATTGTGAAAATGTATATTTTAATAACTTTATTATTCTAACAAATTAAAATAGGTAAATGTCTGTCTGCATACACACACACATGCTTATATTAATTTTAAATCTTTTATTTTATTTTATATAACAATTCAAATATGTTATATAAATAAATTAATATATTTCACTAATATGCAGTTTGAATAAACCTAGCATGAAGTACTTGTATTATTAAAAATATAAGTTAAAATGTTTAACCATATATTATTTTTAGATAACAAGTTAAATATGTTCAAAAATTTCACAGACACACATGTATGTGTGCATATATCTGTCAATTGTATTGCAAATACCAATGCTTGTCAAGTATAACCCATATGTAAAATTTAATCATTTTCTTTTATATTTATTTTATATTAATTGAAATGTGTTCATTGTATATTATTCAAAATCTGAAGCCTTGTCCTATAAGACCTTAATTTCATTTTTTATTGTTATCCGATAAACTTATTCAATTGTAAAAATTATTCCAGTGACTTAATTGTAAATAGTTATGGAATATTATGTAAATTATCTCTTCATCACCATACCAGTAATAGAGCTTGTGTTCTCTGATCTAGATTCAAGCACTGGATGAATATATGTGGGGGTGTATTTAGTGCTTTAGGAGCATTCCATTTGATATTGTACTGGTTTTGGCACAATGATTATATTCTTCAAAGCTCCTGCACTACATTTTATTTTAGTTTAGACTTATTAGAAGTTAAGTTTATAGTTGGCCAATACAAATGGCCTGAGCATTGATGATGATCAGCATGTTTTTTATCCCAGCATTATTGTTTAGATTTTTCTGGTTATGTATTCTGATGGATACACAATTAGTTTGTGCCTCCAAATTAATGGTTACATAATTTCTCCAAGCTGGTAAAGGCTCAATAGTTAGCCTGGTCTACAGAAGACCCATTTCCAATCCAGTCATAAGATTGACTGTTGATTTTATTTTGATGTATTTTGATAGATCATTCACGATGATGAATGGTTATTTTCTTTGTGTATTATTAGTAACTATTTTTATTTACTTTATAATGCTGGTTGATGGGTAATTATGCTTTTAGTTAATCTGCTGATCTCTCAATGATCTCTGAGAGATTCTCTGATCTCATGCTGTTAAATATATAAAATTATTTATATATTTTGAATATTAAACATTACTTTAATAAGTAATTTTATATTTCATTTTAAATTTATTAGGAGTGATGATGATTTTTCCATCAACCCAGGTATGACCATCTCCATCTTTCCACCATACCACCTCATCTTGTTACAAATGATTACCTAACTGAGCAACAATGACGATCATGTACTGTGGCAATCGTTATATATGGCTGCCCAACATAAGGCTGATGATGATCCCATACTGGTGATTCTCACTCCAAATTATCAATATTATCTCAAACCACAACTGAGAAAGAATAAAATATGCATTTTATACAAAATTAATTTTAAAAATTACTATGAAATATATGACAAGAGTATTGATGATTATAAATTATAAAATAGTAATTTTCATGTATGTTTAAACAGGTTCCTATTTGGAGTTAAATAGAAAATCAATGATTTTGGAGATTGGATTTATTGTTGAAGTTTGTTTATCTGTATTTTCAATTTTGATGATGGATGGAGATTTTTGTCATTGGCTTGAGGATGCAATGTTTTCACGCAACTCTGAGAGTGTTCTATCTTGGCTATTTGCTCCAACCCATTTTTCTAATTTGTATTGTTTATCATAGAGCAGTTAATGTGGTCCTGCCATGATTCCAACCTCTAAGTCTCCAAAGAAAAGGAGCAAGGCATAGCTTGTATTTCCCAATTCATAAGACTCAAAAAAAGCAGGTCATAGTTTTGTATTTTCCAGCCCCTCCACAGAAGACAGCTTGCAGTATCTTTATAAGGGTTGTAGTAGTATATAGTGTCTCATGTGAGGTAGTTCTTTTGGTGTTTATGGTACATTGTGTACTTAAAGTCTGATGGCTGAATTCTTTAGCTATCTCAAAATTGCAGATCACCCTACTGTCATGAGTACATAGTTTTATGTATGAACTTTGTTTTGATTATACATGTAAATTGTGTAAATATTGTTAGATAGATGTTTCATTTCTATTTTCCTTTTCCCTCAGACTGGAGCAATGTAACCAGTTGGGTTATATGGCACACACTAATACATCGGTATATTAATATTGAAAATATTTTAAAATGGATGAACCCTCAAAATGTCGTTTATATATGCAACCCATGAAAATCTTCGTATCAACATATATATAATAAAGAAAAAGTAGAATTAAATACAGACAAATTTTTGTAGATATTTTTCTACATTTCCTGGAATAAAATAATAATAAGTAAAGAATTAAATAACTCTCAATTTAAAATAAAATTTTATTTTAAATTAAACTTTTAAAAAGGTATGATTAAATATAAATATTGTATTATTTATATTCTGATTTTGAAATTTAAAAACAAGTATGGTATTTTTGAAACTTTTAAATTAATTAAACAAAATATCTATCTATTAGAAATCCCCTGAGTGAAAACATGTATATCACACTTTGACAAAAATGTCAAACTTGTTTTCAAAAGGGATTAGAGAGACAAAAAAAACAAAAACTGTTTTCAATCAAAGTGTTGTTATTACCTCATCTGATTCTATAAAAGGACTGATGAAAATATCAGTTTCAGTCTGAATAGCAATTTATGAAGAGAACACTTTGGATTGTAGTTTTTATAAGAGCTGAACAGAAAAGTTTGGCTAGTAAAATTTTTTGAGACAATGGCAGTAATTAGCTGACAAAAATAGATAGCTGCAGTTTGTTGTTGGCTGTAGCAGAGTTGGCAAAATAGCTATGATGAACTGATGTAGCTGAAAACAGGACAGTAGATTCAGGAGCTGCTACTATTTTCCTTTCCAGGAGTTTGAATTCACATAAAGAAAAGTGACCTACTTCTTGAAATTCATAGTCTTAAATATGAAGAGGACAGTTGTTTGCCTGAAATCTATCGAACTAATACAGCTAGCTTACCTGAAGCCCAATCCAAGACAGCTGCTTTCCATCAACAATCCTATGCAGTAAGGAGACCAACATTTTACATGGATATTTTTCTTGATGACAATCAACAAAACCAAACTCACCAAAAAAATTTTCCATCTTGCCCATGGAACCCCAGCTTGCTGAAGAAGTAATTATATGCATGCTGACATATCTAAAGGCAGAGAAGGACAGATAAACATATATTCAACTGGAGGTGGGTAGCATTATATATGATAATGAAATTTAAATATTTCATTTTAAAATGACATTTTAAAAATGATATATATATATAGTGATCTTCTGAATATGCACAAAAAACCAATTGTAATTAAATAGCATTGTGTCAGTAACAGCTGGTTGCATCTAACTAAAAAAAACAAAATAACTTGAAATTTTAAATTTTTTTTGCATTAATGAACTAAAACTATGTTTAAAAGCATGTTAGTATTTTTCTTTGGGTGAATATTTAATGATAGGTAGGGGGTGGCTTGTCACATAAATAGTTAGTATATAGTTTAAATCGATCCAAGTTTGTTTTATTTGTCTGCAAGACAGTATCGGTATTTGTTTTGATGATTTTCTGGTTTGTTTGCTCTTTAATACTTCAATCCATAGTGTAATTAGTGCAGTATATTTGGTTTATAGTCATAGACATTTTTATTTGGGTCAGACTGGTTTGGTACTTGTAGTACATCATTTATGTATGTGCATCTATGCTTGTGGGTTGTGCAATTCTGTCAGTTACATTATATATATATATATATAAATTTGAAATAGATTTTAATTATCAAATACATTATATTCTTTTCTAAACAGATGGACATCCACCACTACACATGCGCTGTACTGTCTTGTTAAATCAAAGTTGTTTTTGTTGAATATGAGAAAACTCGCAATCCGAGCCATATAATTCAATAAAAACAACGTTGGTTTAATATAACAGTGTAGCGATTGATTACGACAATATAGCATGTGTAGCGGTTCATTACCGTCTCTTTAGAATTATAGTTTGAAATTGTGCTAGTCAATATCTCTATTTTTATATTTTTATTTTTGTTATAATTCTACTAACATCAGCAAAGATGCAAGTATAGCTAATATATAAATAAAGTTTGAATTTTTCTAAATACATTCAATAATTCAGCTACATGATGTAAATAGATATCACATTATTAGAAATACTATAATATATCAATAAAAAACAGCAATAAAAATATCAGTAGCTGTTCTTTAACAATAGATGAATATTACCTTTAATGTTTATTGGATGAATATTATCTTAGCCCATGCAAATATGTTTATGCTAATTATATATTTTTTGCATTATCCAATTGTCATTGAGCTAAAGTTAAAAACCTTAAAGATATGATCGTCTTATTAGTCATTACTATTTTTAAAATAAAGATCAAATTTGCATAATTTTTTTTTTAGCTGTCTTTAGCACCCTTTGGTCTTCTTCTGATAAAGAATTAGTTCAATTTTTAATTTTATTTGCGATCTACAATTTCTTAAAATCGAACGAATTATGAGTTGTTTGCTTATATATTAAAAAATTAAATGAACTAAAATAATACTTGATTTCAAAATGAAAAATAATAATAGTTATAAATATAAATCCAAACTCTTAATATTAGCTTTGATATATTCTGGCTTTAGTAGGTTCAGCTCAGTATATTAGTGGTATTAATTTGGCCAACTCCACACAACACAACTAACTATATTTTAATATATGAATTTTTTCTATAGTACAGGCTTTTTTATTCCTGCACTCGTCAGTTGGTTCATATTATCATCTCCACACATATATATACAACCAGTAAATAATCTAGGAATTTAGTGCTAGAGCGTTTATAAGTAATTTGAACAAGCGAAGAGGCAAAAACCTCGCAATCCATAATTTGGCACTTTACCATTGTATTAAAACACATAGGTGCTAATAACTATACTGAATAACAGGAAGGTAAAGTGTTGGGGGGATGTTCATCACAGTACTGTTGGCAACATTTAAACCAATATCAATTGTAACCTCATCATCATCATCATCAACCATTATCAATCCACTGCAGGATGAAGGTCTCTCCAAGTTTAATCCATCTTCTCTGATCTTTAGCTTCTCTTCTCCACAACACCCCTGCATATTTTCTTATTTCATCCATCCATCTCACATGTGGTCTCTTTCTGGCTCTTTTACAATCTCTTGGAATCCAGTTTAAAATTTCAATTGTCCATCTATTATCATCTCTTCTAGCAATATGTCCAGCCCAACTACATTTCAATCTTTTAATTTTTTCAATAAGGTCAGTAACACCTGTTTGTTGTCTTACCCATACATTGCGTTTTCGATCTCTTCTTGTTACTCCCAACATACATCTCTCCATACTCCTTTGAGTAGTCTGAAGTCTCTGTATTGCTCTTCTATTAAGTGTCCAAGTCTCAGATCCATAAGTAAGAACTGGTAAAACACATTTGTTAAAAACCATCCTTTTCAAACATATAGGCATATTTCCTTTTAGTATCAAGTTATTTCTACCAAAAGCACTCCAACCAAGTTTAATTCTATGATTAATTTCCTCCATTATGTTTCCATCTGTATTAATAATCTGACCAAGGTATTTGTAACTGTTAACTTCTTCTAATTCTTCATAATCAATCTTTATTTTCATATTTTGAGCAAATCGATTAAACATTACTTTAGTCTTTTTAACATTTATCTTTAGTCCTACTTTTCTACTTTCATCTGCTAACTCCTGCAACATTTCCTGCAGCTCTGAAGCATTATTTGCAAAAACAACTACATTATCTGCGAAATCTAAATGACTTAAATACTCTCCATTTACTTTCACTCCTTTAGTTTCCCATTTTAATCCACAAAATACTTCTTGCAGCACTGCTGTAAAGAGTTTGGAAATATGGAGTCACCTTGTCTTACACCTTTCTCAATGTTGATTTTTCCAGTATCATTATGTAATCTAATTGTTGCTGTTGCATTTTTATAAATATTCTTTAAAATATGACAATATCCTGGATCTATACCTTGATGATCCAATGCTTTAATCACTGAAGAAATGTGTATAGAATCGAATGCCTTTTCATAATCTACAAATCCAAAACATAATGACAACTCATATTCGTTTGTCCTTTCTATGACTTCTCTCAATACCTGAATATGATCTACTGTACCAAAACCACTTTTAAATCCAGCTTGTTCTCTTGGTTGGTGGAAATCCAAAGTTCCCTGTAGACGAATTGTAATTATCTTGGTAAAAATTTTATATAAAACTGATAAAAGGCTGATAGGTCTGTAATTTCTAATATCTTCTTTATCATCTTTTTTAAATATTAATATTATTACTGCATTCTTCCAATCTTCTGGTACATCTTTATCATTTAGACATTTGGTATATAACTTTGCTAAAGTTGTTTCTATTTCTTCACCTGTTTCTTTTAATATATCAATTATAATTCCATCATTTCCTGGAGCCTTTCCTTTCTTCATACACTTAATTGCATGTCTCACTTTTTCATTTAAAATTCTGGGCAATTCGGAAGATGTAATAGATATAGGAGGTACTTGTTCTTTATTACTATATAATTCTTGATAAAAATCTTCTACCAATTTCATGATGTCATCTCTCTTTTTAGTAATAATTCCATCTTTTTTTCTTATTGCAGATATAAATTTCCTACCAATACCAAAATGTTGTTTAACATTTTTGAGACTTTTATTTTCTTCTACAGCTTTCCTTGCTAATTCACAGTTATACTTTCTTATATCATTTTCAACTCTTTTCCGTACCATTTTGCAAAATTCGAGATATTCAATTCTTTTTAATACACCATTTTTGTATATTTTCATATTCCTTCTTTTCTTCATAAATTTTCTAGTCTCAGTAGAAATTTTATTAGTCAATTGCTGCTTTTTTCTACCAGCTATGTTTGTTGCAGTTTTTAAAAGTGTATCAGTTATTTTCATATTAATTTCATTCAAATCTGAATCATTTTCAAAATCTCCTAACACTTGAAACCTATTTGTAAGTTCTAATTTAAATTCATTAGAATGTTTCTGAAGATTAGTAATATCAACTGTAAATATTGTTTTTCTTAATAATTTTTGTCTCTCTAGTTTTACATTAACACGTAACTTACACCTTACTAATCGATGATCACTTCCTGTGTTAAATTTATTAAGAACATTACAATCTTGAAATATGTATTTTCTGTTAGTCAAAATATAATCCAATTCTGCTATACCTTCATTTGGATGCTTCCATGTCCATTTCCTTTTAACATTTTTCTCAAAAAATGAATTCATAATATAAAGTTTTTCTTTTTCTGCAAACTCTACAAGTCTATGTCCTCTCTCATTTCTATTACCATAACCAAAATTACCTACAGCAATTTCGTCTTTCATTTGTCTACCAATTCTAGCATTAAAGTCTCCCATAACAATTTTAAAATGTTGTTTACTCTGATCAAAAGCCTTTTGTACATCCATGTAAAAATCTTCTACTACTTCATCACTATGAGAACTTGTTGGGGCATAAACCTGAATTATCTGCATTTGGTATCTGCTATTAAGTTGTATAACTAATCTTGCCACTCTGTTCGATACACCATCAATCTCCACAATATTGTTCTTCCACTTTTTATTTATAATGAATCCTACTCCACTTGTATTTCCAATATGTGTGCCTTTATAATAGAGTATATGTCTACTTTTTAAATCAATTGTTTCTTCTCCTTTTCTTCTAACTTCACAAAGTCCAATAATGTCCCATTTAATATAAGACAGTTCTTCTTCTAATTCTTGCAATCTTCCTTCACTTGAAAGTGATCTGCAGTTGTAAGTACCTAAATAAAAAGTCGTCATCAAATGGCAGCCTGGGTCTGCAATCAGGAAATTCTTAGCACCCTCCGCCTTCGGCCACCAACCGCTGGCTTGGTTGGTGACTTTACAGCCTCCTGGAAATAAGGGCCATGCTTTATTTTTGTCTGTCGTAATTGTATATATGTATTGGAAAAATATTTATCATTTACACAAACATTCATTCTGCCTTATCAGGCACTGAGAAGAAAGACCATGGTGTTTCTTGATCTTAAACTCAGAGGTAAAAAGCCAATAAACTCACCACACTGGCTAATGCATGTTGATGAGCAGCCCATCCATGTTCGTATACTATATGAATAATCACATAGTAATAACAGCTGCAACGACAAGAACGTATGGAGTGGACATTAGGAATTTGCCCTGCTCGGTTCCTTTAAGGCCTCCAAGAGAAATCAAAGGGTCTCCTTTCAGTTAATAGCAAACTCATTTCTGCTATATTTTTTTTTACATAAAGTGAAATATTAATAAAGTTTAATAATAATATATATTTAAAGTAATAAACTTTATACATCTATAAGAATTACTCAAAAAAATCATTCTTTTTAGATGCCATTTTAACAATCTTGCATATACTGCCTTCTCACATTAATCTGCTAACATAATAAATATGCTTTACTTTAGTCTCCAAGATTATTTATGCCTATTGTGAAACTTCAAAGGGAGGAAATATGCCTTAGCAATAATCTAAGCACAATGTCCACTAGGTCACAATGCAAATATAAATTTTAGTAAATTTAACAATCTTGCAAATAAATATTGGCTATAAAATATGTAGTACTGAGAATATTAAGGAATTCTTTGCAAATCAAACTTTAATGATATGCAAATAATGCTCTTCTATACAAATCTGCTAAGCAGATAAAAATGAATTTATATCTGCATTATGATTTGAAAATGTAAATTAGTTCAAGGCTTTTCCAAGATCATTACTAATTTAAAGTTTTTTTCATGCAATGTATGAATAATTGACTGCCAATTTATGATCTGGAATCCAGGGAAAAGTGGATTATTTTTTTTGTCTGATTAGCAGAAGTGTATGAGATAACTTTGATTACGAGTTTGTTAAAAAGATTTGTTGAATATCCGATTTGTGAAAAATTCTTATAGTACATGAAAATGGAGGTTATTCAAAAATATTATTATATATTTTTAATGTAATCATTAAGAATATAGCAATTTATAAGTATATGTTGTGGAAACTACTTTTTACACTTGCACTATAAAATGCACACACTCTCTCTTGTTAATAAATGTTTTAAAAGCATAGGTGATTCACTAATATTTAGAGATTATTCTTTAAATAAACCAACATATATTAACAGCCTGAATTTACGGCCTACCCTCGTGGCAAGCATGATTTTTAAATCAGAATATTGCAGAGAAGATAACACTGAACTTTATTTAAGTTGGTATATATGTAATCATTAATAATACAGAAATTTATACACACATGCAATATTGTGGAAATAAACAACTCTTCACATACACTCCATAAATTAGATATGCACTCTTATGGCAATAAGGGGTTTAAAAGCATAGGTAGTTTATCTATGCTTATATCTTATTCTTTAAATAAATGAACAATGTTCTTGAATTTAGGCTTGATCTCACTGCATATCCTTTGCACAAGTTCAGATATAAAATCTGCATATTCCTGGCATAGGTTCAGATATGAAATCAGCATATTACTTGCACAGGTTCGAATTATGTGTCACAGGGAAAGAAAACAATATCATTTCTAACTACCTGTAATATTGAATCTTATTTAAATGGGTATATATGCAATAATTAATGTTCATCATCATAATTAATCATTATCTATGCACTGCAGGATGAAGGTCTCAATCCATCTTCTCTGATCTCTAGCATCTCTTTTCCACATCACTCCTGCACGTCTCTTTCTGGGTCTTTTACAATCTCTTGAAATCCAGTTTAAGATTTTAATTGTCCATCTATCATCATCTCTTCTAGCAATATTTTCAGCACAACTTCACTTTAGTCTTTTAATTATAAATTTATTAAATGCACATTGATTACATAAGTAATATTTACCAAGGCTGTAACCTCGAGAATATGCGTGTAAAATGCGATAGTAAGAACCTCTACAGCATAAGCTTGTGTTTAAACACCTGTAGAGGTATCTACTATCACATTTTACACGCATTTTCTCGAGGTTACAGCCTTGGTAAATATTATTTAGTCTTTTAATTTTTTCAATGAGGTCAGTAACACCTGTTTGTTATCTTACACATATATTGCATTTTCGATCTCTTCTTGTTACTCCCAACATGCACCTCTTCATACTTCTTTGAGTGGTCTCAAGTCTCTGTATTGCTCTTCTTTTAAGTGTCAAAGTATCAGATCCATAAGTAAGAACTGGTAAAACACATTTATTAAAAACCTTCCTTTTCAAAGAGGCATATTTCCTTTTAGTATCAAGTTATTTCTACCAAAAGCACTCCAACCAAGTTTGATTCTATGATTAATTTCATCCATTATGTTTCCATCTGTATTAATAATCTGACCAAGATATTTGTAACTGTTAACTTCTTCTAATTCATCATAATCAATCTTTATTTTCATATTTTGAGCAAATCAATTAAACATTACTTTAGTCTTTTTAACATTTATCTTTAGTCCTACTTTCCTACTTTCATATGATAACTCATGCACCATTTCCTACAACTCTAAAGCATTATTTGCAAAAACAACTACATCATCTGCAAAATCTAAATGACTTAAATAATCTCCATTTACTTTCACTCCTTATTCCATTTTAATCCACAAAATACTTCTTGCAGCACTGCTGTAAAAAGTTTTGGAGATATGGAGTCACCCTGTCTTACACCCTTCTCAATGTTGACTTTCCTACTATCATTATGTGAGCTAATTGTTACTGTTACATTTTTATAAATATTCTTTAAAATATGACAATATCCTGGATCTATACCTTGATGATCCAATACTTTAATCACTGAAGAGATGTTTATAGAATCAAATGCCTGTTCATAATATACAAATCCAAAGCATAATGGCAACTCATATTCATTTGCCCTTTCTATAACTTATCTCAATACCTGGATATGATCTACTGTACTAAAACCACTTTTAAAACCTGCTTGTTTTCTTGGTTGATGGAAATCCAATGTTCTCTGTAGACGAGTTGTAATTATCTTAGTAAAAATTTTGTATAAAACTGATAAAAGGCTGATACGTTTGTAATTTCTAATATTTTTTTTATCACGTTTTAAAAATATTAATATTAATACTGCATTCTTCCAATCATCTGGTACATCTTTATCATTTAGACATTTGGTATATAACTTTGCTAAACTTTTTTCTGTTTTTTCACCTGCTTCTTTTAATACATCAATTATAATTCCATCATTACCTGGAGCTTATCCTTTTTTCATAAATTTAATTGCATATCTTACTTCTTCATTTAAAACCCTGGGCAATTCGGAAGATATAATAAATATAAGAAGTACTTGTTCTTTATTACTATATAATTCTTGATAAATGACTTCTACCCATTTCATGATGTCATCTCTCTTTTTAGTAATAATTCCATCTTTTTTTTATTGCAGATATAAATTTCCTACCAATACGAAAATGTTGTTTTACACTTTTAAGACTTTTATTCTCTTCTACAGCTTTCTTTGCTAGTTCAGTTATACGTTCTTATATCATTTTCAACTCTTTTCCGCACCATTTTACAAAATTCGAGATATTCAATCCTTTTTAATGCATCATTTTTGTATATCTTGTTATTCCTTCTTTTCTTCATTAATTCTCTAGTCTCAGTAGAAATTTTATTGGTCAATTGCTGCTTTTTTCTACCAGCTATCTTTGTTGCAGTTTTTAAAAGGGTATCAGTTATTTTCGTATTATTTCATTCAAATCTGAATCATGTTCAAAATCTACTAATGCTTTATATAACTTCCGGTTTCCATGTAGGATTTGTTTACTTCTAATATCTCCTCCTGAAGCCGTCCTATTTGCACCCTTTGAGTTTGATATTCGAAAAATAAAAGTTACATAAAAATCAAGTAAGTACTTTTATCTCTATTTATAACATTTTTCTAAAAAATTGAAATATATTAAGATATATTTAGTCACTATTTGTTGCTAGTCATACGTTCTGAACGCTAATGGCAACCTCAAAAAAGATCTTAGTTAACTCAAGAAATACCAGTGAAACTCCAGTACATGAAAAATAAGACTTTGACAAAATTTGCAAGCTGTTAAGAAAGTTTATATTAAAAATCAACTAGAAAATTAAATTCTAGTCCTAAGAAATCTTTAGATCAATCGAAAAAGGCAATCTTGACTGAAAATATTAACGTAGAAATAGACACAAAACAGAAAATCAATAACGTAAAGTTTAAACAAAGTTCTGATAACTTAAAACAGGTTCCCAAAGCTGCAAATGTTACCAAAATGATAGGGGCCAGTTCGAAATCCATTAATCTTAAAAAAAAAAAAGAACAAACAAGAAAATTAAGCATTGAAAAAAAAAAAGGTGGATTAAGAAAAGTATCGAAAACATTGAGTTACGGTACGAACACGTCTTTCCGGATTTGCCGAAATGCGGGAAAACCTTGCAGAACTCGGACGAGGACTTAAATATGAATGCGAATAAAAAATTTAATTTGGATAAATATGTATTTTTTTCAGAGCTACAATCCTGAAAAAAAAAATCAGATTTTTATCTCTTTCCTGAAAAAAAATATTCGCCAAAAACCGATCAACAGTGGCGCCATTAAAGTAAAAAAAAAATTAGACAGTGCTAATATTCACGGAGTAGATTACGGCGCAAATTCTGATGAATTAAAGCTTATTAACACCAAATTGGATGATGAGGATACATTTAGAGGATCTGAATCTATAAATCTCCCATCCACTCAAGCTCGTACAGATTTCAGAAATGTCTCTGGAACATCAACTTTTATGTGATAACTCTAATATAACCAATCCCCCCAAAAAAAATATGTTTACAAAAATAGCTTGCAAAACGATCTACATTCTATTATAGAGAAAACGGACATCAATACTGAAGTCTTCAAAGACTACACAAGGATTCCTAATTCCATAAATCTGTCTGCAAGTTGCCCAGGACATGCCTCACAGAATATGTTTGAAAGACAAACTTCTCACAAGTTTAGCATTGAAAATTGTAATCAACAATCTAATAACATAGTGTTTAACTCTAATTATAATTACAATGATAATCCAAATACATCACAGAAGATGCATAACTTTAAATATAAAGAGGATTTTCCAGTGTTAAATAAAAACACATCAGATCTTGACTTCAACTCAAACATCTATTGTGACAAAGCTGCAGTCAATACAAAAATACCAACTTTGAGCCCAGCCATTGAGAAAAGCAGAAGTGATGTAATTTCAAATATTGAAGACTATCATAAGGATATTCAAATTCTAGATTTAGATAATATACAATCCACTGAGAACTGTCCTACTACTATCAATACAAACTCTGATTGTGATTTATCTAGACATAATGTAATCACTGAAAGTTTCCAACAATCCATTCCTGCTATACTGATGAGATCTTTCATGAATTACAAAGATCCAAATGCTGTCATTTTAACAACAACAGATAACAACATAAATTCCCAACTCAGGCTTTATTCACATTATTTAAAGACCATGGCATTTGGCCTTCAGTGTTTAAGATTCTATTTCACCCAAACAATAGGTATATTGTGGTACAGTTTCAAAGAAGCATTTAGAAACAATCACAAAACACTAGAAGGTCATTATTTAATCTCAGTTGATATAAATCACCCAACATCTATTGAAGGAACCATATGCAACTGTGGTATTAAGTTTGACAGAGCAGAACTACAAAGAATTCTCAGCTTCCATGGGAAAAATTTGTCTACTCTTAGTTAAGAAACATTGACTGTGAAGTTTTTACAAACACTGCTTTTTTAAAAATTGTACTTGCAAAAGGTATTTCACCATTATCCATTCCAGGGCTTATTCAAGTCAACGAATCTCCCCTCATAATTAATCTGCATGGAGTCGCACCACAGTGCTTCCATTGCTCAAAAAGATGGCATATAATGAAAACATGCCCTGAACATTCATGCCATCAATGTGGTTTAATAAAGAAAAATTTTTACAAATGTACAATTAAAAGATATTGTGCCTCCTTTGTCATCCACCACTCTAATTCCCCATGGAACATTGACAAATTTTGAAGAAAATTTTATGCAGCAATCCAAACACAGTCTCTTCAAATCCTAAATTAAAACACGCTGAACCTTTGAATGACACAGTTAACTTAGTGAATTTTCAATCATCAAATCAAACTGAAGACAGTTCTGGTGAGAAGATAGCTGATTGTCCCACTGAACTTGAGTTTGAATATAGCCTTATTAAGTGTAATAAAGAACTTCAACCCCAAAACGTCGTTCAGTGCCTTCCTGCTCTCCGCAAATGCAAGAACAAAAACAGAAAAAACAAGTTGCATCAGTCAAACTCTTCCTCTTCTGGAGAAAGTGTTGTTACAGACAATCTCCTTAACCTTAATGACAATCCTTGTTTGGGTCATACTTCTGGGGCAAAAAAAATTAAAATGCAAAAGCCCTAGTTTCTCAGAAGCACTAATTGATCTGAGCATGACTGAAACCTTTTTGAAGACTATATCCACAGATCAGTATAATCATGATTGTGAAGAAGTATTACAACTGGAAGATTTCAGTTTAACTTCCTCTCTTATTAATCATGACTCAGAAAAGGATATACTCCATTATAAAAGTGACCAGAACTTCGATAGCCAACTACAAGTTGAAGTGAATTGTCAGGATGATAGTAATTCAAATAAATCAGAGAATGATTAACATTGTATCTGCCAGCATATGAGGCTTAAATTCTCATGACAGGCATATGCTTTGTCACATTGGTTTCATTCTTATAGCCCTGATATTTTAAGTGTTAGACTAAACTGAACTTGCAGTCAGACTCACACATAATTGATATGATACATAGTTTTGGATATTTTCACTACTCCTTCTCTTATTCAGCTTCTGAAGAGGTGGCGATCATAATCAGCAAGAATTCACAAATCACATTGTTCAAAATACTATTCATTGACTCTAATTGCCTAATTTCCATCATACAATATCAAAGCTGGTACTTTATTCTGATAAATGTATATCTCCCTAAATCTCCAGAAATTGTTACAAGAGTGATTAATGCAATTAATTCAACACTGAAGACTTGCCCTTTTGAAATGATTATCATTGGAGATTTTAACAATGCATACCAAGTCTTTCAAAAAAATATATTGGGAACATAAATCAACCTTTGTGCAGCAGAAAATTCTTCTTTGATGATGAAGCATTCTTTTTCTATACAAAATTATCACGTTCCTAATTGATCTGCTTTTTTCTTCACCTTTATTATCATCACAAATAGAAGCTCATCTGTGGTCAATTACATTCTCTGATTATTACACTCTGGACATTAAAATAATTTCAAGAAACACTCTACAACCTATCATTGAGATGCCAAGGATGGTTCAAATACTTACAAAGTTTAATGCCACTATTAAACAGATCTCCAAAGCTTACATCAATTTCCATAGAACAAAAATTTTAACACTCCCTGTGATAAAAGCATGGAAGACTTTTACTGAGACACTAACAAAGTTAATAAATTCTTGTACTGATAAAACTAAAGGTCTGGTTAGCCTACTCAATGAGCTTGATTCCATAGCACATGATATCAAAAAGCTTTCATATGAAGCACAAAATATTCCTAACATTTTAAATTTAAAATCCAAATACAACACTGCACAAAAGGGAATTGCTGAGTACCTATCAATAAGAAGGGCCAGACAATATCTCCATCACCAGCATTGCTGGACCAGGGGGTACCTGATATGGGCCCTTGGCTTTAGCTGAAGATCAAAGTCCCCTTGGTCCATTGAGATACAAGACAACTGCTATACCAGCTCTTCCATGCTCCTTAGAATTCAGTAATTTTATGCAAAAAATTCCAACCACTATTTGCATGGAAATGTTTTATTTATGAACACTCTAATCAACACAAAATTACTGAAGCAAGAATCCTTTCAAATATTACATTATTCCCTGATAAAACACACCTTGGATTGCATGGAATATCAAAATTCTTATTACTTCACTTACACAACTTCTCAGTCCTCATTATAAAAAATGATAGACTTCTTGGCTATTGGCAGCAAAGAAATAAATGGGCTTTGCTCAATAGGCATAGTCCCACTTGTTAAAAAACCTGAGGGTCAAAAGTATCTTGATAATCTTTGGCCTATCTCTATGGTGCTGCTACTTGTAAAAACTATTGAATGCCTTATCAGAGTGGATATCCAAGCAAACATTATTGAAAAATTATCCACCTATCAATTTGCAAAAAAAAGAGCTCTACTGCCGATCTATCAGTCAATTTCGACTCCTAATCAATCATGTTTGCAGGAAGAAATGCCATGGCCAGTTGCAATTCAACTCGATTTTGCCAGAGCCTTTGATTTTGTCAGGATTGATGTGCTGCTTGGTGTACTGGAGGAACTCCAAGTGCCTCTGGCATACCTTCAGATGATCAAGAACCTTCTCCTTAACAGAGAAGTGTTTCTCTCACTGGATAGAAGAGTTGTTCCGAGCTTTCAGCCCTGTGTATTTATTCCTCAGGGCTCACCACTAAGTGCACTACTCTTCACAGTTTCGATTTACATTCCTTTGCTGAGATATAACATATGCCACATTTCCTATATGGATGATGTGGTTGTGTTTCTCTCATCTGAGGATGAGTTTACTAGACTTGAGGGACTGCTAGACCAGTTCATATGTGAATTTGGTCTCGACTTGAGGGACTGCTAGACCAGTTCATATGTGAATTTGGCCTGGGAGTTAATGGAGTGAAGTCAGCAATGTGGTCCATCCTGACAGGGAAGCAAATATCTGGTAGACTAAAAGCTCCCCCACAGAAATTTCTTGTTTTTAGTATTGCTTCTTCTCCAGCAGCTATTAGAAAAGAACTTGAAAATTTCATTACTTTTAAAGATTAAAAACGCTATTATTTCACTATCTAAAATTTAGTTTTTCCTGTTTGGAAAAGTTGCACTTTTCAATATTGTGATTTTACCAAAAATTACTTATTATCTAGCTGGTTTTTCACCAACAATTTGCTTCATCCACAAGGTTGAATCTCTATGCAGAAAGCTATGCTGAGGAGGGAAGACACCTGCAATAAGTCTTAATATTTTGCAAAAACCAAGACATCTCAATGGATTAGGACTGCACTTGATAAACAACAGAGGACTTATAATGTCCTTGTTAAAATTTTCAAAGACAATGCAAACATAGAAAGTCCCATACCCTTAGAAAAAATAATCCCCACTGATTGCCCACCCCCTCGTAAAAAAATATCTGGATTCAACAACAACTAACTATTGTATTCAATATCATCAAAAGCTCTAGCTCCATGTTTGATGAAAAAATATCTTACTGGAGTTCTTTTCAATTAATTCACTCTGGTAAATCTAGGACAGAGAATATTCTCCCAGTTGGAATTCCTTGTCTCATAAGGCTGACCATGTTCCTGAAATTGGAACCAAAGTTTGTGGATTTTTGGTTAAGGTCAACCTTGGAGCCTTACGTACAGAGATGTTTCTTTGTAACCAGAGAAGACATAATATTGATACCATATGTACCCTTTGTAGAAGATTTGATGAGTTCATTGAACACATATTCTATCAATTTGAATGGTAGACTCGGTTACAAAATATCACCCTACAGAGGATTATGGGGTATAACTCTATAAATGTCCACCTTAGTGATGCATTCAAAAATGGAAATTTTGGCTCCATCCACCTGGCCATTTTCATTAAATTTTGTCATATGGAAGATTAGATGTAAGGCATTATTTGATAAAGAGTCAGCCGGTTCCATTGAAGACCTTTTCCTAAAGTTACTATATAAAGCTAAAGAAAGTGATCTAAGAACCTGCCTGCCTAGCCTCACCAAGCAAACACGGAGTCAATCAAATATTTAACAATAACCATGTACATAATTTATTCATGATACTTAAACTTTACACACCATGGGATTTATATGCCAACTTAGATCATATCTGATAAGTAACATAACATAAAATTTTACTTATAATCCTATATACATCATCTAATTTAATAACAACTCAGTCTTTAATGTGTCTTGATATAATCCACACTCATGCCACAATTATGACTAATGGTTTTCAGTTTACAATGATAAGGTATTTGCACAATGAATGTTTAGTTAATACTATGGATTAAATGAGTTTTTATCATTAAAAATGTGAGATGTTGAAAGTTACTCACTTTATACTATCACTTGTTAATATCCATTGCTCATCAATATTCAATTTAATATATGCTATTTGTTAAACAAACATGATTTTACAATTTATTTTATACAATGCTCTGGTATTCAATCTCATTATTAGTCCACTTATTTAATATGTTTAATTCTTCATGATTCATACTTAACAATAGTACAAGACTAATCACCCCTGATTTTAAACAAGAACTCTAAATTACACTGTATATTTAACTTTTTGTTCAAATAAAGGTTATTTTGGAAGAAAAAAATCTACTAATACTTGAAATCAATTTGTAAGTTCTAATTTGAATTCATTTGAATGTTTCTGAAGATTAGGAATATCAACTGTAAATATTGTTTTTCTTAATAATTTTTGTCTCTCTAGTTTTGCATTAACACGTATCTTGCATCTTACTAATCGATGATTCCTGTGTTAAATATGTATTTTCTATTAGTCAAAATATAATCCAATTCTGCTGTACCTTCATTTGGATGCTTCCATGTCCATTTCATTTTAATATTTTTCTAAAAAAAAAAAAAAGAATTTATAATATAATTTTTTTCTTTTTCGGCAAACTCCACAAGTCTATGTCCTCTTTTATTTCTATTACCATAACCAAAATTATCTATTAGCACTTTCATCTTTCATTTGTTTAACAATTCTAGCATTAGTCTCCCATAACAATTTTTAAATGTTGTTTACTCTGATCACAAGCCTTTTGTACTTTCATATGAAAATCTTCTACTATTTCATCACTATGAGAACTTGTTAGACCATAAACCTGAATTATCTGCATTTGGTATCTGCTATTAAGTTGTATAACTAATCTTGCCACTCTGTCTAATACACCATCAATCTCCACAATGTAATTCTTCCACTTCTTAAGGAATCCTACTCCACTTATATTTTCCAATATTTGTGCCTTTATAGTAGAGTACATGTCCACTTTTTAAATCAATTCACCTTTTCTTCTAACTTCACGAAGTCCAATAATGTCCAATTTAACATAAGACTGTTCTTCTTCTAATTCTTGCAATCTTTCTTTACTTGAAAGTGATCTGCAGTTGTAAGTTCCTAAATAAAAAGTCATCATCAAGTGGCAGCCTGGATCCACAATCAGGGGATTTTTAGCACCCTCTGCCTTTGGCCACCAACTGCTGACTTGGTTGGTGAATTTACAGCCTCCTGGGAATAAGGGCCATGATTTATTTTTGTCTGTCATGATTGCATATATCTATTGGAAAAATATTTATTATTTACACTTACATTCATTCTGCCCTGTCCATGGTGTTTCTTGATCTTAAACTCAGAGGTAAACAGCTAATAAACTTACCACGCTTGCTAATGCATGTTGGTGAGCAGCATACCCATGTTCGTATACACTATGAATAATCACATAGTAAGCTGCAATGACAAGAACATATGGAGTGGATATTAGGATTGTGCCCTACTCGGTTCCTTTAATGGGAAATTTCATAAATTATTTTATAATGCATGTTTGAAAAATATTTGTTTTCATTAAAATTTCATATGTGTATAAATTACTACATTATTATCATTAAGGGGAAAAAAGTCATAAATCATGTGACTTAATTAGCTCATATTTACAAATGTAAGGATAATTCTAAATAGAAATTTTAATTGCTTTCTCTTGGTGCATTTATCAAAAAAGTTTGGTTAGAGCTATTAGCACACTCATTATATTATTATTATATTTATTAACTTAAATAAGGTTCAGTATCACAGATAATTAAAAATGAGAACGTTTCTTTTCCCTGCAATATCTTCCAATTTAAAAGCAGGCTTACAGTAAGATCAAGCCCTAAATTCAAGCCAGTCAATAAATGTTCATTTAATTAAAGAATAATCTCTAAGCATAGATAGACCATTTAAAACATTTATAGTTGTGAGAATGCACGTCTATTTTTCTATTTTATAGCGCATGCGTGGAAAGTAGTTTTCCTTCACATTATTTCATAATCTTAAGGTTACATGTTTAATAGTTATTATTTATTAACAACTGTTGAAATTAATGGAATAATATGAAAAGGTGAACAGATTAGATGTAGGCCTTGCTAAGATTGTCACTAACATAATTGTTCATTTCTTTAAAATTAGTTGCACATAAGAATTTGAGAACTAGATAAAAGTGTTTATTTTTAGGTACATTAAAGGTTATTATAAAATGAAGTTATTTATAAGAGAAATTGAATGATTTCTATAAAGTTTGACTTGTGAAAACTTTTACCAAATTCAGAAGATTATTATTTTAGAAATATAACATATTTTTAAAAAACTCATTATTTTCTCATCATCATCATCCTCAACCATTATCAATCCACTGCATAATGAAGGTCTAAGTTTTTTTTATTTCTAGCCTCTCTTCATCACATGACCCCTACACACTTTCTTATTTCATCCATCGATCTCACAAGTGGTTTCCTTCTGGGTCTGTTACAATCTTGTGAAATCCAGTTTAAGATTTCAATTGTAAATATATTATCACCTCTTCTAGCAATATATCCAGCCCAACTCCAGTCTTTTAATTCTTTCAATGATGTCAGTAATACCTGTTTGTTCTCTCACCCATATATTGCATTTTCGATATCTTATTATTATTCGTAACATGCATCTCTCCATACTTCTTTGAGTGGCTTGAAATCTCTATATTACTCTTCTATTGTGTCCAAGTCTCAGATCCATATATAAGAACTGATAAAACACATTTATTAAAAACTGTCCTTTATAAACACATAGGCATATTTCCTTTTAATATTAAGCTATTTCTACCAAGGCACTCCAACCAAGTTTAATTCTATGATTAATTTTATCCATTATGTTTTCATCTGCAGTAATAATCTGACCAAGGACTTTGTAGTTGTTACCATCTTCTAACACATCATAATTAATTTTTATTTTTTATCTTTTAAGAAAATCCATTGAATATTATTTTTAGTCTTTTTAACATTTCCTTTTAGTCCTACTTTCTTACTTTCATCTACTAACTCTTGCAACATTTTTGAAGCTCTGAAACATTATTTGGAAAAAAAATTACATAATCTGCAAAATCTACATGACTTAAATAATCTCCATTTACTTTTACTCCTTTAGCTTCCCATTTTAATCCATAAAATACTTCTTACAGCACTGCTGTAAAAAGTTTTGGAGATATGGCAATACCTTGTCTTACACTCTTCTAGATGTTTTTACCTTCGTAGTATAATTATGTAATCTAATTGTTGCCATTACATTTTTATAAATATTCTTCAGAATATAACAATATCCTGAGTCTATACCTTGATGATCCAATCCTTTAATCATTGAAAAAATGCTTATAAAAACAAATACCTTTTTATAATCTACAAATCCAAAGCATAATGGCAACTCATATTCATTGGCTTTTTCTATAAATTTTTTCAATACTTGAATGTAAAACCACTTTCAAATCCAGTTTTTTTTTTTTTTTTGGTTTGTTGAAATACAATATTCTCTATAGAGGAGTTGTAATTATCTTGATTAAATTTTTTTAATACCTATTTACAATTTTGTTAAAATAAATGCTTACTATTTTAAATATATTAATAATTTAAACATGTATGTAAAACATTAGTATATCATAATAATAATTTAATTTTAGATCAACAATATAAACCATTTTTTAGTAACATAGTTTAAAGATATAAACTTACTTTTTTTCATTCTTTAGGTACATTTTGCTTTTTACTCCAGCTATTATCAATAGTTTGTAATTGTAACCGTTGATTTCTTAATTGTTTTAATAAATGAAATGTATATTTATCTTTTCTTCATATAATTGGTATTAAAATACTAATTACAAATACACTTAAATCTAAAATTATTAATGTTATTACAAATATTAAATTTATTTATCGATCTGTGACTATAAACAGTTTCAGTATGATATTTAAATATTAATTGGAAATAAAATTCTTCAACAATACAAAATACTGTACAACAATTTGCATAAAAAAAACTTTATTGAGAAAACTTCAATGATATTGTAAAAATAAATGTTACAAATTTAAAATAATTGTTTACACATAATTTTCAAAGCTGAATAAAAATTATTACAACTTCAAAATATATTAAAAATACAATAATAAAAAATTTAGAAAATCTTAAATATTCAATTTCAAATTCTAAAGATAAACAATATACAAAATGTGTGAATAAAAAAATGAATAAAAATTGATGTTTGATAAAATTTTATCTTTTTTTTTTCTTTCTTTTCTTTTTTTTAGACTTAAGTGAATATTTTATATTGTCAGGGACTTTTTTTTCCATTTGATGGTCTTGAGAAAAACTTGGAAATATTAAGGACTGAGGGGACGGATCATACAGAGGTGGCAAATCTAAAGAATATGGATTGGCAGAAATTTGTGGAAAATATGGAGGTGATAAGTCACGTGAATCATGTAATTCAGAAATATCTGGAAGTATCACTGTGGGATGAGACAGAGGAGGCAAATCTAAAGAAAATGATTGGGCAGGAATTAGTAAATCAGGTGAAGCAAATGATTCAGCAGAAATTTGTGGATAGAATGATAGCCAGTCATCTGAAGTAGTGAACTGGTCAAATTGAAACTGGGATGAAATTTGATGAAGTGAATCTTCAGTTGTTTCTGATGTTGGCTGTTGGATAGAACATTGAAGAAATTTATCTATATTTGTTTCTGATTTCAAATTGCTTTTAATTGTTCTCTTCTGTTTTTCTTTTGGTCTTGCTCCAGTATTTATCTGCTGGGATGAACTTTGATGAAAGCCATCTCTGTTTGGTTCTGATTCTAAACTGATCTCAGGTCCTATCAGCTCTTTTTCTGATTTCAAGTTGCTTTTAATTGTTATCTTTTGTTGTTCTTTTGGTCTTGCTCCAGTATTTATCTGCTGGGATGAACTTCTATGAAAGCCATCTCTGATTGGTTCTGATTCTAAACTGACTTCAGGTTCTATCAGCTCTTTTTCTGATTTCAAATTGCTTTTAATTGTTATTTTCTGTTTTTCTTTTGGTCTTGCTCCAGTATTTATCTGCTGGGATGAACTTCGATGAAAGCCATCTCTGATTGGTTCTGATTTTAAACTGATCTCAGATCCTATCAGCTCTTTTACATTAGATGTTGTTGGACTGACATTTTGTTCTTTTGTTTCTATCAAAGGCAATATCAATTTTGGACATCTAGTCCCTATTTCACTCATGATTTCCTTAATTTTATTTTTATGTCTCTTAGATCTTGATACTTTTTTGGAAATCTTAGACTTTTTCAAATTTAAATAGGAAAAGTGTTTAATACACTCAGAAAGTTTATCTGATGCAATTCTTAAGAGTGATCGTCCAGCTCTTTCCTTATCTAATGCCATTGCTTGTTCACCAAAAGATAAATCATGTTTAGAAGAAGATGCATTCAAAGGAACAATCTCAGGACATAGTGAATTAGTTTGAGTCATTATAATGCTTTTTTCCTTTTCAGGTAGATTTTCTATGTATTTCATGATTTTATTTTTGCAATCTCTAGTTTGTATTACTTTATCTGTTGTCTGTGCCTCTTCTTTATTTAATCCATTTTGCATTTGAATTATGTTTGAAACCTTATCTTTCAATCTGCTGAAATAAAAAACAACTGTAGTTATTGCTGACTCAAATGAAGTTGGATTTACAATAGATTCTGTTTCAGATTTATCTTCAGTTTTATATATTACTATTGGAAATGTAAATAAGTGTGGTTTTGAAGACATGAGCTCAACTGAAATCTTAAAAAATAGTGTTGATAAATTAAAAGCTTTACAGGAAATATTATATGCTGTTATTTTTCCATTTGATTGGTTTTCAATTTGGAAATTACTACTACCTCTACATTTGGATATTAATTCATAAAATTCTGTAGAAAAACGTTTACATGACTTATGTATACTGTCACAGAGTCTTCCTAACATTTCACATTCAATATCATCATTCAACCACTGATACCAAAGTCTACCCCTGTGATTCTGTACAGGTAGAGATCCTTCTACTCTCAAAAATGATAAACCCAAGCACAATGTAGCAGCCACAGCTGGATAATAACAAAGAGAAAATTCAGGACATATAGCCAAAAGATCCATAGCTATTTCAAAACTATTTTCAATTATTTCGTCAGTTACATAAGGACATTCAAATTTTATGCCCAGTATGAGATTTTGAGGAAGTTCAATTACTAACGTTAAAGGGCCAGTTGACAGATATCTTACAAGTAAGTCATATTTTGTTATTATATTTCGTTTATCTAAATTTAAATTCAAATTCGAGAATAAGTCTTGTACAATTTGTCTAACAGTTAAACGAATTTTTTCAAGTGAAACGAGATGTTTTCGTTCGAAAAATCGGCACGAATGAAATAGCGTTGCAACAGCAACTTCATAACAATTGTAATTTTCAAAGTCAAAAAGCATAAAAAATCTTTGACAGTTTACTATAGCAGATGATATAATTAGTTCATTAAATTGCAAACAATAACCTGCACTTACTATAGCAGTTGCAGTTATTTGGCGATTGTATAGCTCTTCTGATTCAGACATTCCCAAAAGTCGAGAAGGAGTTCGAAGCATATATTCGGTTGAAAAAATCCACCTTTTAAACTTTCTCCAATTAGGTATTTCACTAGAAGTACGTGCTTTTTTTATATCATCTGAACTATCGCTGTTAGTTCCTGAAATATTTGTTACATTTTTGTCCAACGGGTCAGAATTTTCTTTCGAAGCCATTGAGTTTTAATTTTAAAAGACCGTATAAATTTTTTTAAAGTATTATCTTTATTTTGAATTTATAAATCTCAATACATTTAGCGACATAAAAGAAAAAAGATTGAAGCAATAATGCAATCAATGAATCAATGCAAATTTTTATATAAGTATCAAACAATTTTGCATATATGCAAATGCAATGTAGCTATTTTTTAATAACCAATTATTAATAAATGTATATTTTATTCGCATAGTTTAAAAAGTAACGCGAGTAAATAAATATCCAGCACCATATATATTTTTATATTGCATATATATAATAGAAAGAAATATATAAATATATTCTATTTAATAAGCTTTTTTAAATTTAAGAATATTATATATATATATATATAGTAAGCTTTACTGGTATAGAGGAATACGGGATACAAACATTCAGTTTAATTACAGACATTTTGTACTTAATTAAGATACGGTTGTGAAACAAAATAATATAAAAAAATAGAGTTAGTTGGCATTTTTATTTAAATGTATGTATAATATATGACATATATAAAATAGTTTTGGAGTTTATTCATATGTGTATTTCTTTTTATTTTAAAGATCCATATATTTCATTATATACAATAAATTTGTGTATATCAAGGAAAAAGAAGAAACCTTTATATTTAAAATTATGTTATATTTAGAAAAGACCTTATATATTTTGCTGCCTGTTTTTTCTCATGACTCTCAACATAAGCATTTAAATGGATTATTATATAGGAAGTAAGGCTTCATTGATAATTGTACGGTTGTAAATACACATTTCACCTCGATCGTAACGGATTCCATGAATTAAATAAGTTCCGTGACAACTTTATACATTTAAAGTTTTTTAAAGTATTACTTCCACTATTCGTGGAATTGTTGAAGTGCTTAATAATGTTTGTTTTAGAAAATTGTTTTAGATCTTAATAGCTATATAAATTTTAAAACTGATTATGCGGTTATTTCTCTGGATATATCTTCCATTGTATGAATAACTGTGAGATCAGTAATAGTTTTTAGAAATATTGATAAGTGAAAAGACTGCTAATCGTTTTTATGCGATTTAAATGACGAAATAAAATTTAAAAATTTAAAGGGTATGTATTAATGAATGTAAAATTTCTAATTTTGTTTTTAATTTGCGTTACTCAAATTTACCTATTCATAAAAGCCCTATCATTTTATCTAGTTTATTAAAGTAGATAGTCTTTTCAAAATTTCGATGATATTTCTAATTCATCGCTGGAGGAGAGTATCACAGCTATATAAGTTTAGTGCGCTTAAATTACTTTTTACGTCCAGCGTCCAAAATGAATAATCTGAGTCGTGATGATTACCGTTTAACTGCTTTTCAGCAGCGATGCCGAATTGCGTATTTGCATGTGAGAATCCATACAAACAGCATATAATTTATAGATCCCATGGGCCTCAAATGGCTTAGTACAAAGCTAAAATTTGTTTTATCTGGAAGCTCATAAAATATTATTTGAGGATTGTAAAGTATTAGGCGGTCATCATATCAGTTCAAGAAGAAATAAGATTTCAGGAAATGAAATAATCCATCGCAATCTATCCAATTCTAAAAGAATTCTGAATATGAAATAAATATTTTTAACATTAAAACCATATTCAGATGTTAGCAAAAAACACATTGAAAACTATTGAAATTTTGAAAGAATCTCACAGTATTAATACATGGGATGAAACATCAAAATTTCCTTGTATGTAGAAAAATTATAAAGCAATCTTTTCAAACAAATATCAATTTAATGACTCAATAACTTGCCTCTTTTTAATTCAACTTTTAAACTTTATAGTTGGTACAGTAATCTGCATCTAAATCACACAATAAATAATTTGTAGTATATTTTGTGTTAAGATCTGTCCCTAAGCTACCCATATTAGCTAAATAATGGCAATTGGGATCCAGATGAAACACAGTTATAAAAAAACATATGAAGTATATAGGGTATATGAGCACAAACTTTCACATGACCTACCATTCTCTATTCTATCTCATAACATTGATGCACTTGAACACATATATGTCAAAAAGATAAATAATAATTAATATCCGTATTTTATGCTAAACCAATAATCATCAGTTGGTCCAGATTACCATTTCTACACATATATGCAAAAACATATGAATAAATGGAGAACCTAAATTATTCCACATTATATATACATATATAACGTTAAACCCAATTGATTTACATGATGCTACTGTGAATATTACACATTTCTATGTCAATATATGACTGTATAGTAATCAGAAGATAAAATCACTTTCTCATTGGTCCTCTGTATATAAAAGAAATTGTCACGTTGTGAATTACATTATTGTGTATTTATATAATCTTATTTTAAATTTTGTTCATTATGTATAATAAATTTTCCATATGCATGTTGATATGCTTTATAAAGTATATAATTATTCTTTCTTAGATGTTTTTGGATTTTAATTCAGCTTAATATATTTTCAATATTGTGAATCATAATGAGTATTGTTTTATGTTATTCTATGTGTTGTTTTATTATCACTGTTATTAATATGCAAATAAGCTGATTTGCATATTTCATTATACTTGGGTGCTATTAACTCTATTATTTATTACGTTGTTATTACTTACGATGTACCAAGCCCTGTTTACATTTATCTATTTATCATTCTTCTATACACACAAATGTTTGTGTATTCTTTTTCATTATTTAAGAACAAAAACGGATATTCTAAGGTTTCATTACCTCTGTTGTGTGGGTATTTATATTATGTTATTCTTGTGGTGGCTTTGGCTTGAGATCCATCTCCCTCCCTCTTTAGTACACTGCATGAATCATGGCATTGTACTTTGTACTGTACTCATGGGAGTTTTTTTCTTTTTTTATTGTTGGTGTTGTTGATAAGCCTATTGAGTTTGGCTAAGTCTACATTATGCTTCTGTCTGCAAATTGTCTTTATTTGTTATGCCTGAGACAAAAAGCATAGTGATTTATGATTTGTTGTTATCACGTTTTCTTAAATTGTTTTATTTTGGAATTGAATCTTTTAATTTCTCTACTCAGTGTTTTTAGCTATATTCTATGTGGATTAGTCGTTTATGTCTTCTTCTATCTTATGTTATTTTTACTCTGCTCCCTATTTACATAGCCATTGGTTTCTATTGAGGAATTCTTTAAAATCCTGATAGCTTGTAAATCATAATGATTTCCAATTGTGGATGAATTATACCTTTTTATTTTGACTTTACAATAATTTCATAGATATTGTTTTTATTTCTATTGTTCTTCAAATCTAATAATTTAATGCTTCTTGTGGCGTTGTTATTTTCCATAGTCCATTATAACTTTGATTCTGTACTTAACAGGTTATATATTTTTCTTCTTGTTGGTTCAGGCTCACATTTGAATACATCTTCTATCTATAGTTTGTGTATAAGGTGTTGATCTTTTTGTAGGAAAGATGGTATGGTACTTGTGGGCTAGGCCTGCTGTGAAATATCATATATGTAATAGTTGAGATAACCTTCTAACTTTGCGATCTTGGAAAATAATGTCTGCACAGGATCTTCTGAAAAACTTCTTTAACTCAAAATATCGAGATATAATTTTATTTAGTGGGGGGGGGGGCAATTCGATTTGTAGCAATATAATTTTATTTAAATAAAAAACAATGATTGGTTTCTTACTGGCATGGATTACATTTTTGTGCAAACTGTAAACAAATGCATGCATGCACGCACTTCCTTAAAACATAAAATTTGCGTCAAAACCAACATTTTGAGTAACAACTTTCTCACATCAGAATATTATCTAAAATTTATTAAAAGATAATTATTTTCCTTTTACAACATTGTAAATGTGTTTAATTTGGTCTTTATTCTGAAGTTTGTTTGTATCATTGACTATGATCAAACAATTTTGTTTTTGTTTTTGCTTGTATTATTCTGCATATTATTTCACTGCTTTGTAACCTCATTAAATTATGATTATTTCCCCTTACAATGTTTATTGTTTAAATTAACTATGGTTAATACATTGATCATGAATTCATTATTTTTGTTTATTGTAAGCACTTTCCTCCAGCAAGTATTGAAACAGTAAGATGTGCTCTGCAGATCTTTGTTTAATCTTTGCTTACATCTTACCTACCATCGTACACTATTTCAAATCCTAAACTTATCGTAGTGTGTGCGTACTGCGCATGTATACTCAAATGTTTTTTTCCCGGGTCCATGGCTTACCCAATGTGGCGCTCTGTTATTTAATCACCCACAACCCCTGATAGTGTTTTGCTTTTTGTTAATTAGTCATCCATTTCCCTGTATTCCAATAGATATTTTAAAAAGATCTATATTTAGGTATTTCCACAACATTGTGATTTACATTTATGTATATTATTTTCCAATGCGTATTTTGTTTGGCTCGGGCATTTAAATAATTACCTTAAGACTTTTCAATTTGCTATAGTGTGACACGAGCAATATATATGTAAACTTTTGTCAGCTTTGGTCGTATTATAAGTATATGTGTGTTAATTACTGTAAACTAGAAAGATAATTCCCAAATAAAGTAGCGTAATATATATATATATCTCGTTTTGAATAAAATATAATTTTGAAATATAATGTATATGACTATTTAGTTATTGATGAATGCCCAAAGTCAAATGAAATAATTAATTGAATGTCCCTGTGGGAGGCTAACAATGTAGATGTTGCCACTGATGACATGGCACTTTGGAATAACGTTAATAAACTGAGTTGTTTCCAAATATAAATGTCAGCTATCAGGTTCTAATTAGTCAATTTATTTATTTCAAATATCAAATTTTGTATGTAACGCGATTTGGACCAAGTGATGGATATGAAAATATGTAACTATATATATTTGTGTATTTATTAAAGATTATTGTAGCCTCTCTGATGTAACCATGCATGTAAAATTTGGGTAATAATTTATCCATTCACAACCATTAAACAAGAGGGTACGAAATCAAGATATTGGAATCTAGAAAATACTAAATAAAACACAGCCCAATAGTTATCACTTGAGCATGTGGCAGAAGAAACTTCTTATAGTAAGTCATCAAGCAAATATACATATATATATATATATAAAGAAGCAGCATATCCAAATCAGTTATAGGAAACAATACAAAGATGAGTGGAAGAGTAAAAAAAGACCGAGAGGGAGACAGCCAATGGCCATTAATTGATCAAAAGTAAAAGCCAATTAAGAAAACCATTCTATATCCATAGCAAATACTAATAAGTTTCTTAGACAATTATTGCCAAAGCTTGTCACTTATATCCATAACAAGTAATTTTTCCAATAAAATAAAAAATCAATGGACTAAATATTAAAAAAAAGACTGTTCGTATATTCAGAAATAATCATCGTCAGCAAAATATGAATGAACAAAATATGGCAGAAGGAATAAAGAATGGAGTTCAAAGCCAGGATGAGCTAGCACAGGAAGACCTCAACTCATCTGAATATCTAGAGTGTCCACCACAAATAGTAAAAGCCACCCAAAAGAAATAAGCCCAGACTTTAACCTAAAATACATAGAAGAACTCTTTAGACAACAAATGGAGAAAACCAGGATAAGAGACAAAGAAGCCCCAAAAAAACTTCGAGTACTGCCCATGTTCCTCATCCAAGAAGTAAAGCAAATAAAACAGTAACAGGAAACCCTCCAACTAAGAATTGAAAAAGACTACGAAAAAGAAGAAGCCATAAAAAACAGATGAAGCCACCATACCAAAATTATATGATGAAACTTTGATCCTGAAAATAGAGGCTGATAACACCAATGATGTAAAGGGGGAGAAATATGCAGATCAAAGCAAAGTCAACTTGCACAGTCTACTACCATTCCAAATCAATAGTGATAAAGCAAATACTGGGGTCACCAATACTAACAGAGTCCTGATGGCTGACCCAGGAATTCAAACCCAGTTATCCAAAGTAATCTACATAAAGATATTTCCAGGAGAGATTAGAGAGAACCCCCATCCACATCTGGAAAGTTTAAAAGATTTTTTTACATTCTATAATACTGGGCCCAAGGACAAACTGCAATCACCAGTCATTATTTACACAGTTACACTAGAGACTGGTGGAGTATAATCAAGGAAAAAGCAGGTAACTTCACTGCATACAGTGAAACATTATTACCATACTACTGGAGTGATGAATGCCAGAATGGTATCCTGAATACCATATTACAAGAAAAATATGGGGATGTTAAAGAAATGCATACTCAATTCTTTATCCATCAAGTTAACCACCTGAGATTGCTTACTACCTTTGTGTTTTCTGATGTGCATATTATTCACACCATTCAGAAAAATATGCCATTGCTGATCCAGCAGCTGATGGCTGGGAGAAGAATTAAATATATAGAAGAAATAACAGAGTTTATGACTATGTTGGATTTCAGTCCATGGGCTAAAGAATCACCAGATCAAGCAAAAAGATTGTATCACCCAAAAGGACAGCCACCAAACATGAGAGATCAGCCCCACCCACCTGACCCTGGGATAAATTTGTAAAAGCAGGGATGGTAACAAGCAAACACAAAAAGGACTTGATCTTGGACAATCTCACAAAAGGGAAAAAAGATATTAATAAGCATTTTACTTGAATTTGGA
Source organism: Epiperipatus broadwayi (assembly GCA_028023455.1). Classification (NCBI taxonomy): domain Eukaryota; kingdom Metazoa; phylum Onychophora; class Udeonychophora; order Euonychophora; family Peripatidae; genus Epiperipatus; species Epiperipatus broadwayi. The sequence continues at coordinate 19,500,164 of JAQFVV010000007.1, read as the reverse complement.
CAATAGAATATACAAATAAATACATCTCAAAAAAGGAGGGGGGGAATGGCATTAAGACATGATTCAGATGTATAAGCAAATCTCGTCACCTCTTGTCAAAGTTTTTTTTTTTTTTGTGTTTGTCAATGGATTTCCAAAATATGCTATTGAGCACCTGTTGTCAAAAACTTTTTTTTTTAATTTTTTTGTTCTGTAACTAAGGGAATGTGAAACAGCAAGATGTGCTCTGCAGATCTTTTTCACATGTTTTTACATCTTACCTACTATCATATACTATTTCAAAACCTAAAGTTATTGTAGTGTGTGCATATTGTGCATATATATCGAAATCCCACCTAATTCAGACTTCTAATGGTGTATCCATGGGTTTTATTGTAATTAAATTTCTTTTAGTAGTTCTATTTTTCAAACTGATATATATATATACGTATATTCTCATATAACAAAAGTAGGTCACATATTTTAATCTGCACACATACTATGATATGGTCAAATATTTTAAATTGAAATATTTTAACTTTTAATTTGGGGTTGCTTATGAGTGAAATATACGTTTCTTTGTATTTTAATTCTAATATTTCTATAAATGGCCTAAAATAGTGAGTCAGATCTGTCTATCCTACTGTTTCACTTACCATATACTATAGTAGTATTTCTATATCTGTAACTATCACCAAATCCTCATATACTATAATTATATCATGCTAATATTGTATTAAAATCAGGCTAAATTTAAACCTAAATGTATTAGTTATGTATGTTTGTGTATATTTTAGCATACAATATGAAAATTGTATCTATATATGTAAAAACCCATAAATACATATATATATTTCTGGTAGTAAATCAATGAAAAATGCTTTGTGTGTGTAACAAAAGACTACGTATATGCAGGAAAAAATAATGTTAATAGAATTAAAACATTAGAAATTTCTTTATTTAGAATAATTATTCTAAAAGTAATATTAGAAATTATTATATATTTCTGCATATATCACTAAATTATATGATCAAGTTACATATATAAGAAAATGTTCTTCATCTTTTGGATTTGTTTTTCTAAAAAGATGACTTCATAAAACTTAATCTTTCTCGCTGTATTATGACCTAGTTACAAATTAAGAATAAAAATAGATTTTAAAATAAAAGTATGAATAAATTATTCTGAGTGACTGAAAGAAAAATCATGGTTGACTGTAGGTAAAACCCACCTGTAGAAAAATCAATCTCAGTGGGATTCCATGATTTCTTAGAAAGCAGTGGGAAAACTAGAAAAACAGATCTAAAAACTACTATGACAGGGGAGAAGGAGATAAGCTGATATATAAGTTTCTGCAGCCATCTTTAATTCATTCAGACACTTTTTTAATTCAATTCATTAACAAATTATGTTTTAAAATTGATAATGATGATGATAATGGGCTAGAATAGCAACTTCCTTGCTTTCTAGACCCTGAGAAGATCTACCAGATGCAGAGAGCAGTGAGATAAAAGCTGATTCCAGCTAACAGAATCCTTCAACATGAAACCAGCTTGCCAGCAGAAAGAAGATTATGGTAACAACCTCCCTGAACTTAAAGTTAACTTTTCAACTAAAATTCATTAATTCCTAAAGCTAGCTAAATCTATTAACTATGGCCAAAATAATAATGTACTTTAAACTCATCTCTTAAATGTAATTTTATTTTTATTTTAATCCTAAAATCTTGCCTGATTTATTGATTTAATTAGTGATTTACTTACTGAATTTATTTACTGATTTATTTGTTAGTTTGCTAATTTATTTATGATTGATTTAGTTTTAATGTATTTATCTTATTCTGAGTTATTAAAATGTATTTAGTTTTAACTTGCTTTATATGTATAATTCTAAAATGATTTATTTTAAAATGATAATTAAGCCTCTAAGTTATTTTACATATTTAACTTACTGATAAAGTTTGCTTTCATTAAGAATCCTCTTAGATAACTTAGATCTATATTAAACTGAATCAATCAAATCTAAACTAATTTCGTTTCGATTCCCTTTTTAAACAAAGCTAAAATAAAGCTAAATTTCAGATTTCACTTACGTGAAATCTTATCTTTAAACTTATGTTTCCTTTTAGTTAAATCTATGCCAATTTTATTATTTTTCAATTATGTATTTGTTTATTCTATATTTGTTCAAAACAGAGTTTTACTCTTAGTTAAATGAATAATGAGAAGCGATTAGATATTCTCACACATATATATGTAATTTCGCATTTATTAATGCACAAACGAAACTCTGTTTTGAAATGGATAAAATGTCTTATTTAAGATATAATTAAAAGCACAGCTACTATAAAATAGATTTGCTTTAAATGTAATATTTAATTGATATTCAGTTGAAGTGATAAAATACAGCATAAAGTTATAACTTTGTATCGTAATTATCTATAATATGCTGTAGTCCTCCCTAGAATTATATAAATGCCTATATAGATAGCTTTATAAATTAGATTCATAAACTTTCCTTAATAGCATAATTATAGATGCTATATAATGAACTGATCTACGGTAGTTTCATGAAGGAAACTATTGTTTAGTGTCCTATTTGATTATATAATGATGTAGTCAGCGATGCAAATGTGTTCTTAAGAAATGCTATGGTGTATATACTTGTTGCTGTATCACTTTAATGGGTGTGTGCATAAGGGCTACCCTATTACTCTAAGTTCAGACAACTACCTCCTTCAGATGGTGGTTGGGTACACACCACCCCATTCTGCATCCTCAGAAATGGGGCATGAGACTCCAGATACTTAATTAGTTGTTTGATAATCTGGACTAAAATATCTCTTATTTCCACAGCAATGAGTATGGTGAAAAGGGAACAGGTACTTGGTACAAATCCCATGACAAAGTGCACATTAAAGATGCAGGGACTCAGATTGTATATTTTGTATATGCCTTGGTATCTGAAGTCTGACTGCCAATCACCAGTTCAACCCACCGTAATAATTGTATCTTTCAGCTTTGATCTGAGTTCGAATCTAATTTCATAGGCATATAAGCTATATAGAGAATATATTAATTATTCGTACTTAATAAAATGTTATATTCTTTATAAATGTTTGTAATCACTTCTGCTAGCTCTAAAGCAGATCTAGATCCTGTTATATAGCATAAACTAGGCATAGATCATCATGAGCAAATTAACTAAGTTTCTAAAGTAATATTAAGGCTCATGAAACTGTAAGTTCAAATGTATAATTTTTTCATCACCTGCGAGTGATATATATATATATATATATCAAAGTAAACTAAATTATTTGTAACCCAAACTAGGATCACCTGCATGTGATTGGAAACACTATATGTATATAAACCATAAATGCTTATATCAAAATCATCACCTGTGAGTGATAGACATATATATGACAAATATAATAATTTAATTAATTTGTAACCAGAAAATTAATATCACCTGCAAGTGATTTAAGATGTCATATATATATATATATATATATATATATATATATATATATAAGTATATATATATATATATATATATCTATATATATATATAAACTAAAGCTACATGTAACTCAGTAAACCATAAATGATTGTAGCCAAAATCATCACCTGTGTGTGAACCCAAAACTTAAATGTAAATTGTATCCCTAACCTAATCACCTGTGAGTGAGACAATCTATATAATCATTGCAATTATTATTTCATTTATTACTTTTATTATTTGGCTTTCATTAAATTAATTTTAAATTTAACTTCTGCTTAGTGTCTCGATATTGCTGATTGTTAAATCATTATTGATTAGTTAATTATTAGTAAGAATCACAATCCGTATTTAATAATTATTCCCAAGCCACACGATATCTATATAGCTATACTGTTTAAAATGTTAGTTTTCCATAGTCTTGTGCTCTACCGATGTTCTATTGCCGGCATGTGATAAAAAAGAATAATGCTGTGGCCTCATATGTGTCATTCATAAGGTAGTAAATCTTTGAGTGTTAGTAAATGAACTGTGGCTATATCAGACATGTGGTCATCATCACCTTATGCTGGTCAGCCTTGGGATGATTTATTAAAACTCTGGATTTTGTTGCATGAATGTACATATTTGACCGTTATAATAGTTTTAAAACTTGGAAATATTTTGAAGGGTTTTGAAAAGAGTTTTAGTTCACATTTTGTTAAGTTTGGCCTTATTTTAAATAGCAAAATGAAGATGCGGAAAGAGAACAATAGTAACTAATTTTAATATGTTTATGCCAAGTTTCACTAATAGGTTTTTCCTATTAAGAATAGAAATAATAGAGGTTCACTAGCAAATTTAATTAAATGGTTCATCACAGAATATCTGGGAATGTAAGAATGTTAAAATTAAGTAAAATCTAAATGCATTCTTTTGGATTTCAATTAAATTAATGACATTAATTAATGTATTTATCACCAGAGGGCCATAGCATTGTATAGTCTAGGAAGATGTGAAGGAAAGAGGGATAGAAAATATGAAAGCATATAGTAATGGGAATATTGCATTTACAGAAAATGAACTGAATGAGGCAAGGAAGAAATTGAGAAGTGGTAAGGCAAGAGGATTAGATGGATGGGCAGCAGAGATGGTAATGAATTTGGGGCATAGGGCAAAAGTAAAGTTACTACCATCTTTTAATAAGATGGCAAAGAAGAGAGTTTTTCCGGGTAGTTGGAGTAATACAAGAGTAAGATTATTATTTAAAGGAAAAGGTAAGGATCATAGAAAGTTAAATAATTATAGACCAATAGCAGTAACATCAGTTTTATATAAAGTTTTTTCATATATAGTGACTGGAAGAGTTGCAAAATGGATGGAAGAAAATAATGTAGTGGGGAAATGCAAGGAGGTTTTAGGTCAGATAGGCATATAGGAGATAGTTTATTTATAGTTACACAACTTATAGATATGAGTAGAAATTCAGGTAGACAGTTATATATGAGTTTTATAGATATAGAGAAGGCATATGATAGAGTGAATAGAAATAGATTATGGATAAGTTTAGCAAATCTGGGAATGGATGAAGCTTTAGTGGGTGTTATTAAGAAATTATATGAAAATAATTACTATACATATCAATTAGGGGATATAAAATCAGTTAAAGTTAAAAATGGGGTGGGACTGAGGCAAGGATGCCCTATGTCACCTATTTTGTTCATGTTGTATTTGAGTGAAATGGAGAGAGCAATAGAAAGACTAGGAAAAGGGATAGAGGTACTGTTAACAGGTGGCAAGAGAGTATATACATTGTCCGGTCTTTTTTTTTGCGGATGATGTCTTTGTGTGTGCAGAAAGAACAGAAGATATGGAAGTTATGCTGAGGACATGTGCAAAGGTGGGTAAAGATATGGGGATTAAATTTAGTGAAGAAAAATCAAATATAATGATAGTGAATACTGGGGAAAGAGAAGACAAAGATTTCTTATTGGGGGATATAAAGTTAAGTGTGGTGAATAGATATAGTTATTTGGGAATCATCTTGAGTAATAAGAAAAATTGCTTGGATGAATGGGAGAAAAAATAGATAAATGAAGCAAAGAAAAGAAAGGGATTGATAAAAAAATTAACACTGTTTTCATATAATAAATATGATGTAGCTAGAATTGTATGGAAGGGAGTGGCAGTAGCAGGGTTAACATATGGCAATGATGCATTATGTGTTAGTAAAGGGGTATTAGATTGCTTAGAAAAAGTACAAAGGGAAGTAGGAAGACATGCATTAGATGCTGAGGTGTGGACAGCAAAAGAGGCAATTCAAGGAGAAATGGGATGGTCAGATTTTTATATGAGGGATGCAAAAAGCAAATTGAAAATGTTCGGTAGATTGCAGTTCATGAATAATAAAAGAATAGCCAAAATAGTATTTAATTGGGTTACAAGTAAAGGGCAGCCAACAAGATGGGTGAGAAAGATAATGTGGTATGCAGAAGATTTGGATAAAGTTATGTCAGTATACTTGTACAAAAGATGGGATGATTGTGTTAGGAGGATTGTTGAGTGTTATAGTGGGAAGGAGTGGGATAGAAGAATAGATGCATTAATAAAGAATAGGGAATTGGAGAGATGGAGAACTAGTATGGAGAGTAAAATGAGTTTAAATATATAAAAAAGTAAACGGAACATTGGGTGTGAGTTAATTTATGATAATAGTAAGGAAAGTAGTTTATTGTTTAAGGCTCAAACGTGATCTTTAGCAACAAGGGAATATACACATAAATGGAAAAATATGGGTGATTTAGTCTGTAAGTTGTGTAAAGAAGGCATAGAAAATATTAGGCATCTGTTACTTCAATGTAAATGTTTGGAAGCAGAAAGGGTACAAATAATGAAGTTATGGAAGGTTAAATATGAACAAAGTGATTATACAGAAAGTGAGTTATTGGTTTTTATGCTAGGTTTGGGAAAAAATAAGGGGGATTTAGATATGAAGGTCATGGAGTTGACAAAGATTATGTTGTAGAAATTGGATGGAGCAGATTATGGGAAAACTTAGGGTGGACAATGGAAAAGGAAGATAAAGTGGCTAACAGGTTTCTCTGGGCATAGCTGCTGAGAGATTTCTGACTCCATTTAAGGAAAAGTCACAGTACATCACATCACATTACATCAAGAAAATATTAGAAAATATTAGGCATTTGTTAATTGAATGTAAATGTTTGAAAACAGAAAGGATACATATAATGAAGTTATGGAAAAATAAATATGAAAAAAGGGATTATACAGAAAGAAAGAAGTGTAAGATATATAAGTAAGGCAGATTACTAAATATTGTTCTAGAGTTCTTCTGATTCTAATTGGAGACATTATTCTGAGTTTTGTTAATGAAGAATTTGTTGAATTATTAATTGATAGTGACTAAGCAGAATTATCAACAAGTTTTAAAAGTGTTTCAAGAAAAAAAGAATCACCTTACCAGATCCTAGATGGAAAGCAAATTTTGTCAAACAGTTTTAGTAATAGACAACCTTAAAATCATGGAGTAGAAAGAGGCAGTGGGCTGTTTTTCCTCAGGAAGGGCTAGCTTGCCATTCATCTTTCACCATCTGACATCCTGTTATACCATCTAACATCTGCCGTGACCATCCTAATAGGTCGGAATGCTGCTGATAAAACATACATCTTTAATGCTGTCTAAATAATGCCACTGAAGCCCATCAAATCCATAAATTTAAGAGTGAACTGAAACTGCTCAAGACATCCATTAAACTCTTCGAAAGTGCACATGGACTGTTTTTTAGAAGCTGAGGTAATACAAAAATTAATCCGAGATATCTCATAAATAATTCCAATCTTCAGCAACCTTATATTGTATTTAATAATTGTATTTATTCATTTAGTTCTTTTCTTTTAATGCATGTTTAATTCCTACTTCGGTTAATATTTTCTTTATATATCTGTTTAATGTCTCATTTTATTCTTTATTATAATGTGCTTGAATAAACTCCGCTGATCAATCCAACTATTTTTTAATACTATTTTACAAACAACCATTTTGATGTGGACTTGAATGTTAAATTACCTCTTTTATTGATTGTTTTAAATATCTCTATGGCTCACTCATCCGAGGGTTTATTCTCTATAAAAGTTTTTGCTGGGAACGAAAGTACTATTATAATATGTATTCTTATCCAAATATATTTTCTCCATAAATTCTATGTGAAATATTTTAAATTAGTCCACTCAAGCATGTGCGAGTTACAAAGGGACATTTTATATAAATGCTTGTTTGCTTCACTATTTTATTAAAACCATAATCATGCATTTCCCTCCCTATATTTTAATTGATATTAAAATATATTTATATTTTCACGTTTTATCTAAATCAAATTTTAGCTAGTTATTTTATTCATTTAATTTTGATGGGGAGTATGTGAGCCATCAGAAAATCAAATTTAAGAGAGAGCTATTCTGCCCATTTATGAACTACCTCTTTTAATTACTTATTTATATTTTATAATTAATTGTGTGTTGCCAGTGAACATGTTGGGGTATTGGGATTTACTTTGTTACTTTCCCAAGGGCATCAATGGTTGAAATCATACCCCTTTTTCCTCTGTGGTTTCCAGTAGAGTGTGACATGGAATGTCTCACATGGGAATGATATGTGTATGTCCCTACTGTCATGAAGCTTCTGAGGTTGGGTCAGGCTTGGGCTGTTCAACGTGACTAGAGATTTTCCAGATGAATGGCAAACTGCCTATCCATGACTGTAAATATTTTATTTACTTTGAGTCTTTTGTAAAGCCATGGTTTCAACATACCACACTCCATCTTTAGTACTATATCTCACTGACACCACCATATACTTTCATTATGAATTTATTATTACATTTATTCCCATAACGTTCAGTGTATCTCTGTCTTATATTTACAATTCCATGAGTTGCCTGAGTTATTCTCCTATCAAATATAATTATTTTCCCTACTATTTTAATTAGTTAACTAGTTAACTTTTTTAGTGCTTTGCGTAGCTCGCATATACTTACAATTATCATAGTACAATTAGGCACATTATAATAACTTTTAATCCAAGTATGAAGTACTGAAAAGTAATCTTTTATATAGCTATCAAATTCATATAGCTGATGTTTATAAATTGATGTCTAATAAATATTATATTTGAATAGATTAATTACACTTTTTTATTTATTTATCCCAGTGGTCTAAATTATATACCATATACACTGATAGGTATCTTTGGCACATCTATAGTTCTTATTAGATGAACCTAGGGCTATTTAATTTAGAATATTTTGTTCTCCCTGACCACTGGCACCGGCAAGAAACTATGCTATTTGTAATGTCAGATGTGCTGTCACATAGGTGGTGCTCTGGAGCTCAGATATTGGATTTGAACTTAGGATTTCTGGGAGGCAACCCCTTCTAAGATATGGTTCAAATTCTGAAGCCTGTTAGCAAGATAGGTGATCTGACCATTACAGTATTTTATTATGTTTACTGATGTTTTGCAAGACAGAGTTTTATCCAGTCTCAGTTATATCTAGAGATGCAAGTCTGTATTCTTCATTTATTTTAGTGTGTTTGATTATCTTGACACATGATTTGCTGAGTTTTCTTTGTGTAGTTTGATAATCAACAACATTTGTGAATATTTATGGACATATTGCAGATGATGAGTAAATTTTTAGATATTTTATGCTGTTGTATACTTTGTTAATGTAGTTTCTTCATGCTGAACTTATACATTTATCTTTCAATAATTTTATATTATATGCTGCTATTTTTCATCATTAAACTTACTATTTGCTGTATGGTTTTCTGTATATATTTTTATTTATACATTAGGAAGAATCTGTTTTTCATATCCTTTCTTAAGCATGTTTTCTTGTTTTCACCTATAAATGCTATATCTTAAATGGTTTTATTCTAATTATAAATTACACATTTGTTGGGTATTGTTCAAAATGTTTGGCCATTTTTTTAAACACTGGATCTTTATTTTCAACTTTTTTCAAAAATCTATGACATATAAAATTAATTATTAACTAGCTCACATTAATAATAATTATTAACTAGCTAACTCGAAAATAAATAACTAAAAACTAACACATTTTTCTACACAGGAGTTTTAATATTTCAATCAGAAGACTGATCTTCATCAGAAATTACTGCAAATAACCGTTTGGCAGTAATTTAAGATGATACCCAGTTTTCTGTTTGAAATATTAAAGTGGCTCTTTAGAAGAATAATTGTTTATTTTTATTAAAGCAATTATGTACAGAAGTAATTGGGTTTATATATATATATATATAATTGCAAACAATTATTTTTTTACACGTATAGTTTTTAGTTAGTTAATATATTTATTATATATCTATAGTTTATAATATAATTACAATATTTATTTGTAATGTTTTAAGAGTAAATCCAGATATCACCGCTAGTATAGATAATAAAAATACCTTCTAGTATGATCAGTACCTGAGATCTGCAGAAAAGTTGTGTATTATTAGACGTCCAAACGAAAGATAATCTTTTGAGATGTGTGTGTGTGTGTATAGAAAGAGAAAGATCAAGAAAGTTTATCAACTGAAATTGAAAGGACAATAATAGGATTGGAGAATAATGGCAGATGTTTGAGTTGAGAATAATGATTGGATATCGTGAACAGTTACAGAAACAAAAAGACCATTCCATGTTTGATCACAGTAAATAAAAGAAGTGGCTGATCTCAGTGTGAAATTAGTTTATATGACAAATGAACCGCTTACGTTGCTGGAGATTTTAGATTAAAATCTCTTAACTCATGAAATAATAAATTGTGTCATGTCAGCATTGCCTTGAATTACTATATGCCCATTACATCTAGTAATAATGTGGAAATTTTCTGTCATATTATACAATAGCTACCTATATTGAATATAGTCTCATATTTGAGAAAAGAAATCTAAATCTGTTTGTGATCTAAAAAAATTTGAAAATTAAAATTAGTTCCTGTCTTAAACCTGAAAACTATGCTATTCATACAGTGTAAGGACTTTTAAAATGTTCATGTGAAAAGAAATTTTCTCAAATGTGATACAACATTAAGAAATTGGGAATTAATCATAAAAAAATTACACTAAAGTAATTGAAAACAATCTGCCTTGCAGATCTTCATTTCACCTTTTCTCACCTATTTCCTACCCTCATACCTTAGTTTGAACCCCAATCTATCGTAGTGTGTCTGCAATACGCTTATATACCGAAAATCCCGCCTAATTTTAAACCGCGAGTACAATGCTCATATTATATATATAAGTCATTCCCAAATAAATAAAAGATTATAGATTATGTATATGTTCATATAATTTTGATTTATTAAAAAGTAAGTTATATAAGTCGTAATTGCGCACACACTATGATATCCATTTTAAAACATATCAAAATTATAAATTGTTAAAGTTATTTTGTTTGAATCTATTTACAAATATATTACCGTCGTAATATATTTTGATTTAAAATAAAATTCATTTAGTAAATATTCGTTTAGTAAATAGATTCAAATATTGCAAGTTAAAAGTAAAATAATTTTCGTTTAATTTAATAAAAGTCATCCCAAATATTTCTCTTAAAATAAATGAGGGACAATAGTTTAATTAGTTAATGTTATATAAGTTTATCTAAAAACAGCAGCTGTCCACTTAAGGTTTTCTTTAATTAATAAAAGTAAGTTTTAATTAAATCTGGTTTGTAATTCGAATGTCGAGAGGGAATTAACAAAAGAAATTAATTAATGTTGAATTCCTTTAGACATTCGGATAGATTTAATTACAGCTGATAAGTCCGATATATTTTTGTAATGCTCCAGGGCAGTTCTATTGTTAATTTCTAATATAAAAAGGAGGGTTTTCTTTTGTTCTCCATTCTAATGTTTCTAAGAGAAATCATTCTGAGGTTTAATTGTTTCAAACCAAGACTTTCTAGCCATTTGCTGATGAAATATTTCTTACCAAATTTATTCTGATCATTTTGCTGATTAAATGTTTCTAACCATGTTTACCACAAAAATTGCTAACTTTGAAATGACAGAATAGAGGCGTCAAGAAGGCTATGTCCCCTCAAAATAGCCAACCGCTGCTCCAGACCATCGGAAGCTATCACATAAGGAACCCTGGAACTGCTGCTGCTGCAAAAATATGAACACTCTAGATTTTGCTGCTGAATTATAAAACCTGCCGAACATCTACCTGAAAATGTGTCTCCAGAGGTAACCTAAATTAACCCAAGAGCTCTTGTGATTCCTAACATGCTATAACTATTTTAAATTGTTATCTGATATTTCACATAACTTTATTATGTATTTTTTTTAAATATACTCAACATTTTGCTCTCTATCCTTGGGTTAATATTTTCTATTTATTAAGCTTTCTGTTATTTTATTATGATAATGTGTCAGAATCGTCTTTGACCGAGTGAATATTTCACATAACTTTATTATGTATTTCTTTTAAATATACTCAACATTTTGCTGTCTATCCTTGGGTTAATATTTTCTATTTATTAAGCTTTCTGTTATTTTATTATGATAATGTGTCAGAATCGTCTTTGACCGAGTGAATTATTCGCTTTGATGAAAATAAGATGCCGCTATGAAGGCATATTTTAAATTTCTAAATAATTTTCCAATTTTATTATCTTGCAAATCACTCGTTCGAGGGTGATTCTATTCTTTAATATATAATATAATCACATAGTTTAAAATCTACATGTTATTGATTTTAATCTAATATGAGAGTATGTGTGAGGTCAATGATTAAATGTGTCCCCTAATGCATGATTGCATATATAAATCTATACTTACTTTTCAAACCTGCAAGTATGCATTTTCCTATTTTAATTACCATGTTCTACTTTAATTACAAAGTTCATCATTGACATTGAGAATGTGTGGACTCTTTTAAATAAATTTCTGGGAATTTGATTGGGCATTTCTCTTAATCCAAATAAAACCCATTCGGTATGTTTTATATACACTAGTCTCGTATTGCTGGTAAATGAATTGGTTATTGAGACCGCTTTGTTTTACTTTTCCAAGGATTCTTTACACGGCCAAGTCCGTGCTCTTCGCTTATTGCAGTTTCCAGGCAGAGTGTGTCCACAAATACCACACCTGGGAATTAAACACAATCATCACCCAGTCGCTAAGTTTCGGCCATTCATAAAATACTTTCCTACGGGTTAGCGGCGATATGCCCTCCGTAATTATTCCAGATATTCAATATGTTTTATTTTTATATTTATTTTACAAAGCATCCGTGACTTAAACATGTCACACCCTCCAACTTTAATAAATTCATTATCAGCAATACTGACCTCCCAATGCAACTCTGTTATTATTATTCTCAAATAAATACTTTGATCACATTCCCACTTTGTTGCTTAGTAAGCTTTTGTCCATGCTATTCTCGAAATCAATAAATATTTTATAACACTTAATTTCAAATATTTTCTTAAACTTGGATAATTGCTCAAAGCACCTCGCACATGTTCCTATCTCATCAAGCACATTATCGTAATGCTATTAGCCCAAGGAATAGAATATATCACTTTGCTTTAAAACCTTTTTATCATTTATTGGAATATAATGGCCACAATTATTCAATACGCATCCCTGTCTCATATAAGCAGACAGTGGTGTTATATACATATTTTATATAAATAAATTTTGTGAAATTGTTTAAAACTAAATTTGATCTCTTATTTTATTTGATTCCTATCACTGTCTCGGTCTATATATATATATATATATATTCTGCATTTATTTTGTAAATCCATAGACATTATATTCTGCATTTCTTTTGTAAATCCATAGACATTAATTAGCCACCCAAGGTTCTTTTAGTATAGAGTCTTTTGTTTCTCCCTGACCACCAGGCACCGGTCAAAGGTTATACTAGTAGTGGCATCAGATGCATTATCACATAGAAGGCACTGTGAAATTTGGACTTTAGATTCATACTTAGTATATCTAGAAGGCAACCCCTCCTAGAATGTTCAGTTTCATGTCTGGGGTTTGAATTCTGCAGTGTGTTAGCGAGATAGATGATTCTGACTGTTACAATATATATATATATATATTGTGTGGTGGGTTCATTTAGTAGATGATCCAGCATACTCTACATGCTAGGTTCATCTGGGTTTAAACCTTATTATTATGACTTTATATAATAACTATTTCATGAATGGATTGGCCCTTCAAGCAGAGGAGAGAATATTAGTGATAGCAAAGCTGTCAACAATACCCATGATCAGACTGAGCTATGCAACACATAACACGATCTCACTTCCAGACCATGGCCCACCTAGACTGTTACATTCAAACCCCCACTATCCAAGCACTTTATTTGTTTCAGAGTAAATCCCAGGTGCCACCTAGTTTCTAGAACTAATGTGTTTGGACAGTAGGCCCATAATCCAGCACCCGAAAATATCCCATGCCTAGCTCAGCAAAGTAATACAAGAACAAAATTGTTTTAATTAATGGTAAAAAGAATTGACTGACAGATATTAAGTTTAAAACACAATTTATTTTAATTGAATACTAATTATTAAAGTTTGAACTATTTTTACATATTTTTTAATTAACATAAACATTTATGGTGTTTATATATGACCACACCCACACATTTTAACTACACATGAACATATATAATCTAACAACATTAAATGACAAAAGTATTAAATAGTATGATAAATATTAAATATAAGGCATTAAAACCAACATGCACATCAATATTTATTTTATGCATGCTATAGAGTTCATTTATTATGACTCTGGAGGCTTTATGGATGGCAATGACTATGTTGAATTTATAAATGGAAATAAGAAAGTTATTAAATACCTAGGTTTTGGGAGCGTGGAGATTTTAGTTGTTTGCTTCCTGTGTTTTCAGTGTGTTTCTGACTTGTTTTATTACCAGCCAGCTGGATTTATGTTTCTGCAGAGGATTTCTCTTGATTGATGATCCTGGTTACTTCTTTTACTAAGGTTGAGACCAGATATTTATTTTGTGGCACTATTATTATGATAGTAGATATTCTGGCAACTCTCACTTATTGGGAAACTGTTACTTCATCTCAGGCAAATTACTGGTATTTGGACAAGGTTTGAAGTTCATCATATGTTACAATGACTATTAACAATGCATGACTGATTGATGAATTGAACTTATAAATTAAACTGACCAGGCTAATTGACTGATCCCTAAAAACTGACTTGTGTGTGGAAATTTAGGTCTATTTCTGTAATGACCTGTTGTCATTTTTTGTAGTCTGTTTTTGTAGCTGCCAGAAAAATCCATTATCCACTGCTTTCGATTTCAATTGATAAGAGTTTAATTACATTGTTGTTTATAGATTCTTTCTTAATCAAGTAGTATTGCAAACGTGTTGTTTTCAATCAGTAGTTATTGCTGAATTTATTTATTTTCATATTTTTTTTCATGTGTTTTTCCCTATTACTTTAACATGCACATATACACACCTTTATCATTTGTCATTTTTTTGTTTACTCTCACACATATATATTTCTAAAAGTACTTGTTGTTTAATTTTTACAATTACTTTCCTTTTTTCTTTAAATTAAATGCAAAGAGATAATACAAATCTTTTATGTAAAAGATTTATATTTTAAACTGATATACTTTTAATTTTTCCCCTTCCAATTAATTAATTGGAACATTTATAAATTATTTCTTTTTTTTTTAGTGACATGTTTTGGTTTAATAAAAAAAATTCTTCAAACCTTTTATAAATAACAATATCTCAAACTGAATTGTACAACTTTTATTAATTATTTTCTTTTATTGAGCTGTATTTTATTTTAATAATTTTTAGACAAAAATTATATATATGTACTGATATGATATTGGTACATTACACTGCCCTCCGTTTGAGAATAAAGTGCATCATTTTTGACCATTTTATCTCTGATTAAATTCTTTATTAAATCTCAAATTATTTATTATTTTCCTAAGTTTACTTTCTAATATCTGACACTTTACATGCTAAGGGCAATCTTCAATTATACTTTTATTCTTTTGACGCTGGCAACATTGCTTACAATAATCTTCGTACTAGATAACAACCATGAGGACAACACTATTTCTGGTGATGCAAGGATCTTTTGGAAATGAAGCAGATGCAGATTGGCTGTCTTATACCAACTTACAAGTATGAAAAACAAAGTTTCATGTGCTGGTTCTCTTGATCGGACTTTGTGAAAAGAAAAGTCACTGCAAATGACAGGATTCATCAACTGTCCAATCCGACTTATGCTTTGGAATATGAAATATGAGGATTCTCCCCCAAGGAAGTGATTTGCAGCTATGCTGGTTGTTTCCAGTGTGCATTTTAAAGAGGAATGATCCCTGATAAGTCGATTGTGGGTGTTAAATTTTATCCAGCCAACAGCTTTAACTTTTCCTTATCTAAAACTTATTTCTATTTACTACCCTCATTCCCTTTAATTTCAAACCCTTACACACTCCTAATATAATTTAGATTGACTTTATATTTTATTTATTAACCTTACAATATTATTTTTTAAATTCACATGAACATGATCTTAAACCATTTATTTGTATTAAATCACTCCCAAATATTATTTAAAACATTTTTTAAACATGCGTATATTTAAAAAAAAAAACTTTTATTTTATTATGCCACTTTATTATTATTCTACAGATATTTTTTTTACTTATTTATTTCTTTACCTTGCTTTTATTTATTTAACTTGATTTTATTATACGAAACTGGATTTTATTTGAACTATTTATTTAACATTTCCATTATTGGACATTTCTTGCAGTCATTTGTTTTCGAACACTTTTCTTTAGTAGTATGTGCGTGGAGAAAAAATCTTTTATTTTACGAAGCCTCCATTATTATTATTATTACTTTCAAACATTTCATTTATTATTATTCATTTATTTTTAAATTTATTATTTTAGTTTTAAATAGAAGTTTCAGATTTAAATCTATCAGATTTATTTACATTAGAATAATCATATTTGTGCTCATTGTCCATTTCCAGTTCTTTGTTTCTTTTCTTTACTATTCCACCCGATTACTAACTCCTAAACTTTGTCAGGTGGTTCTTTTCATCTTTCTAATAATTCACTAACATAAATTATACTCCATATCCTCACATCTATCCTTTGATTAAAATTTGTTGCTTTATCTCTTTCCTGTTCGGTTCTATTTTCTGCTTTATAGGTTAGAAAACCTTTAAGCTTTGCAGAACCTTGTTTTACTTCAATATGAGAATATGTTTTTCTATTCTTTCTCTTTTTAAATCTATTTTTAAATTTATGCTTATAATGAACTCGAACATTTACTTTAATCCTTTTATTTTTACTTCCTTGTGAAATCTCCTTTATGTTATCTGCTATCTTTATTATTTCCATTTTCAAACCACTATACTTAACGCTATCCTGTTCTACTACATTTTCTAATTCATCCTTCCTTTCACTTACATCTCTTACTACCTCAACTTTCTTTTCAACTTCATGACTTTCTTTAATAAAATCTAACTCTATATTTTCTTGGTTCTTCTCTACCTTTCCTGTTATCTCACATCTCATTTCTCTTATTTCTGCAATGAATTCTTGCTCACCTTGCTTGAATTCTTGGCGCATTTCTTCCCTTAATTCTGCTTTGAGCTCTTGTTGACTTTGCTTGATTTCTTCCTTGAACTCTTGCATTTTTTCCATCATATTCATCATCATTTTTATTAACATCTGCATCTTAGATATATCTTCTTTTTCTATTTCTTCCATTTTTGAAACAATATGTTTATTTCACTAAATTGAAATATAAACTTTTTATTTCCTTACACTGAATATACGACTGACTCCACTCCCTGTCCTATATCCACCATTCTCATGCCCTAACTCCACCCAAAATATCTGTCATTAATTCTCTCTTTTTTTGTTTAAAGGAAAAAAATTTGATCAATTTTTTTTTTTTTAAATTAATACCACTTTACAATTCTTGATTTTAGATATGCAATTTAGCATTTCTTGAACTGTTTACATTTCTTTAATTAATTGACATGATTATTTAATCATGTCAGATTCTGCCTCATGTTGGGTGAGCCAATTGTGGTGGGTCCGTTCAGTAGATGATCCAGCATACTCAACATGCTAGGTTCATCTGGGTTTAAACCTTATTATTATGACTTTATATAATAACTATTTCATGAATAGATTGGCCCTTCGAGCAGAGGGGAGAATATTATTGATAGCAGAGATATCAACAATACCCATGATCAGACCAAGCTATGCAACACATAACATGATCACATTTCCAGACCGTGGCCCATCTTGACTGCTAGATTCAAACCCCCACTATCCAAGCACTTTATTTGTTTTGGAGTAAACCCGGGCACCAGCTAGTTTCTAGAACTAACGTGTTTGGACAGTAGGCCCATAATCCAGTACCCAAAAATATCCCATGACTAGCTCAGCACAGTAATACAAGGACAGAATTGTTTTAATTAATGGTAAAAATAATTGACTGACAGATATTAAGTTTAAAACACAATTTATTTTAATTCAACACTAATTAATAAAGTTTTGAACTACTTTTAGATATTTTTAAGTTAACATAAACTTTTATAGTGTTTATATATGACCACACACACACACACATTTTAACTACACATGAAAATATATAATCTAATAACATTAAATGACAAAAGTATTAAATAGTATGATAAATATTAAATATAAGGTCTTCAAACCAACATGCACATCAATAGTTCTTTTATGCATGCTATAGAGTTCATTTATTACTGACTCTGGAGGCTTTATAAATGGCAATGACTATGTTGAATTTATAAATGGAGATGATAGTTATTAAATACCTAGGTTTTTGAAGTGTGGAGATTTTGGTTGTTTGCTTCCTATGCTTCCAGGGTGTTTCTGACTTGTTTTTTTACCAGCTGGCTGGATTTATGCTTCTGGGGAGGATTTCTGTTGAGTGATGATCCTGGTTACTTCTTTTATTAACGTTGAGGATGGTTATTTATTTCATGGCACTATTATTATAATAGTAGATATTCTGGCAGCTGTTATTTCATCTCGGGCAGAGTACTGGTATTTGGACAAGGTTCAAAGTTCATCGTATGTTCCAATGACTATTAATAATGCATGACTGATTGATGAAATGAACTCATAAATTGAACTGACCAGGCTAATTGATTGATTTCTAAAAACTGACGTGTGAGAAAATTTAGATCTATTTATGTAATGACCTGTTGTCATTTTTTGTAGTCTGTTTTCATAGCCGCCAGCAAAATTCATTAGCCACTGCTTTCGATTTCAATTGATAAGAGTTTAATTATGTTGTTGTTTATGGATTCTTTCTTAATTAAGCAGCATTGCAAATGTGTTGTTTTCAATCAGTAATTATTGTGTGGTCTTTCAGACCACACAAAAACTATAAGACTTTTGAACAAAGCCATGACACCGGAATGGTTATTCTCAGAAGCATATATCCTTCTAAATAAAATACAAGTACTCACTTTGCCACCTGTGCAAGCATGGTCTGCTTTCGTAGGAATCTTGAACACCCTCATTAACTTTCACACAAAAAGATCTAAGGGACCAAATCAACTTCTAAAAGAACTTGATTCAATTAGTAATAGGCTAAGTTCACTACCCCTCTCAAGTACCAAAATTCAAGAAATACTAGAATTAAAAACTCAATATCATGAAAAACAAAAAGCTCTAGCTCAATACATTGCTACAAAGAGATCTAAAATCTTTTTGGCAAATAGTCATAACTGGACTAGAAGCTACATTCGATGAGCACTTGGATCGGCTGCTAGACCAACACCGTCTACGATTATCATTAACAGCAAGTGCTATAGTGGACCAGAAATGTTGGAGAGAATTCACTCTCATTTCAAAACAAAGTTGCAAAAGAATACTTTTCAATCAGGAAACATATGGAATCATACCACAACCAATCACAACATAAATGAAGCCCAAATATTGCAAAAGCTATAGGCATTTTCTGAAAGCACTCATCCGGGCCTTCACGTAATCCTGAAATTTGTACTATTACACCTTAGTTACTACATAATCCCCATAATCAAAAACATGATTAACATGCTGGCCGACGACTTTCAGAACATTCCAGATTTGTACCCAGTGGCACTGGTCCCTTTTCTTAAAAAACAAGAAAATCCATCTAGTCTCAACAATATACGACCTATTTCCATGATTCCGTTGCTAATTAAGACAATTGAATCCTTAGTTAAGGACCGGATACAACCCCAACTCTACTCACATATTTCATCTTTTCAATTTGCCCGAAAAGGATCATCAACCATTGATGCAGTTCAGTGCTTTCTTTTACTAACTGAGCACGTCAGACAAACCAATAAGTCAAGGCCACTGGTCGTACAACTGGACTTCTCTTCAGCATTTGACTCAGTAATACCATCCGTACTGTTCCAGACAATGCGGGAGTATCAGGTGCCCGACGTGTACATCAGAATAATAGCAAACCTTTTACTAAATCGTTCCATATTTACTTCTTTAGATGGAGGGTTGTCTACAGGTTTTAGTCCTCACATATCGATTCCACAGGGTTCTCCCCTAGCATCACTATGTTTTATAACTTACATCAACCCCATGCTCAAGGACATAGAGAATATTCTGCCAGGCATTTATGTTCCTGCCATCAAAAAACAAATCAACCACATCTCCTATGTGGACGATGCTACGATTTTTCTTCCCAGCAAAGCTCATCTTCCAACACTTTTCACAATTATTGACAAGCATGCCAAAATATTAAACTTTCAAATTAACAATAGCAAATCTTCCATCTGGAGAATTAAAACAGGAACAACAATTCCATCCAAATTCACAGCCAAGTCACAGCTTTTTTTAGGATTCCCCATGGCAAAAACAAAAACTATCATGACTAGAGAAATACAAAATTCAATCCTTCAAAAAACCAATAAAACAATCAACACTCTCTCTAGTATTTCGCTTTCAATTCCTGGTAAAATCGCACTCCTTAACATGCTAGTGTTTTCAAGACTCAATTACTATCTACCAATCATCAAGCCTACTAAAATCTTCGGTAAACAAATGGGCTCATTATGTACTAAGCTATTGTGGAAAAGGAAGGTTGTGGCCATAAGCTTGGCAAAAGCCCAAATGCCTAGAGAACTGAATGGTCTTGGTCTACACTCGGTTGCTACATTATACTTGCAAAAATCACTAAATCTGCTACACAACCATTCACTGGAAATGGACTATACAAATTTAATCCAAGAATTTCAACCTACTGATACGCCACCTCCCCATAGTAAAGTATGGTTGACTGACATCTGGACACATGTCAATGGCTGTATTAACTTAACTCCAAACATTTTCAATGAAAAAAAGTCCTACTGGGAAACTTATAGGCTAAAGAAAGATTGTCCCTCAGCTCTCCATAATGCTCTTGGATTAAACAACAAATTATTGATTAAAAAAGCCAAACATTGGTTTCTGGAACCCAAATTTATTGACTTTCTTCTGAAATTAAACCTCTCATCACTACCCACTAATCAGTCCCTCGTAATGAGGAGAGGTTTTAACAAAATTAGCTCTCAATGTCAACTCTGTCAGAGGGATGAAGAAACAATTGAACACATTTTCCTACATTGTCCATCACTCAGCATTCTTGGGTCTTTCATTGACGAAAAGGTAAAACGCTATTCTACAGACACATTCTTAATCCAGCAAGCAATTAAAGCTGGCAATTTTGCTAACATTAGATTAGCAATTTTCCTATCCTTCGCCATCTGGCTAATGAGATGCAGTTTTGTTCTGGGCAATGCGAACACCAGTACCCTTCAAGTATTTAAAACACTCATCAAGGGTAATATCATCAGAGATAAAATGCTTGCTCCAGATTGGCTGTATCAACAAACCTGGCTGGCACCTCCATGCTAGTGCACTGATTATTACAAAGATATCAATGATCAAATATGAGTTCGGGATGCTTGGGCTCGGACTGATGGATTGGGAGTGAATCAATGACCTTGTCAGTGTTCTCCCAGCCCACTTAGCCTCTGCTTCACATCTGGACTATAAACCTATACTCATTATAAATTTGGACATGCCTGTCAATGCTCAATGAGGCATACATAATTGTTCAACTGGAACAAAGTATGGACCAATCTAGAATACTACTGAAGCATTGATCCAACATTCATGTATATATCCACTTCTCATTTGGCTATGGACATTGTTTGGTATTCATGTAATCTTCATTGTATAAAATTGTATAAATCATTTAAATAAATCGTTATTTAAAAAAAAAAATTATTGCTGAATTTACTTTATTTTAATATTTATTTTCATGTATTTTTCACTATTATTTTAACATGCACATATACAAGCCTTTATCATTTGTCATTTCTTTGTTTACTCTCACACATATATATTTATAAAAGTACTCATTGTTTAATTTGTACAATTACTTTCCTTTTTTTTTTCTTTAAATTAAATGCAAAGAGATAATACAAATCTTTTATCTAAAAGATTTATATTTTAAACTAAGTTGCTATCTTGTGTCGTGGTTTGAGAAATCCCTCTATCAGTAAAATAAAGATATTGCTTGACTATTATAAATTTGAAGGCACATTTGGTACAGGTTAAAACCTATCTTAAGTAATGATAATAATAAATTTTAATAATCTATATAATCCTTAGTAAGTATCATATAACAAACATTCAACAAAAACATTTACACCAAAATGATATATGTAGTATTTGCAAACATTGGTGTTACTTTAAAAAAAATTAAATATTACCTTTATTCTTAAAAAGGAGTTCTTTCAGAGAGCTATAAAAAAATAGAGTGTAATAACTCATAATAAAAATTATTATTAATAATAAAAATGTCTTCTCTTTTTTTAAATAAAGTTCTAGGTTTAAAGTTTATTTCAAGTCCATTTTTTGTTGTTTTCCTGGTGATGTTATTGATGAATTAGAAAAGATGAATATTGTTAAAGAAAATTTTATTAAGGTTGAATTTTAAACGTTCTGAAAATAAATAGTCTATTATTCATGGAGACTTGTTATGGAGATAATTATAGCTGGGCATGAAGAGTTGATGATTCTTGGTAATGTTGATAATGTTTTAACCAATTGATGCAATGACATTTTCTGCTGGATATTTAGGAATTGTTGCTTTTTCACCAACTTGAGTTAAAGAGAGATAGATTTTTTAAAAGTTCCTTTTTTTTTGTTAGATAGACTTTTTATGTTTGTTTTACCATTATGTCTTTAATAGAACTTTAGCAAAGAAAGCAAAAGAATAAAAACTTTAACAGTCATTATTTTGTTTTTAGACAAATATCTTGGCTGTTGACTTCATTATTTTTTATAATTTTAAAAGTCTTTTATAACAAACTTGTTCTGGCTATCTTGAAAGTTTATGTACAAGAAACTAAAGTTTTCTTTGAAGGATAAACAACCCTCTCCCTTCTGTGAAGTTGCATGTCATCTGAATTTCCATAGATTTCCTTGAGGAATTATTTTCTAGAAACCATTTGGTGTCCAAAAAAACCTATTGTTTGCTTCAGATATCCATAATGACATGGTTCAACAGGTGAAGGATTTAGATATTTGGGTAGTTGGTTGAGTGAGAATAGAAAAAGTGAAGATGAAGTTAAAAGAAGAATAGCATTGGCAAAGAAGACATTTGTGAGTAGAAAAAAGATTTTGTGGACCTTTGGAAAGAGAATTAAGGAAGAGATTAATGAAATATTATGTGTGGAGTGCATTAATGTATGGCTGTGAAATGTGGACATTGAGTAATAGAATTATGAAACGATTGGAAGCTTTTGAGATGTGGACATGGAGACAAATGGAAAAAATCAGTTGGATGAATAAAATAACAAATGAAGAAGTTTTGGAAAAAGTAAATGAGGAAAGAATATTGATTGAGAATATCAGAAAGAGAAAAAGAAACTGGATTGGACATATATTGAGAAGAGATTATAGTTTAATGAAAGATGTTTTGGAGGGGATGGTGAATGAAATAAAAAAAAAGAATGGAAGAGATTGACATTATTGGATGATATAAGAGATGGGAAGACTTATATAGAATTGAAGAAATAGGCAAAGAAGAGAATGGAATAGAAGAATGGAAGAATTGATGTTGTGACTACTCTCTGGACCTGTCGATTTTACAGAATACCATTGGTTGATTGATTAATCCATGCACACATCTTGTATTTGTTTTCGAATAACATTACATTGAAATAATGCCAAAAATAACTTAAAATAAGAAAATAATTATTATATAAATTTATCAAAATTTTAAATTAGCATCTCCGTTATCATTATTTATATCTAATTTCAAATATAACCTATTTATTGACAAGCCATAGACAGACATTCTTTTATTAATCATAATTACAATAATAAGTCTATTATTTCAATTATATAGCCTTCTCTTATATATTTAAAATAACTTTTCAGTTAAATGCAAATAAAAGATTTTAAGTTTAACAACTTTCTAAAATTAAACAGCCTGAAATGAAAAAAAAAACATTTATGTGTGAAACATAAAATAGACACAACAGTTTTTATTTTTAAAATTAGATCTATGATTGCAAGTATATACATTAAAATGAAATTATTATTACTTTTCTTTTTTAAAAATCATGTATTTTTTCAATTCATAGTTAGTTTTAACTACTATATTATTTTCTCTTTATGAAAAAAAAAACAAGTTTACTAAGTTAATGAAATGGATAATAACAGGAAATAATTTATGTTAAAAGTTATTATTTTACAGGATTAAAATATCTTGCTATAACAAATGTGTTATTTTTAAGTACTAAGCTTAATTACACTATTTTCTTTATTCTTTCAGATTTTTAAGTAACAAATATCTAAACTACATGATCTTAATATACGATTTAGTATGGACACATACATTGCAGGTCAGTACATCAGTCTGCACATTACACCGTTCCACTTTTCTAGATCCATAAAACCTATACAGACACTACATAATAAATTAATTTTTCTTTCAAATAAATAACAATCCTCCATGATTCATCATCGTCTTTATTAACTTGGAAGAGCAGTAAATCATCCAACAATTTGTAACATGATAAATTTCTTATTAGTTGTTGAATGCATAATTTCTACTAATTCCAATATTTTTAAAAGCTGATTAATAATAAGATTCAATTTATGATCCTGAAATTGTTAAGTATTCAATTTTTTAGCTTCTCTTCTTCAGAATCATCAACTATCAATGAAATGGTAGTAATGAATAGATTTTCCAATTAACTGGCTCCTGCTTAGCACATTAGTGTTCACATTATTTTTGTCTAGAAAATATTGAACACCATTAACTTTGAAAATACATTGTTAATTATTTTAAGCTATCAACTATTAAAGATTTAAAAACTTTGACACAATAATCACTATATAAGATTAGACATATTATAAGTCAAACTCTCAAAATTATTTTACAACTCTAAAATTTATGAATATACTGATATAGTAATTTTTATATACAGAATCATATCATTATAAGGCATTAAAAAAATTATTTATTATAAAATTAAACTATAAAATTTTCTTTTTTTAAAACATATTTTGGCAAAACTCATGTCCTGGCATTTAGCTTCTGAGAAAAACTAAAGGTCAAAATATATATGTATTAAGATAAAATTAAATTATATATATTAAGATTAAGAAAATTATATATAGATATGTTAAATTTAATTAAATATAAATAATTGTAATGTAAAGAAATATTTGTTCTCAAGTTAGATGCAGGATAATCTCATTGTTAAATAATAATTTAGCTTGGGTAAATTTATTAAAAGATTTACATATATGAAATGATAATGTGACATTATAAAGTGCTTTAATAATATGTTTCCATTTTTATTAGATATAAATGAAAAAAAAAAAGGATATTTTTTCTTGTGTAGTTAAGTTTATATATATATGTTTTATTTTTGAAACAAAAAAGTAAAAATAAGAAGAGATTAAGACATTTATCTCTAAAAAAAAGTAAAAGTTATTGTTTTAATTAAGGTATAAATATAATGGTACTGTTGTTTTTTTTTTAAAAAAGAAATAAGAACAAAAAAAAAGATTAATATTTTTATTTTTGAAAATATTAAAAGTATTTTTTTTTAATTAATATAAAATTAGAATGTTTTGTTTTTCAAAAAAAAAAAAAAGAGATTAAGATCTTTATCCTTGAAGAAATTGATAGTTATATTTCATTTAAAGTATAAATAGAATGCTTTGTTTTTTCAAAAAATAAAAACATCAAACCTAGATTAAAATCTTAATACTGAAAAAATTAAAAGTTATTTTTAATTCTGCATAAATAGAATATTTTTCCATTTCAAAAAAACAACTAAAAAACTAGATGAGATTTAAATCATTATATGTAAATAAAATTAAAAAATATTTTTTAATTAATGTATAAATAGATTTTTTTTTGCAAAAAGTAAATTGATTGGTGATGTCTTTATGTAATAATTTCTGAAGTAGTCATGTAATTAAATGGAAGATTGATATCAGGATTTTTTAAAAAAAAAATATGTGAGCAATAAAATTCAGTAGGAATTAAGTAGTGATAAATTCGATAGTCAGAAGATCATCTTGGAAGGCTGTCAAAATTGATTCCACTCTTAATTAAAAAAGTTATATGTGCATAGCAGTATAATTATTAGGCAGTTTACAAGAAGTATGTACAAAGCTTTTGGTAAAGGCTTATTATTGCAGATCTCACTAAATAAAGAAATTCACTAAAAAATGTAAAAGGGAAATAAACACAGTTTATGTCTTGTTCCACTCAAAAAAATGGCCGTCTCAACTTATATTAATCTGAATTAAAAATAACTGTTATACTGTAAACCAAGAGCTACAAAAAGAAGAAAAAGTTAAATTGAATAATAATAAGAATAAATTATTCTATAGCAAATTCATCATGTAAGCCTTTTTTTCTTTGCAAACATGTTTATTGTACTAAAGAAACTAATTAACTCTGCATAATTAACTTTGGATTAAATAACACTGGAATATTTTCCCAAAACAATTTATCTCAAATTCAAATACAATATTTTAAATATGCAAGGCAGATTTTTTTTTCTTATTTAGATTTTAGCATCAGTTGTTTTCCAAATATTTGTAGACTAGCTTTAATTTATGAAGATTGGGAATAAATATAAAAATGTCATTGCTGTTTGAAATATATTTGCTGTCCTCTCTAATTTTTTACTTCTGTATAATTTTCAATAAAATATCTGAATTTACCATCTACATTTTGCTGAAGGCAAACCTGAAAGGTTATAAAATACCTAATCTTTTATCAAACAACTATTTCACGTTAACTAGTGATCTTAAATTCTTTCCGTCCACTTGATCACAAAGGTTAATAATAATTTTACCGTTTTTATTTTACATAATACATATATAAAAGAAGCACACGCACATGGCCATGCATAGGAAAATGGAACATTTAATTTATTATTATATGATATCACGATATTATGTCTTGCCTCATAAATTACAATATGTATTAGGATATCAAAATAATTCAAAAAATTATTAAATTTATAAATACAGTTATTTTTTAATTGGTTTAATTAGAACGGATTTGAACCCACACTTTCAATCTCCATTTAGTAATCCACTCCACCTTACACAACTGATAAACACGACCTCATACATGTAAAAAAGATAAATGATTTGAGTTCAATTTCCCTCTAATTACACCTAGTTTAAAGTATACTGTATTTGTATTTAAATATTAAATTGGTTTAACTAAATCCTTCATATATATATATAATATTCGCAGCTATCCATTGCGAGCTGTAAAATTTACAAATTAGTGTATTGTTTAAGCTAGTTTGTATGATTTTATTAACTTGTTTTTAATAATGTGTTGAATTCTTGTCCGGTAATAAAGATAATTGCAATCAGTTCGAATCATTACAGGAGGAAAATAAAGTAATGTAAGACGGACATCTAATTAATTTATAAATGATATTTTATATTGAATGTAATAATAGAAAATAGATAGTATTTTGATAATTATTTTTATAAAAAAGATAGCCTTATCAATACGAACTTTACTATTGTATAAGCATTTGCAAGCATAATACTTTAAATTTGTATTGAACTTGCTGACAATAAGATAGTTCAAGTGATGACGTAATTGTATATTAGATAAATTGATTGGAATTCCAAGAAAAGATAAATTAATTTCTTATCAGGAATGGCAATAATATATGACCTATAGAAAACCACCACATGGAAGACTTACAAAACTGTGTTATAGATTGTGTTAATATTTGGAATTGATTCAAAATATGACCAATAAGAGGAATGTTCCAAAGACCTCTGAAGATTATAAGAATATCCTAAACAAAGGATAGTGCCTTAACAATCAGTATGATCATGGTATCTATATGAGTTGCAAATGGTGAGTCTTATAAAATGCCATAGCTAGTTTTAAAAGATGAAGAAAGATATATGGAATTTTTAAGCTTAAACCTGTTGGTAAGATAATTTTTTATGATGGTAATTAGTGAAGCAGTCAATCTTAGCCCAAGATTGAGCTTCATCGTTCCATCTAAACCTATATTCAAACCCTACATCCTATCTCGCTTCTTTAGTTGTATATATATTTCATGTATATATTTCTGAGATGCACATCTAAAAATTATAAATTTTAACTTTTCAATAACATTTTTTTTTATTAATTCTTTTTTTATTAAAGTATATAGGTGTGGCTCATATATATATATATATTGAAGCTGGAAATATTATAGCACATATTTCTGCTTCATCTAGTGCCAATGTCATCAGCACTAGTATGGGTTTGAGCCCAGTCTTATATATTAACTGACATCCATCTTGCTTGAGGCGGTAGTATATATATATAATTTATCATCAATATCTATAATCAGTATGTGTAAGCTATAACATTTGACTATTTGTGTTATTATTACTAATTATGTATAAAATAAATGGGCAATAAGTGTAAACATAATCTCAGATGTCTATAAAGTGTGACAAATGTTTTAAAATTTATCATTAAAGTTTGTTTTCTACTTAGGTTATAATATTTTATATTTTGTTTTAATAAATATACCTAAATAGTATGATGTAAAAACAGTCAATTCAGTATTTATAAGGCAGACTTTGTAATTTTGTCATACTTTATAAATTTATTATTTTATTAAATTTGTAATTATAAATTTATTAAATGCACATTGATTATGTAAGTAATATTTACTGAGGCTATAACCTTGATAATATGCGTATAAAATGCGATAGTAGGGACCTCTACAGGTTTTTTAACCACAAGCTTATGCTATGGAAGAAAAGAGGGGAACCCTTCTTTACTTCACCCTACTTTCTATTTAAATAGGTGAAGCTGAAGCAGTTAGATGTGCTAAAAGCCATCTATTATAAAATTTGTATTTCGAGAATATAACAGATTCTTCATATTTTTGTGAATAAACTTCTTGTTTTTTATTATTATATTTTATTTAATTTTCATTACAAATCTCAAATTCAATAGGCTTTGTTTAATACGACTGCTTGTGAAATTTAATTAAGAAGACAATCAGATTTGTGTTATTGTTTTTTAATTAGCAAATAAACCCTTAGGGCATGTCCAATCTTTGCAGGAGAATTCCTATCATTAGGGAAACTGACCAATGGAAGAGGCCACTAGGAAAACACATATTGTAATGGTCAGAATTCATATATCTCATTAACCAGTTGCATCTTCCTTCCATTACAATTGAAGAGCAGTACTACAGGTGGGTTCAGGGCCTGCAATGCTGAGTTCAAACTTAGTATATTGATTACACAACATATAACTATGGGATAAGATACCTGCCACCACATTAGCAAACATCTTTTAGGCCACAGGGGTCAGGGAGATGCAAGAGACCCTAACTAATTTTATTACAATTAAATATTATTACTAATCTAATGAATGGCCTAGTTATATTTAATTTATTTCAACACCAAACACTATGGCTATAAGGCATTAAGGATATAGACATGAAGATGTAGATATAATTAAAACTATATTTAATATTAATATAAATTTATTTACAAGCTCAGTGATTGATCTTCAATACTCCTAACATGGCATGAGTTTACATTATTAAAGCATTAATGATTCAACCTGTCCCTTTGGGTAATTAATGGTGGAAAACCATTATTTCATGCCCCAGACTAAGTACACTAGCTATCATGTAAGGTAAACATTGAATGAGATAGATGGCTGTGAATTTACTCATCCCAACAATAGATTTTATATAAAGTTTCATTTACATGATTAATTCTAAAGAGGGCCTGTTATTGGAGAGTAAATAACATGGGAGTCTTGGGAAGTGAAATCATAAGCAGAGAATAAAAAAATAATTAACTGGACTAGAGGTGGTATTGATAGAGATGCCATAGAATAATAATGGGGCAAACTTTGAGATGCAAGCAAGGAGGGAAATATAAACTTATGGGCAGGCTTTCTGTTGGTGACCCTATGAGACTGGTCATAATCACAAGTTAAGGTCTACAGGAACTTCTGTCACTGTTACTACCTGACCGCATGATGAACTCAGGTTTCCATGGGAGCATTTTGAACTGTGCCCTTCTGTATGGAGTGGAATAATACCTTTAAACATAGGTATCCAGTGATTTTCCTGGCTCTTAAACAAGGGAAAACTTTGGCATCACTCAATAATAACACCTATCATTTGATAATAGAACATGCCCACATTTATGAGTAATTAACTTACAAGCCCTCAAATAACCTGAGATTGGTTTGATTATAAAGTTAAATTCAATGAATACCTATTGATACTAATAATAAAAGGGTGAAGATTATAATTCTATCATATTTCTATTGTTAAGTTAAGATATCTGCCCACACAATTTATGGTAGACCCACACTCAT
The DNA here is from genome assembly GCA_028023455.1 of Epiperipatus broadwayi. Lineage (NCBI taxonomy): Eukaryota > Metazoa > Onychophora > Udeonychophora > Euonychophora > Peripatidae > Epiperipatus > Epiperipatus broadwayi. The sequence goes on along the minus strand of JAQFVV010000007.1, from coordinate 19,469,661 downwards.
AGCTAATCATGAAAGTTAGATGCATCTCTGAAGCTAAGATAATTCATTAAAATATAAGATGATACAAGAAACCATATTAATATAAAATGAGATGCATCTGAGAAATAATTTATAAAATATAAAAATTATATAATTCCCAAGCTAGCCACTTTATCAATATAAGATGAATTTACTATAAATATATTATCTAATGACTCTGTGCATTTTGGCAAAGGCTAACATTTAATAAATTTAAAAGGCTAGGTTGGAAATTATTGAGGCATGAAATTAATTATGTCAATAAATGAATATTAATATAACTGGATACCCAAAGAAAAGGAAAGATCCTATAGTAATTAAACATTACAAGGTTACAGATTTTAAGAAGTTTAGTGGTTTTAAATAGGATTTACATGAGTAGAAATTATAAATAAAATATTACAAATTAGAGATACGAGTTCTAGTTTTGAATAAAAGAGCATAAAAGTTCTTAAAAATTTTGGGTATGGGTTACCATTGATTTAAGCAGAACATGCTTGTTTCTGAGTAATCCTCTTGTTCATGAAGTATGGTGCAGTAATTATTCCTTAACAGTTCATTTATTGATCATGATTATAAGCAGCAGTTGATTAGGCAGCAGTATACAGATTAGGCAGCAGTATACAGATTACGGCAGACAATTTCAGTTCATTCTAAAAGCAAGTAAGGTATCCAGTGCATCTCCCATTCTCCAGAAGAGAATAGTGCATGCTGACTACTCAAGCATCACAATATTATACATGAGTAGCATACTTTAATAATTTGATGCAAGAAAGAAAGCAGAAGGCCTAAAAACCAGATTGAGATTCAGCTAGATAGAGATAGATTGAGCTATATTTTTTTGAACAGGACTTTATATACTTTTTGTTTCCCTTGCTCTTTATCTTTCAAATCCATCTGACATTACATATTTATTTGCCTTTTTGGTCCACTCAAATATCTGCAGATAAAATGGTGCATTAAGAGCACATATTCCATTTGTCATTTTCATCTGAATATTTTGCTTTACTTTATTGCATATTTTACCTATGACCCTATTATACTGCAGATGTTTTTTAAAAACTAATTAAAAAGCTTTCAGGAATATTTCTGTCTTATATTGTCTCTCCCCACCCACTATGACTTACAATTTTACATAGCAGGCGAATTTCTATTTTTAATACATTTAAATATTTAAAAAGGTTAAAAACAACTTTTAGATTTTATAAATTAAAATGTTATATAACTTTGACCTAAATAATAATTAATGCAAAATATTAAATATTCTAAATTTAATAAATTATTTTCAGTGTGTTAATATCTCATTAAAGTGTGTGTGCATGAAGCTTATTTAACAAGCTTATATATATATATATATATATATATATATATATATATATATATATATATATAACTTATACTGTTATATGCACACAGTCCAATATTGAGGGTTTAAATTTAGGTGGGATAGAGGAGTGGGTAAAAGATGAGAGAACAAATATGACAGGTGAAACTAAGATTCAAACTTGAATCTTACAGTTTCAATACCACAGAGGGAATTGTGAGTGAACAGAAAAGCAGGACTGGAGGTATGAATAGTTCAATTTGATCAAGAAAAGGACAGAGAGACAACAGATTGAGAGACATGTTACAAGTTTAAGGTTCACCTAAGTAATGTCAGGGTAAAGTAGAAGGCTGTTCACTTTCTGTTCCCTGTCTCCACCTGCTCAATGCCATTCCAGTGCTGTCAACATCTAGCCCATGATGCTGAATAAATCAAAAAAACCTGCCTTCATAAAGCCTGTCTTCACCTATGTTTTGAAGTAACCCTGTGTGCTGAAAGCCTCTGATCTTTTAACAACATTGGTTTTAAATTAATATTAATCTTTAATTAGTTTATACTAATTTATTTACTCTAAAATATCTATATGTAATGTCTATACAACTTTCTTTAAATACATCATTAACTTTGTTTTCTATAAGATTTAACAGTTTTAATCTTATTAGAACTCCATATTATTTTGATACGGCAATTTATTATTTTAATGTAGACTTATGCTAAACTGCCAAGTTAAGTGCAAAATTCAAAGAGCATATTATAACCCTAGTCTTTATTATTTTCTCCAGTCAAGATTATTGCAGGAGATGTAGATTTTTCATTAAGCACTTAATAGATGAAGCTCATTTAGTTTTGTATGTTTGTTATTTTATAAATGATTTAAATGATAGGAATAGTCTTAAAAATTTAAGTTTTCTATTATTCACCAACTTTACTCGTAATTATTTCTCAAAAGAAAATGTAATTTATTAAATTATTTAAGTAAAATCCATCACCTTTTCCTAAACCAAACTTAGCTATTTAAGTAAAATCTATTATAAAGATTTTAAAATTAAATGTTATCAGTATTTACATTGTATATCTCATTTGCATTTGATATTCAGCACCTATATATTAATTATCATGCAGAAGTTTGTAAAATCTCACCAGAAGTGAATTTGTTTTTTTCTATATAGGGTTTATAAATTCTAAACCATGAGAGATTTTAAAGTTTGGAAATGTGGGAAAACAATCCACTTTTTTAAATTTGGTTTTAATTCTCATTGTTTCTTTTATATTATACTATAATGGTCGGGGATGATGATGAAATATCCCATCTTACCACATCTGTTGACAGAGCTCCACTAGGCTATTTTGAACCTAGAAAATTTATAGAGTCAACAGATACGTACTGTTAAGACCGCGACCGCCAGCCCAAGTCACTAGCTCAAGTAGATGCAGAAACTTAATATATTTATTAAAATATATTTTTAATAATAAAGAATAATAAAAGCAATCACTGGATCACTGTCAGTATAAATAACACAAAAAGATTTTATTCACGTATATAAGTAAATGACAACACAAACTTTTAAAAAAAATAATTTTTATAACACAAGAAGAAATTTATGTTTTATTCTGTTTCATTATTATTTTATTTGTTTTTAACTTTCCAATTTTAGAATGTTGAGTATAAATGAGCTATCTAGATGCACTCACAAATTTTCAAATCACTTGACTCCAGACTAAAAATCTGCATCCACACCAATACTCGTTTCCAGATATATATCAGCAACCAATGCAATGTGAACATGCTAGCATAGAATCACCTGACAGGAATGTGCATCTGAACAGCGTGATATTATTGGAGAAAACATGGCCTTCATCCCACAGGAATGTCCATCTGTCAGGCGAAGGAAACATGCATATAAAATAATAAAAAGAAATGCTACATATGGATGGGAGAGCGGTCTTATCTTGCTGGCTTATTGTCCAAAATCCATAGAGCTGGAAGGAGTCAATGGCACAGGAAATACGTCTGTGTCCATTTCAATGATATGACTACCTCTTTGGGGTCATGCATTCAGTTGGGCTTGTCACCCTAGGTGCTAACAAACTTCACATTTTATTGATATAAATGTCCATAAACTCTCCACCAGCATTGACACAACTACGAAACAAATAGTCCAAAATCAAAACCCTCTTTAAAAGTAACATATTTAAACTAGTCTAGCAGCCATCTACACTCAACTAATATTTAAATCATTTTATTAATTTAATTTAAAACAAAAAAATCTTTAGTTTAATTAAGGTTTTAAAATCATTTTTAAGATAACATTTATATTTTAACTTATTTTTTTACTGCAAATATTATATAACCTACTTTTCTTTTAAATTTAATAATGCACAAATAACAATGTGTTTCTATTTTTAAATTTAAGTTTGCAATCGCAAACCCCTACTCTTTTACAAACAGATATTAATTAAACATGAATAAACAAAAATAAAATACAATACATTTTTTTTTTTTTAGATTACGTTGAAAACTTTAGCTAAGAGTTTAAAATCGCAAAGTTTATAGAAAGATAAAAGTTCAGGTTTGCTCAGAAAGAAAGTCTATAGTTCATTTTAAAAACACATAAAGTTTGAAGATTTTAAACTTAAGAGAGTTTATGTTTCATTTATAAATTTATACTTTCCTTTGTTCGTGCTCATTCCTTCGTGAGGAAGATCCAAATTTATACAAGATCCATTTCTTGTGGGCGATGACAATTTATGAAGATGCATTTACATTGTTTTCTGAAGACGGTACCAGTGGTTTGATCCTGGGATCCGTGGAGATGAAAGCTGCCTTCGGCCAGCCACACCGAAGGAAGCACGATGAAGCTAATTACATTTTTTTTTGGTGGTGGCGATAACTTTTAAAATTATTTTTACAGATGAATTCAAAACTTTAATTTTCTGATTCTCTCTCTAACTAATTAATTATATTTTGGATTTTCCTTTTATAGTCCCTAGGCATCTTATCTCTGGAATGCAGGATTCATCAAACATACTTCATGTCTGTATTTTATTGGTTTATTCTTTGTGTCCAAGGTAAGATTTTGGGTTTTCCACTGAGGTTTGTGTCTCTATCTCTGGGCAGGAACTCTTATCTATTTTGTAATCATTTTTTAATTGTCATTTTGCCTTAAGGATCTGTTTGTAATTTTTATATTTGAAAATTAAAAAAATCTTCGCTATTATTAAAAAAAGGTTTTTATTTTATACTTTATTTAAAGATTAGAATCTTTGTTTCAATTCTATAATCTTTTTTTAAAACTTATTTTAATATTTAAATCAAACATTAATAAATTAATAATTCGTTATTTGTGCATTTTGAACGTTTGTGTTTTTAATTCAGTATTAGATATTTGCAAAAAAAGTTAGTATTAAAATTTGAATGTAACGCATATATATATCCTGTTACAATACTTTCTTAAGTTTTATTGATTGCCCATGGATTTTGTGAACATTCCATTATACTAGAGAGCTAACTATTTACATCAGGAGTGAATTCATGTTTGTTTGCACAATATATATGCTTGTATACAATATTATGTTCTTTATGGTTACAATTATTCATTTATCATTATAATTCTTGCTTTGATACTTAACTCTCAGGACCTGTGGAAATTTAAATATGACTAATCCAATAATATTAGTCTCCCATAAAAGTAGATGTATTTCCTACTAGGGATTTCCCTTGTCCAAACACTGCCATTAAAATGTGCATGGGCACACATGGATAAGCCATCCCAGCATATCAACTCTTATTTTTATGCAGAGATATGTTTTGGTCAGTGGACCATCATGTCCTTTCATTCATTGACTTCTCCTAGCAAAGCCCCTTTGAGGATTGTAAATGTTCTTATGTGATCTTTTATTGTAGCTATAACATCAGTGCCACCTTTAGCATTCTTTATTTATTGTCTATTTATGAACCTGAAATGCTCTCTCTACTGTGATGACACGTCTCTCATTAGCCAATGCAGTTAATTACTTAATCACATATAATGTAGAATTGTTATTTACATAAAATAAACATTTTTCCCCCACATTCATAACTTACAAACTGTTAACATGTGATAATGGTCTAATGCAACTCATTCATCTTCAGTTGTCTATATGTGTGTATGGAGAAAGAAAATAGATTTATTTTCTTTCATTTATAAGTTTATTGAGGGTTAAAATGATGGATTATTGCTGATTTATACTTGGTATACTGCTTAACCAACTCCTTATATTTAGTAAACAAATGTATTATATTTTGGCTGTATCAAAATCTAATTTATGTCTTAAATGGATCGCAGTTGCTACCTAAATTGAAATGTGGTAACATTAATTACAATATTATCTGATTTACTTAATGAATTTTAAATTATAAGTCCAATATGTATAATTAAGTTGTGTAGACAAACATTGCCATATTTTGTATGATGACACTTAGATGTATAATAAATATAAGTTATATTTAATTTGAAATCTCGATTTGTCATTATTCCAAATCTCTAACATAAATCCCTTTTATTAATCATAAGATTTTATAGGTGTAATCTCATTCCTTTTGTCATGTTGCCATTAAATTATTATTATTGCAGTTCAAATCAATCAAATCTTCAACTTATTTAAATTAAATCAATGTCAGGTATACTCCATACCATTATGTAATTTAATAAATTTAGATAGGTATTAATTAATGAAATGTAAATCTGTTGTATTAAGTCGCGTGTGAACCCTGAACTCTAGCTGGGATGGAGTGAGAATGAAACTCACCAGTGTCATCAAAAGCATTGTTCATGTAGTGATATTTGGTATTGTTCCTGACTTATGTATCTTGTACATACTAGATGGATATACGTTTGCTTGGATTCTAGGTTTTGTTGAATGAACACACGATTTTGGACCGGTAACAATATATATATATATATATTTCAGGAGCAAATAAACTAACCAAATATTAATTTGATAAATATTTTAGTATACGTCATGTATAAAACTTTTTTTTAAAATTATTTTTTTAATTAAACTGTATATTTTTGTAAAATCCAAGATGGAATATGCAACCATTAATTGTCCAAAAGTAATTAAAGGTTTGAAAATATAATATTGTTTTAATCTTGGGAAGAAATTTTTAATTAAAGTTTTACTAGAAATAAAACGGGGAATCAGATTAATAGATTTTACTTTTGTTATAAACATTTTTGTCAAATCTATTTCCAATCTGAAAATAGATTTGAATATATTTTTGGAATGTTATCTAACAATTGTATCTTCAAGAACAATGACCAAAGAAAATGTAAGATTTTGTTAGACTGGAGATTAGATTTTGGGCTAGAAATAAGTAATTAAAAGCATTCCACAAATCCCTGAGCAGGATATAAAATGGGCTGATTTTAAATACCAACAGATAGCTACCATTGAGAGAACTGTGCAGTTAACATAATCCATGTTGGTTTGAAATTTAAAAATAATGAGTGAGTAAAAAGCCTATCACCTTTCTGACCCTTATGGGTCTTCTTCCACTGCTGTACCATCCTGTTGTGAAGAATGAAGTAAAAGCCCGACCCCAAAACTTTGGAATGCTGATCAGAAGCTTGCTGCCACCTAAGAACTCACATGGATCCCTAGCTGCCATGCATGAGGTGACTTTTTAAAACAGACTCTTAAGAAACTGTGCAAGGTAATTATTTTCATGCCACCTGAAAGTAAATCTAGCCTAACAAATCTAATCAAAATTTCTTTCATGACTGATAATATGTAAATTGCTCTCAAATAATTTTGATAAATCTAATTCTCTCTCATATGCTCTAACTTTCTTTAACTTTCGTACGGTCATTTTTTTATATATCTATTTCTTACTTGATTTTATATGTCTATTTTTGTTTATTATTAATATGCCAATCTCAAGTAACCTGACAAGCTGAATTTCTCAAAGTCTTTTCTTTCCTCTTTTTAATTAAACCTTCATGAGTTAAGATTATTAACATCCCCTCAAATCATAATGTATGATTAATTAAGATGCTCACCAGATTGTTTTATGTGTCAACATTTTATTTTTTGTTTTTAGTATAAAAATTGTTATTTGTTCAACTCCAAATAGAATGAAGTAATTCTACGTGGGGTAAATCCATTACTGAAGCTAATTAATGCTTGGAAATACAAAATATTATTTATTTAAATTCTGAAAGTGTGACCTATTAGTTGTTTTTCCATACAAATGCTGGTTTTTATTTTATTTTTCATACTCATAAATTTTAAATGCTTAAATATTGTCAGTTATTATCAAAATCCATGAAGGTGGGATTGAATTATTTTAAATAGCAGAAAAAGGAAGGGGTCAAATCTTAACAGATATTTTACTAAATGAAATCTTCTCTATACATCTATTATAGCTGCATAGTGTATTATTTGTATAAATTATAGCATTAAAAATGGGATCATTTATGGTAAAGCAATAAATCCTATTCTATATCATTAGTGACATTTATCCATATTGCATTAGTGATATTTGGCTCATCTTTGTGAATTTATATATGTGCTTCTAATCTGGGGATTGTGACAGGATCGAACCCATAGATTTCTCTTTATGTTCTGTCCCATGGAGAGTTGAGCTTCCCAGAACCTTTTTCATATAAAAAAGCCTCTATGCATTGGTGATTCCAGTAAAGTCTGGGCCACACCATGTCTAATCACACTTCTCTAAGCACTGCCCTAGAAGGGGGTCTTAGATTCATTTTTGTCCAGAAGCACGGCCTTATCTTTGATTTCTCCACCATTATGTCAGTACCACCACTTTTTAGTTTATTATTTCTTTTTTCTTCATGACCCAGTTTTGATGTTATAATATTAAAATTGTGCTCTACTCAAAAATATATGTAAATGCCAAATATTACCAATTTTATTAATTAATAATGTTATTTCAATCTTATATACAATCCTGCCATCATAATTATTATTTCTGTATTTAAGAGTATATTCCTTGGGGTAAATCAAGCATTCTGTCTTAAATGGTAATTAAAAGAAATTTCAATAAATATTTTGTATTATAATCAAATATAATTTTTCAAATGTATTTTATTTACTTTCACAACTTCAGTGTTGTGAAAATAGTTTCTCTTACATATGTAATGAATCTCAGAATGCTCCCCAAAATTATATGTTAGTCTCCATGTTTCAGTACTGTAAACCAAAGTGTTAATAGCAATCTTATGTAATCCTTTTAATAATTGCCATCTTAATACCATACCCACCAAAGATGTGTGTTAATGTGTGTTAATGTATATATATATATATATATATATATATATATATATATATATACATTATACAATATATATATATATATATATATATATATACTATTCAGTTGATAAAAGAGCATATGAGAATCGTTAGCATGAATTTCAATATGTAATTATCTACCATTTGGTAGACTGCTCATTCATGAACACACTAATGTATACAATTAATTTATTATATTAAACTATTTTTTTATTATCTAATTTATTAAAGTCATTCCAATTCCTTTTCTCCACTTCCACATGTATAACCATGCATATGACTATTGTAGTTAAGTTATAATGTAGTTAGTAAAATATATGTCTCATTGTTTTCTCCACTCTGCTAATGGGCTGGATTTTAGAATAGATTCTCATGTGCCATCATTATATGTTATTCATTAGGTGTTTGATCTGTGGCTTGGGAAATGGGTTCAAATCCAGGTTGGTCCCTGATCTAAATCTCAGGATTTTCTAGGTTTGAAGTACATTTTGTGAGTTCCAGTTTATGTTAGAGACGTTTTGACCAGTACATTAGATGTGTATGATTGGGTAGAAGATTTATTACTGCACTAAACAAATATTCTCAGTTTTAATATCAAAACTGGCATTGAAGTCAATTTGCCATGTGACATAATTGTAAATTTGTGTTTTGCAAAGAACAATGATTATTGTACTAAAATGATATTTTGAGACATATAGTCAGTTTTGATTTCACAATGCAAAGAGGAATATTTCAGAATGATAAGTTTATTCCATTTTTTTCTGCTTTTTACTTCTTGCAAACATTTTCTGATCAGTATGCTCCACTGTCATAAGGTTCAAGCTATTAATGGAGGACTATGCCTCTGATTTTTTTAAAGCAAAATATTACATTGGTCAAAGGGTTAGTTACATTAAATTCACATGAATAATGTTGACTGTAATACTTATGTAGGATGGAAGTGGTGATGTAATTTAGTTGCTTGTGTATGTTAGCTGGAATAAGAGCAACTGATAATGAAATGAATGCATGTTGTTGCATGTAAATATAATTATTTCGAAAAAATTGTATAACATGCTTTATAAAGAGCTGACAGTGATAGATTGGCTTCAGGGCAGATTTTGGACACATGTTCAGCATCAACATTAGTTGCTGATATAAAAGTATTAGCTTCCAACGATGTTGTAACACTAAGGATGGAAAGAGGGATGGTTTTTGCATAATTTATAATTGTTTTTGTTAATCTAGAAAGACACAGGATTTATAATATTTTGCTCATCGTTAAGAGATTTGTTTCATTTTGTAGTTTATTGCTAAAGGTATATATGACGTTGAAATGAGATATAACTTGAAGAATTGAATTGATTTTTCAATTTATTTTATATGATTATTTGATCTTTCTAGTTTTATCATTAGTGACAGCAATTGTTTAAAAAAAAATTAGGTAATATTTATATTTCCATCGAGAAAATATTTGGCTGATAAAAGTGGCTAACGCATTGAGAAATTCGGGCTGGAATATAATTTTATAGACTAATATTTTATTTTTGAAAAGTGCTCTATGAAACGTTACACATGCATGGACAGAAAATAATACACTGGATAGATGAATTGCGGATTGAGAAATTGATAATAGATAAGGAAAAAAAGCAATGAGAATATTTTTACTCTTCATTAAACAGAGCTGCATTTGCAGGATAAAGGGACAGTCGACTTAAACTGCCAATTGACTGTGTTTTAGTTTCCAACCAGATAGTAAATTTTTATAAGAGCATTTAAATTTAGCACATGTGGTAGTTATGCCAGTTCATGAGCTTAGATTGAAAATATTATTATGTTTTCAATTTAAGACTCATAGTTTTGTAGTTAAATAGAGATAAAAGGTGGTTGCTGGAGGTCTGCATTAGATCCTAAGATCAAGGTGCAGTGCTCTCAGATCCAAGGCTCCTCACTGACAGCAGCCACAAGCCAGAAACTAGTCTGGTGGGGATTTTATGCACAAGCCTTTTGGCATCCATTGATTACTTTGGCTTTCACTGAGTGGCAATACTGCATGGATAGTTTTGCCTGTTTTGATAACAGTTATAAACAAGCATAAGAAATGATGATCATGTGATGTTCATGTAAAATTGTTAATTGGACAAGGAAAACAGTTATGCCTTTGGGTTATTCACTAAATACATTGCCATAAGATATTACTGTTAATGATTGTAAGTTGAACTTTATACTTATTAGAACCTCTGTGCCTTGTATATGTCTTATGTTAAGTGTATGTGCAAATATATACTTATTGTTTAGAACAGTGGTTTTCAACCTTTTCACACCTGCGGACCGGTAAAAATAAAGATATGGTTTCATGGACCGGCAAAAATAAGGATAAGGTTTCACAGACCAGCATAAATCTATAGATAAATTTTCTTAAAAATGTAAACTGCTTAGCCTTAGATGAGCATAATTGTTATAACTGACCAAAACAACACACTAGTTACTATGTATAGTAATGGTGTTGTTTACATTCACATGTTGAACACTCTTTCTCGAGTTGTACAGTCATACTGTACAGAAAACAGTACAATAACAATTATTCTCATTAATGTACCTGAATTGCTGCATTTATTATTTCATTGTTAAAACATGCAAGAATAAAATGTTATTCAGCTGAATGTTGGTAAGTATCACAGCTATGTAATTACATGATAATGATTATGATAAATGTAATATCTGTATTTAATGTTAAGTATATAAGATGAAGTTATATATATATGGAGTTTGTATAATAAATTTTTTTTTTTAAAATTTTGAATGTTTTTAGAAAATAATAAAAAATTTAATTCTACCCCCCCCCCCTCATAAACATCTGTGATAACTAGAAAAACAAATTAATTTATGTATGGTTGATTACATTTTGTTTTCATCCTGTTTCTTTTTTTTTAATTGGGTAAAAATGAGATGAAAAAATAAATAAAAATTGTTTATATTAATTAAAAATTTAAACTCATTATTTTTTTTATTACAAACTTTCCTGCCAGTGTACTGTGGACTGGCAGAAAACTTCTACAGCCTAGCATAAAACTTCTATGGCCCGTCACCAGTCCGTGGACCAAGGGTTGAAGACCACTGGTTTAGAATATTAGCAATAAGCAGTGTAGTGGACAAAGAAATTTTTAGTTTTTCAATAATAAAGAGGAAGCCATAGCGATTATCTAGAAATTTTTTTAGCCCTGACATTGTATTCTATGAGATCCTATCCAAGAAAATTATAATGGTAATTTGCATATTGTGCTTATTATGCTTTTGAGATGTTGAATTAATACTTCTTGCTAATATGTCTAGTGTCAGAGTCAAGTATTTTAGCCCTATTATTATTTGTATAGACAGATGAGGTCATTTAATCAAATACTTCAGGAGTGAATCTTATTTTAGTTTTGAGTTTTTTAATAGGTTCGAAACCATTGTGTCACATTCATTATGGACTATCATTGAGTGGTTTATTCTCAAAATTGATAACTTCCAATTGTGTATGGGATAAGTGTTATCAGTTATTGCTTGATTATATCGTGTTTTCTTAAATTCATTTTCAATTTGTATGAATAAATAATGACAATATATAAAGTAATTGATTCTACACTCTGAAACCTAATTTTATTTAATCACATAAATTATGTAATCCCCGGTTTACACTTTTTAATAGTAACAATATGTCATACATTTGAAAAATTTGTAAACGATTTTTTAAACTAATTTTTAAAGAAAGAATTTCTTATATTATATCACAGCATTTTATTGCCAGTTGCAAGGGTGCATGTGTCAATAGCTAGTTTAAAAGCCCCTCAGAAATTTCTAAAAAAACTAAAAAAATATACTAGTTTAGGAATAGTGATTGTTTTTTTATACACAGTGTAATTTACCTGCATTAAAAACATGATAAACTTCACTGAATGTATATTATCATTTTCATCACCAAAAATCCTCTGCACATGGAAGATTTCTTCAAGTTGAATAGACCTCTCTTCTCCACATCATAACCAGCAAACGATTTTATTTCATTCACCTATCTCACGTGTCTTCTCTTTTTGGATGTTTTTATAATTTTTGATAATCTAATTAAAAGCGTACAACTGTCTATCTGGTATTATCTCTTCTAATATTTATCCATCTCAGTTCCATTTCAGTCCATCAATTCTTTTGTGTCCAATGTCTTCTTATTTTCCTTAATGCACACTTTTCTGTTGAATGGTCTAATATCTTTGCATTGCTCTTTTATATAATGACTAATTCTCATATCTTAACTAAGAACTGACATTAAAAAAAACTTTTCAAATATTTCTCCTTTATGTAGAGCACTCCTTTCATTACGCTTTTATCTTTATTAATATTCTGACTCAGGTGTGGTGTTTGTAATTGTTAACTTCTTTTAATTCAAGATTATCAATCTTTATTTTCTTCTGAGAAAACCCAAGCAGTGAGAAATATTGATTACTATATTTACTGTGAATGTTTAGGCGGTGACTGGTTGGAATCTAATTATATATATATATATATATATATATATATATATATATATATATATATATATATATATATATATATATATATATATATATATATATATATGTAAAGTAGTTACCATAGTTTATATATATGAAAAATAGCTATTTAACTGTAATCCTAGAAGTATCCTACTCATTAAGGTCTATGAACTGATTTGTGAGCGTGCGTGTTAATATGGATATAACGAAAAATTTTATAAGTTTGTTAGTTTGCTGAGATGTATTTTAATTCGCGAATATGTAAAGAAAAAAATGCCATATTAAATTAATATTTCTTTTAATTATTTTTGTAATTAATAAAAAAATTTGAAAACATCGCTGCTGGCTAAGCATCCAAAAATATATACTTATGGCTCCAGCTATATAATCAATTAGATTCGAGCATGTAAAAACACATATAGTCGTGGGTTATATATCATTGATTTAGTTTGAAATTTGCACCAAGGGATATGATCCAATTGTAGTAACTGTGTTGTTTTATGAAAAACACTATCTTATAGTTAAATAGGGCTGAAAATTTAAAATCAAATCAGTTAGCGAATTATATAACGAGAGGTCTGTTCGCCATATCAGCATTGTACTGTTAGCAATTTTAAATGAAGTTTTTTTTACATTAGATTATATTTATGGTTCAACTTCATTTTTATATTTTATCACTATTAGATATGTGAATAATTGTGGTTTTGAAGACAAGCTCAATTAAAGTTTTCAAATATTGAATCATAAAACAACTGCTTCATAAGAAATCTTAAAGGTCTTTATGTTTCCATTAGACTCCTTTTCAATTTTGAAATAGCATGCATTTCTGCATTGTGATATTAAAAAGGAAAATTCAGCAAAAAAAATATTCTTATGACTTATATATAATATCTCAAAGTGTAACTAATTCTTCACATCTAATATCACCAAACCATTGACACCAATATCTACTTCTGTGACTTTGTACTGGTAAAGCCTTTTCTACTATCAAAAACGATAGTTAAACACAATGTAGCGGCCACGATATGATTCTAACAGAGACAAAATTCAGGACATACAGCAAAAAGGTATATAGCTATTTCAAAACTATTTTCAATTACTTCATCAGATATTTAGAAACATTCTACATTTTTGCCCAATATGTGATTTTGTGGAAATTCAGTTACTAACATTAAAGGGCCAGTTGAAAGTTGTCTTACAAATAAGTTAAATTTCTCATTACATTTTGTACATTTAAAGTTACATTACAAATCTTTAAGCCTGCCATAATTAGTTCAAATGTTAATCGAACTCCATTCGTAATAGCAACCCGAGTGAAATAGCTTTGCAACAGAGACTTCATAAGAGTTGATATTTACAAAGTCAAGAAGCATAAAGAAAATCTTTGAAAGTTTACTAAAGCAGAAGGAATAATTACTTCATTTAATTTTAAAAGATAACCGGCACCTATTGTAGCATTTACAATTTTTTGGTGAAGATATAGCTCTTCTAATTCAGATATTTCCTAGTATCGAGAGTTTGCCGCATATTGCGCATAAAATCAATTGAAAAAAAAAATCCATCCTTTAAACGGAACCCAATTATACTGTTGTATTTTGTAAAATTGCATACAAGTTTGTGCACTCCAGAAAAACTAGAATTTATTCGAGAGATTGTTTTTAGATCGCGTACTGATAACTGAGGAATTTAATTAAAGCATTAACATAATGGCGATCGACAAAATTCCAAGAAATATTTGCTGATTGCAAATATGCTGTGTCTTATGACCAGCAAGTAAATAAATGGACAAACGCAGAATTGAGATGGTAAGATTATACTTTAATACGAATAATTTTAACTATATACATTGCCTATTATAAGGTGTAATAAAATAATAAAAGGTCGTGGTGACCTGCATATAGTAACTCTAGTCCTGCTTTGGACTTACAGAGGCAGGAGTCTCTGACATAATTAATACTCAGAACCTTTAGATCAGGTTATGGGGGGTTATATACCTCTCAAGACTTCTGGAGTCTTTTACATTCCTAACCATATATGGTGTTTTCACATACGTTTTCACACACGCAGTGTTTTTACATTTCTCACCATATATGGTATTTTACACAGTTTTCTGACCCTATAAGATCAGCTGGGCTTTCTATGATTTAACAGCATTGCAATTTTACATAATCGTTATACATAATTACTATATAGTTATTCTTATTTTACATATTCATTATATTTTCCAGTTATTACTTTTATTCTACATTATTGTACTCTTATTATTATACAATTATTATTATTATTTTACATATTCATTGTACATTTCAGTTATTAGTTTTATTCTATATTATTGTACAGTACTCTTATTATTATACAATTATTATTATTTTACATATTCGTAATACATTACATATGTGTATACCTTTCTTGACCTTGAATATTGCAAAATATTTCTAGATAAGAGACCTTATCTTATTGGAGAACGTAATTAATTGTTGCAGTTATCAGAAAGCTATAAAAAGAGTATGTAACAAGTACATAAGGTCATTATTTGAGTGCATCTCCAGTTGACTTTCCTGTTCAATTATGGTAGGAGAGATCTAGTGTCAGTGCTTCGGTTAATGTCCAGCACTCAGTGGAAATGTAGTTCATGGGCATAGCTGAATAGGCCCACAGAGATTAGGAGACCATAGTCTGAGGAAACCATCTGGATAGCAGCTAAATGAAGAGTTGAGTTTCCAGCGGTTTTCAAGTGGAGTTACTGGTGGACTGTTGCAGAGACTGAAGCTGTAAGGAGCTTATAGTCGGTTGCAGTGCTACGCTACGATGTGTTCGTGTACAGCTAAACTGAATCAGGGCCAAGGTATGCATAAACCTAGCCCATTGTGAACCACTTTGTAGCAGCCAGCCTGAATGTACTTCGAGGGAATTGAACATTAGCGAACTGTAGAGATAGTGTTGTTACAAACTATTCGCTATTCTGATTACTTAAAAATATTGTGTCTTATTGTATATATTCATTTGCTGGCCGCCCAGTCATACTATTTTCCAAAACCAAAGTGTTTTAATGTTTTTAAAAAAACTCTATTAAAAATTTTGAATGTATTATTTTAGTATTGAAATGATATAATCCGAGAAAGTCAACGATTTAAAAAAAATATTATAGAGCTTTTTTTTTTAGAAATGAACTAATAACTATACCGTAGCTAAATCAATTAATCACTGCAAATTTTTATAGAAGTAGAAAATAATCTGTATTTGCAAATAATGATACACGAATGTAGTAGTATTAATAATCAATGATTAACGCATTTACAATTTATGGCATTGTTCAAAAAATAAAGTTAGATAATTAATTACTTTGCATAAATATAATACAGAAAACGATAAATATATTTTGTTTAGTTTGTTTTTAAAAAAATTAGGATTATATATATTGTAACCGGACCGTATACAATCCCTTTATTACCTGGTTGTAACAATTTCCTGATGAGCATGTTGCCAGAAGGAACTATCAATTGGCATTCCCCAATGCAGATATTACCCCCCCCCCCCCACAATAATATTTCCTGCTCATCAGAGGATGTAGCACCATAGAGGCTGGAAGTATCTAGACATTTCTATGTTTGATTTTCAAAACGGTGCCACTAGAGTTCCATCTCACTACAACCTGACTTACCTGGGTCTAGTTATGCCAGACGTAGCTCAGGAGGCATGAGATTCTCATGAACAAATGCACTGAATGATGAGTGATGCAATAACAAAAAAAAATAGAATTGAACAACTGGATAACTAAAATTAATTTTAAGTAACAATAATTTTATTTAATAATTAATTTGCAA
Organism: Epiperipatus broadwayi; assembly: GCA_028023455.1. Classification (NCBI taxonomy): domain Eukaryota; kingdom Metazoa; phylum Onychophora; class Udeonychophora; order Euonychophora; family Peripatidae; genus Epiperipatus; species Epiperipatus broadwayi. The sequence goes on along the minus strand of JAQFVV010000007.1, from coordinate 19,452,691 downwards.
GTTCTTCTAATAAAGTTCCTTCATATTCATGTGAAGATTCGTTGTTTTATTTATGTCTGGTCCATTGTGTTTCTTTGGTATACTTCCAATAATAGCACTTAAAGAATGTAATTTGTTGTATAATAAAGTCCTTCTTTCATAGTTCTTTTAACAACTTACATCTTTAGTTATTTAATTAATTCATAGAGAGGAATGCAACATATGAAGATAACTGATAGCATTTAATTCAGAGTTTCACTTTATTCAAATAAATATTTCACTTACAGTCCATTGTTCTTCTTTGGTATACTTCAATATGACTTAACAAATGTAACTTGTGGAGAGCATAATAAAGTCCTTCTTTTAATAGTTCTTTAACAGTATACATCTTTAATCATTTAATTAGTTCACAGAATGGAGTGTAACACATTAAGACAACAGAGAGAACAATGAAGACAACTAATAGCACTTAATTCAGAGTTTCACTTAATTGTGATTTGTATTATTTTAGGTAGTAGTCACATGTAATGCGGTTTAATTATTTTTGTATGAAGATATCCATTGCAGATATCACAATGAAGACTTCTTCTTCTTCTTTTTTCTTTTCAAATGTATTATCAAGTTATTATAAAGTCAAAAAACTACGGAGAGACTTTCTTTTCAAATTTTTATTGATATACAATATATAACTTCACAAATAAATATAAATAGCCGACGTTTCGTCCATTTTTTAAAAATAATGATATGGACTTTATCAAGGTTCTATAAAACAGAGAAAAAATATACAATAAATAAGAAAACAAGACAATAAAATAAAATAAAACAAATAAATAAAAACAAATAAAAAAATAATAATAATAACAAAATAAAATACCTATAAATCAAAAAATGGAAAAATTGTATATCACAACATTTCCTGATATAGTGAGAAATTTTTTATACCAAAAGGAAAAAATATCTATACAAAAACAGTCAATTTTTTTGCACAAATATATAAGCTATTTTAACATCTTATTTAAAACAGGATTTAAATGTTCTATATAAATACTCTCTTTGTTAAATCTTTCATAGTAATTACCAATACATTCCAAAGGTCGGATTTCATAGTCTTTATGTCCTGTTTCCAATTTATGACAAAAGATAGCAGATTTCTTATCAATTATATGCTGATATAGTCTGGTTTTTAATTTATTTTTGCTTGTTCCAATATAGAATGCATTGTTTTTGCAGTTCAAACATTTAATTAAATACACTGAATTCATAGCTTCAAGCATATTAAATTCTTTATGATTAATCAAAGATCTTAAAGTTCTCTTTTTTTTGTATACAGGTTTTATATTTATACAGTATTTTTTATTAATTTTATTTAACAATTCATTTAATTTCAAAAATACAAATTTAGATAACTTAAAACCAATATAAATATTATTATCTATAAAAATTTTATTTTTGTATTTACTGTTACCATTATGTTCTTTTACTGTTTCATTATTTATATTTTTATTTTTATAAACATTCATACAAATATTATTTTTAATTTTATTCAAATTTTTTGTAGAAAACAAATAATTTACAATTCTATATGGATACTCATTTATTATACACTCTCTTTTTACATAATTTAATTATTTATTCATACTATATTCATTTGAACATAATTTAAATGCTCTCATTATTCTATTGTTTATGATATTAATTTTGCATTTAAAATCAATATCGGAATTCCAGTTTGTTAAAATTCCAGTATACATTTTTTTTCTATAAACTTCAGTTTCTATTCTAATTCTATTATTTTTATAAAATTTATAAATCTTTACATCCATATATTCAATACTATTATTATTTTCTTTATCTAAAGTAAACCTAACATTATCTATTCTATTATTAACAAAATTCCAAAATTTAATTGATTTATTCAAATTACCATTAAATATCATGAAATAATCATCTACATAACGTACATAAAACATAGGTTTATGACAAACATTAAAAAAATTCTTTTCAAAATTGCACATATAAATATCTGCTAAAAATCCACTTAAACAATTTCCCATATTTAATCCTTTTATCTGTTTATAGTATTTGTCCCCGAATAATAGAATAGATAATGTTAGGTTAACCAAAAAATACAAAAAAAACCCAACAAATTAGTGAAAATTTACCTGCATGAAATACAAAATAAGGTCAATACAAAATATAGAAACAAAAACTTATTGAAAATGTGCCATTAATGGCGAGCACATTCGCTAATTTTAAAAGGGGGGGGTGTCAAGATATAAAATACAAAATATAGCCGATGAATTTAGAAAAATAATTTGATATTTGTAGAAATATTAACCAAAAAATACAAAAAAAAAACCCAACAAATTAGTGAAAATTTACCTGCATGAAATACAAAATAAGGTCAATACAAAATATAGAAACAAAAAATTATTGAAAATGTGCCATTAATGGCGCTCACATTCCCTAATTTTAAAAGCGTACTGTATAGCCGATGAATTTACGAAAAATAATTTGATATTTGTAGAAATATTAACCAAAAAATACAAAAAAAACCCAACAAATTAGTGAAAATTTACCTGCATGAAATACAAAATAAGGTCAATACAAAATATAGAAACAAAAACTTATTGAAAATGTGCCATTAATGGCGAGCACATTCGCTAATTTTAAAAGGGGGGGGGTGTCAAGATATAAAATACAAAATATAGCCGATGAATTTACGAAAAATAATTTGATATTTGTAGAAATATTAACCAAAAAATACAAAAAAAAAACCCAACAAATTAGTGAAAATTTACCTGCATGAAATACAAAATAAGGTCAATACAAAATATAGAAACAAAAAATTATTGAAAATGTGCCATTAATGGCGCTCACATTCCCTAATTTTAAAAGCGTACTGTATAGCCGATGAATTTACGAAAAATAATTTGATATTTGTAGAAATATTAACCAAAAAATACAAAAAAAACCCAACAAATTAGTGAAAATTTACCTGCATGAAATACAAAATAAGGTCAATACAAAATATAGAAACAAAAACTTATTGAAAATGTGCCATTAATGGCGAGCTAATTTTAAAAGGGGGGGGTGTCAAGATATAAAATACAAAATATAGCCGATGAATTTACGAAAAATAATTTGATATTTGTAGAAATATTAACCAAAAAACACAAAAAAAAAACCCAACAAATTAGTGAAAATTTACCTGCATGAAATACAAAATAAGGTCAATACAAAATATAGAAACAAAAAATTATTGAAAATGTGCCATTAATGGCGCTCACATTCCCTAATTTTAAAAGCGTACTGTATAGCCGATGAATTTACGAAAAATAATTTGATATTTGTAGAAATATTAACCAAAAAATACAAAAAAAACCCAACAAATTAGTGAAAATTTACCTGCATGAAATACAAAATAAGGTCAATACAAAATATAGAAACAAAAACTTATTGAAAATGTGCCATTAATGGCGAGCTAATTTTAAAAGGGGGGGGTGTCAAGATATAAAATACAAAATATAGCCGATGAATTTACGAAAAATAATTTGATATTTGTAGAAATATTAAACAAAAAATACAAAAATTATTTACAAATTAAATGTAATTAAGTGGAAGTTTGATAATTGAAGAAATATAAAAAAAAAATTTTTTTGTAAATTTAAAAAAAAAAAAAAAAAAGTTAATGCGAATCTACCATTAATGGCCATCTTGTATAAAATGTGGTGTAAGAGGCCGTACTTTTATAAGCATGCGGTAATGTTAAAAACGGACTGTATATTGGTATTGTCTATATTCAATAATATAATTAATTCTAAAATTATAATTATTATAAAAAAAAATTAAAATTACTTACAAATAGCGTTCACTGCGGAGGACTGAATTGGGATATATGTTCTAAAATTGCAGCGAAAGGATCAGCTTTGTATGACTGCCTCCACATAAACTCGCTCAAATATGAGTCCAGGTGCTGACGTGCTGTCCCTCTGTGTTTTTTATTACGCCATTTGACCAAACCCCACAACCTTTCAACATTCTGTGTATGTATGCCAGTTGTGGGGTCTACGAAGTTGTATGTGTGATTAACACGATGGTGTTCGTAGCCAGCCTCAGCTAACTCTTCGCTCTTGTATCCCTTCCAGCAATCGCTGTAGATAGTCGAGCCTTCGTGTACATTTTGCAAAATTTCTTGCATGAGAGTAGACGCACTTCTATCTCGAACGGCTACAATAAAGCATTCCTCAGTCTCTCTGCACACGCCGCCAAATAGCCATTGCTGTGGTAGGACTCTTCCGGCATTGTTCTTCCGTTTTGTGAAGAGGCTTTCATCAATCTCAACGATGGTGTTGGGACCTCCGATTTTCCGCCTTTCATTTCTTAACAATCTCCAGGTACAAACTTCCTGGAGGTAGTTATTCCAATCGATTACAGTTTTGTCCGAAATATTCAATTCCTCCGCACAAAATGTTATCGATGTTAATTCTTTGGACCAACTATAGATGAAGCGTATAGCGGTCACGAAAGTCATTTTGGAGCCAACAAACCACGTGCCTTTTCTAATTGCAATTTCTGACAGGCAATCCTTCAAGTTACACCGCCATTGTTTCTTGGAATCGTGAATATATTTTTTCATTTCATGCCCATTTTGACATAATTTCTTTTGGGGAGAAGACCGCGGTCTTGTAAGAAGATGATCGCTTCTTCCTCCGTACTCGGTAAACTGAACAAGGTTCTTGGAGCTTCAGCCATATCACAAAGTAAAATATCAAAAACGCAATGGAAGAGCTGAAAAAAGTCACTGTGATCAAGTGGATAGCAAAATCACAATAGACAGAAAAATCATAAAATTTCCCAAATGTCTCTCCGAATTTTAAATCTCGCGGTTAAAAAAAAAAAAATTGACTCTCTGATGGATTAATCACGCCAGTCACTTCGTTGCCATGACAACGTTGTCATACAACGATCGTCGATGCCCACCGGAAGGGAAACCGGTGGGTCAAATACGTCATCAGGCAAATTATCCGTAAGTACCGTTATATATTGTATATCAATAAAAATTTGAAAAGAAAGTCTCTCCGTAGTTTTTTGACTTTATAATAACTTGATAATACATTTGAAAAGAAAAAAGAAGAAGAAGAAGTTTATATTGTTATATGGATTTATTATAAGTTTTTATACAGTTATATGGTTTTATTATTATTATTATACTTTTATTATTTATTATTGTATTTTTTAATATATATTTTTTCGTATTTTATAGAATTGTATATGAAAATTTTTTTAAACATGTATTTTTTGAAATTTGAATATATGAATATGAGAAATTTTATTGGTTATTTGAGAAATAATATTAATGATTTATATGTTTTTAGAGATTGTATCAAGTTAATTAATAATTGGATGAAATATAAACTAAAGGTCATAAAATTAAACCTGGATATAAAATTTTTAAAAAATTGTATTTTTTATAATGTGGTTCCAAAGTTTTTATGTTTTAGTAAAATTAAAAAGTTGTTTAAACAAAGTGATGTTCATTTTATTGAAAGATTTATTTTAAAAAGGTTTATAAACGGGTTATATAGGAAAAGAGATTATATTTTAAATAATATTAAATCTATATATAATTCAATGTGTAAATTGATTACATTTGAAGAAGAAAATTTTATAAAAAAGATTTTTTTATTAAAGGTAAAAAGACTAAAGAATGAAGTAAATAATAGACATAATAAAAAAATAAATAATTTAATATTTTATAATAATGATTTTAATAACATTTATAAAAATAAAAAGAATATTGTTTGTAATGATAAATTTGGTAGCGTTTACAATGATTTTTTAGACAATGATTCCTCAGTTATCAATTTAACAAATAAAGTTTTTAGTAAAAATGAACTAAATTTATTAAGCAAAGGGTTAAAATATGTACCTTTTGGAAAATATAATATTAATAAACAAATTATCGAAATTAAATCAAAAATGATAATGATTAATAATTATATTGATAAAGATATTTTTGGTAAAATAGATAATAAAGAATTATTAAAAAGTGATTTGGTGTATGGATTTAAAAAATTAGAATGGGATTTTCAAAATAATATAAACAAGGATATGTATAATAGATATGAATGGAAAACCATTGATGATTTAAAAAATAAATATAATGATATCGTTTTTTTAAAAGGAGATAAATTTTCAAATGTGGTAATTATGTATATAGAAGATTATAATAAAAAAATGATAAATATGTTAAAAGAAGATTGCTATATTGAAGTTAAAAAAGATATGAGTAATTTTTTAAATAAAAAGATAAATAAATTTATTACAATTATGGAAAATAAAGAAATAATTAAAAAAAGCGAAATGTTTAGATTAAAAAGAATGGACGTTATGTGTGCTGAAATTCAAGGTTTGCCTAAAGTACATAAACCTAATATACCTATGAGACCAATAGTGGATTGTTTTAACACTTATTACGTTAATATTTCAAAATGGGTTTATATTAATTTATTTAAAAAATATACTAATTGTTTTGCTGAGAACAAAGTTTATAATTCTGTTGTGTTTATTGAAAAAATTAAGAAGTTTTTATTTGATTTAAAAGAATTTAAAAATATTTACTTTATTAAACTAGACATAATTAATATGTACACAAATATAAATTGTGAAAAAGCAATTGATTGTTTTTTGGAAATGTACATTGAAGATAAAAATAAAAATATCAAAATGGATATTCCTTTGTTGCATGACATTCTTATGTTATGTTGTAAGGATTTATTTTTTAAATTCGGGGACAAATACTATAAACAGATAAAAGGATTAAATATGGGAAATTGTTTAAGTGGATTTTTAGCAGATATTTATATGTGCAATTTTGAAAAGAATTTTTTTAATGTTTGTCATAAACCTATGTTTTATGTACGTTATGTAGATGATTATTTCATGATATTTAATGGTAATTTGAATAAATCAATTAAATTTTGGAATTTTGTTAATAATAGAATAGATAATGTTAGGTTTACTTTAGATAAAGAAAATAATAATAGTATTGAATATATGGATGTAAAGATTTATAAATTTTATAAAAATAATAGAATTAGAATAGAAACTGAAGTTTATAGAAAAAAAATGTATACTGGAATTTTAACAAACTGGAATTCCGATATTGATTTTAAATGCAAAATTAATATCATAAACAATAGAATAATGAGAGCATTTAAATTATGTTCAAATGAATATAGTATGAATAAAGAATTAAATTATGTAAAAAGAGAGTGTATAATAAATGAGTATCCATATAGAATTGTAAATTATTTGTTTTCTACAAAAAATTTGAATAAAATTAAAAATAATATTTGTATGAATGTTTATAAAAATAAAAATATAAATAATGAAACAGTAAAAGAACATAATGGTAACAGTAAATACAAAAATAAAATTTTTATAGATAATAATATTTATATTGGTTTTAAGTTATCTAAATTTGTATTTTTGAAATTAAATGAATTGTTAAATAAAATTAATAAAAAATACTGTATAAATATAAAACCTGTATACAAAAAAAAGAGAACTTTAAGATCTTTGATTAATCATAAAGAATTTAATATGCTTGAAGCTATGAATTCAGTGTATTTAATTAAATGTTTGAACTGCAAAAACAATGCATTCTATATTGGAACAAGCAAAAATAAATTAAAAACCAGACTATATCAGCATATAATTGATAAGAAATCTGCTATCTTTTGTCATAAATTGGAAACAGGACATAAAGACTATGAAATCCGACCTTTGGAATGTATTAGTAATTACTATGAAAGATTTAACAAAGAGAGTATTTATATAGAACATTTAAATCCTGTTTTAAATAAGATGTTAAAATAGCTTATATATTTGTGCAAAAAAATTGACTGTTTTTGTATAGATATTTTTTCCTTTTGGTATAAAAAATTTCTCACTATATCAGGAAATGTTGTGATATACAATTTTTCCATTTTTGATTTATAGGTATTTTATTTTGTTATTATTATTTATTTTTATTTGTTTTTATTTATTTGTTTTATTTTATTTTATTGTCTTGTTTTCTTATTTATTGTATATTTTTTCTCTGTTTTATAGAACCTTGATAAAGTCCATATCATTATTTTTAAAAAATGGACGAAACGTCGGCTATTTATATTTATTTGTGAAGTTATATATTGTATATCAATAAAAATTTGAAAAGAAAGTCTCTCCGTAGTTTTTTGACTTTATAATCACAATGAAGATAACTGCTAGCATTGTATTTAATTCAGAGTTTCACTTAATTCACAAATAGTTTATTTACAGTCCATTGTGCATCTTGGTATGTATCCAATAATAGGGCAATATGAATTAAAGAATGCAAGTTATTTAACCATTTACATTTATATTTTATGTCTAATTCAAGAGTTCCAGTTAACTTTAAGTTAGTTAAAGCATAATACATATATTTTTATTTATGGTTGTCCAAATCCAGGTTTGAATCCATGCTATATGCACATTTCCCCTAGGTTCATTGGTTTGGTATTCTTATTTCTCAACTCGTATATATAACATGTTTTAATTCTGTGTTTATATTACTTTTCTCAGAGTTTTCAAACAATAAATAAAATGGATAAAAAATGATTTTCTTAATCTGGCAACTTATTTAAGTATGTGCATTATACACATATAATCATTAACTTTTATTGACGTGCTAAATCATATTTAAATGTTTGACTTTGTTCATAATATAGTATAAATTTACTAAATACATTCGTTTTGTATGTATATTTTCATTTTGATATATTCTAATAACAAATGTATTTTTATGCAATTACATTTATTCATAATTTTAATTTTATTTATAATAAAGACGTTTTGTTTATCTTTTAAAAACACATATAATTTTGAATATTTTTATGAAATTATTACCTTCATTTATCCAGTTTGTTTCTTCAAACAGGAGGCCATTTTATTTCAGCTGGATGGCATTATTGGCTTTTCCGTGATGTCTATCTATTCAGGCAATTCTTGGAAAATCATGGCATAGAATGAAGAGAAAAGCTGTTACCATTTACCCTTCCATCATTATGATTTCCTTATTAATGTTGTCTTTTTCCATTATTAACAGTGGCTATAATTATTGTATTCCTAGGTTCCTTAAAATCAGGTATCAATTTGATAGTCAAGCAACACTTAGATGAAACTTTTAGTATTTTAACTCTTCACTTTTCTTACTTTTAAAAATTTTTTTTTTTTTAAATCTCTTTCAAAATCTATTCAAAGTCTCTTTTTCTTTAAAAACCCAATCTAATCTGCCTCTGAACTTCCAACTCAAATATATATATATATATATCTGATTCTTGGGTTGATTAAGCAGCTCAGACCACGTATCCTAGTCATCCCACAGCTCTCATTTAAGTCTGATTGCCTTTCTCTTCATAATGATTAGATAATCTACTTTTTAGTGGGATAGATAAGAAAGCATGAAGATTAAGCCATGTTTTTCAATTTATTAAGACTGCCTCAAGCTATTATCACACTTTATCTGACAACATCATTCCAAAAATTGAAAATGTAATATTTTTAATAAATGCCAGCTTTAAATAAATACGAGTGATATATTTAAATTATATTGTAATTTAAATCTATAAAATCAATAATGATTTTCTTTATTATTTTCTTTTCTTAATTATAGAAAATAATGATTTTCTTGTAACGTCATAAACTAAACTTTTTTATACATCTGCTGTTTTTTAAGGTGGGAGGGTAACTAGCTCTTAGAATAAATACACATGTGAAACAGTGTTCTTGTTTCAATATATATATATATAGTAAGCTTTACTGTTATATGTACCGGTCGAAAAAGTATGTCCATTCAACAAGATTTAGAATCTGAGCAAAAGTACACTGAATCCAATCATGCCTGAGATATACAGGTCAGGGGCAATCATGAATTCTAACATATTTGCCCATTCCCCAAATCTGTAACACTATGGACAACATTTATGGTGCTACCACATAAATTCATCATATCCCGGCCAAGTGCTACATTGTTTTGCATGAGAACTCAGCTGATGATGATGATGAGAGATTGAGTGAACCCAAGATATAAGTTTAAAATATACATAAATCTAAATATTATTAAGGGGATTCCAACAATTGGATTAAGTTTAAAAATATAAATATTTATTTTGACAAAAATTCAAGATTTTATATAAGTATAATCAATGTCAAGCAGTTTAAACTATTATTTTGGTTACAAATCTTTGACATTCTTTATACAATTATTTTATTTTAATAGATATCAATTTAGTGTGGTTACTGAACGTATATTTAAAATAGGTTTTATTCAATGTTACAAAAATAAATTTATCTGGGTGATTGGTAGACATTTATACATTAAAACATATATAAAGATATGACCATAATAGAGTTTCGTGTTTGGACAACTTTAATGGGATGCCCTTGGCATTGGATACATAACTTTATTTTCATTTATAGAATTTATTTACAACACTAAAATGAGGCTACATTGTGATCAAAATATACTTAAAACATTTATTTATTTACCCTTTTAGACATTTAATTAGAAAATATTGCACGGAATTGATTATTTCAATAAAGGGGAAGGCAGCTTCATGAGAGATTGGATCTAAACTCCAACAAAAAATTACAAAGAGAAAAACTTTTCATTATCATATATCATTATGATTTATTTTGCTAAACAGGCTAGAAAACTAACTATAAGAAATTGCCGTGCTATCATTACATCAGTGAAAGAGAGGGTGACACATTTGGCCAGGAAAACATCATTCTATTTGAAGGTGGTACGCCAGCTTCAGGCTGAGCCGTACCCAATGGAAAAGTTAGATAGGAAGTTGCTATGGATTTGGTTCATGGTAAGTTCATGCAGAGCTTCAACTACACTAACTGGCTTGTTCCAGGTGGTAGACTTAGACCCCTGTTATGAACAAGAACAATAAAAAAATGGATGGAAGGCTCTGAATCCCTGGATTGAGGTACAGGCAAATCCAAGCAATATATAAATATACACTTTACAGAAAAAAATGACAAATGAAGATGATCGTGACTCCCTGGAATGAGGTACAGGTGAATCAGATCAAAGCCTTATGTGGCTTGTTAATAATTTGACATATGCCAGCAATGCTATCATAAGAATATAAAGTCACTGAATTTAAATATTAAAGTAAAGCCTTAAATGGTTTAACAAATACATAATGACATGTTAAAATAATGACCCGTGTAAGATAGTATCATTAATAAGAAGTCAAAACTATAATTAATGAAGCATGCATTGCTCCCCCTTCTTGAATCACTATTTTGTTTAACATAAAAAAACTAAAATTCACACACTTAAAAGTGCAAATAACAAAATAGATTTAAGACACCAGCCTTTTGGGTGATGATGATCAATAAAGAAATTAATAAATTTAACGGACACCAATATCCACCCCAGATTGCAACATATTTATACATTTTGTATAAATTTATGATCAAATATTTTTTAAAAGCATATATTTATTTAAAATAGAAACTCAATCTTACGAACTATTTAGATATAAATAATAATAATTCATTAATCCCCCCCCCCTTTCTATTCCACAGCAGAATATAGAAGTTCATAAGACTGGGTTTGATTGGCATTTACAAACAAAATTAAGTGAAAATATAAAAATATCATTAAGGTTAAATCATAACCGCACTAAATTATGAAAAAAATAAGAAGTGTGAATTGGATGAAATAGTTTACAATGAGATTAGTTAGGGTTATAGAGAATCAATACCAAAGAAATAATTATTAGTTTTAACATACTCGCCAATGAGCAAGTTAAAAAAGATTAAAAATACAGAAAACATTAATTTAAAGAGATAGGATTCATATAAGATAATTGTAATGGCTTTAGACTTGTTACCTCAGGATTGTATGGAATAAAGTAGGCACAAGTCTTCTGTAGCAGGCAACATTCTTTGATTTAACATGTCTCTTGGCCTTGGCAGTTATTTGACAGCACGGGCACACTTGAGCAGTAGGAGCTACATCTCTGCACGGTGAAGAGTGGAGTTGAAGATGGAGGGGAAGGCAGCTGAGGCCCCTCAAAAATTAAACAGGCATGAAGTCGGCTACCAACTATTGACCCAACTCTGACACAATAGATTTTTGGGCTTATTTATATCAGTTTTTTCAGTTATGCAAAGAATGTTTCTAATTAAACTTAACTCTTAATTAATTTTTAATCTACAGAAATATTTTCTGTATTGTTAGTGGAGATGCAATTGTTAGATAACTGTCCAAAAATAAATTCAAATCAATTTCCAGATTGGAAATAGATTTGATAAAAATGTTAACAGCTAACTAAATCAATTAGCTTTGTTTTAAATTTTACTTTAATTTAAAAATTCCTTTATACCAGTTCTGTGATTATTACGAAAAGACCCGTATCTAAAAAATTTTTGGATGTAGCATGCGCTATCTCTTGGTCAATTTTGGTCACAATTTCTTCATTTTAGGCTTATTTGATAGGAAATTCAAATTTTAAAATTGTAGTTCAGAAAAATGTCTGCATATAGCGTTATATTTTTTTTAAAAAATCAATTTTCTTTACATGCCTATTGGTACATAGGGGTGTCTTTTTCTCTGATTGGATACCTACCAAATCTGGAAATGTCTTCTAGGCGTGTTTCTAAATGACAGATTCAGAAAATAAAACGAAGACATACATATTCGTAACTGATTTTGATGTAAATAATTATATTTATTGTAAATTTTTTAAGTTCACAAATAAGATAATGTAGTGCTCTATCAAAATATAAAGTTTGACTTGGAAAATTTTAAATATTACAAGAAAAATACATTTGGAGAAATAATCCGTAACAAAAAACAATTATTGCTACAGACCGTAACCAGGCATTTCTAAACTAAAAATTCAGAATTGAAAATGAAATGTAGTACGCTTTCATATTTTGAAGGAAATAATTATATCTATCATGATTTTTCATTAATTTATACAAATATAAAGTTTGATTCCAAAAATGTTAAATATTACAAGAAAAATAAGCTCGGACAAAATCATCTTTTTTCAAGTCTTTCTTCACCCTAATGATTGCACAGTGGGTGTCTCAAAATAATAATGACAGAAATAAAAATTAAAGGTTTTACGCGCGCTTGTAATTGATTTTGTAGTAAATAATTACATCTATTGTCATTTTTTACATTCATAAATAAGATTTGATGTTACTTTATGGAAATATAAAGTTTGATTTGGAAAATTTTAAATTTTACAAGAAAAATAAGCATGCTGGAAATAAAAAGAGAATTATTTGCCAGCTGGTGAACTGAATAATGACACAATCATTGGTTGGAATATAATTCTTTTGTTTTACTGCTAGCTATTTTTTACACATTTTTCTTATATTTTTCTACAGTTATTAACATTATTTTTAATTTTTCGTTACATTTAACCAATTTGAATCTAAAATTATTCAATTTTTAGAAGCTGAATTAAAAATATTCTGTGTATTTTAGATTAATATTTTAACAATAGAAACCGGCTGGAAATCAAATGGACGAATCATATTGTTCTCAGATTTAAATTGTGAACCAATAAAAAATTAGACAAAGATTAAAAAGTTAAGAGAATCAATTAAAGGGTTATTAATCATGAAACAAAGTAATGTTCCCACCCCTTTAATTATTCTCGGACAGTCGCGATTGCATCTTCCATCTTGAATTTTTATGTAGTTATATGAAGAAAAATATTTATAAAATAAATAACATATCTGTATACATTAGAAATAATAAATTATTACTGAAACTAAAATAAATAACATATAGTTAAAAAAAAAATACAAAATTATTTACATGATTTGTTTGTGCTTTTATCGATATAAAAGCTCCGTTAATATATGTATATATCTGAGTCGCATCCATAAAAGTTAATATTTGAAATTAAAGAAAATTTTTATTTGAGATTTATATTTATAAATATTTATAGACGCTTCTCAGAAATATACTATAATTTATATTTACATGTGACGAAAAGAAAAGAGGATGAAACGTGGGTTAAGTGGTAGAACAGTGAAGCTCGATCTTGAGCTAAGATTGACTGCTACATATAGAAGAATTCAGAATAAAACAAAGTAAGCTAATTATTGACTTTTTGTACAAATACCTAAGAGTTGCTGTGCTTTGAAATAATAAAATAGATTTCTATACAATTATGTTTAAATATCGATATTCAAATTTGAGTAGGTTTGTTCATACGCGTAAGAAAGTAGTTTTTTTTTTTATAACTTAAAGTCGAATGCTTCATTCACTGAAGAGTTATAAATAAAAAAAATTTCATTACGCATATGAACAAACGTAAGCAAATTTGAATTACCTATACAAACAAAGGGGAAATCAATATTAAATATACATATAGAGTTTATTTATGTGTAAAGTTTCTTCTTATATTATTTGTAAATTAGATTATTTGGCTATATACAATAAATTTATACGCATCTAATTTTAAAAAAGGCATTGAAAAAGATTCATATTTAAAAAACCAAAACGTAAAAAGTTAAGTTTAGAAAATACTTTGAAATGTTTTGCTGAATATTTTTCTTTCAGGACTCTCGACATAAGAAGTAAAATATATAAGAAACATAACTTCATTGATGATTGAACGGTTGTGAATCCACATTTCACTTAGATCATAATGGATTCCATGAACTAACTAATCTTTTTGATGGCATTATAATTTTTTTTGGAAGTTATTTAAGTCTATATAATATAGCTTCCAACAGCATTTATAGGAACAAAGTAATATTTGATTTGGAAAATACCTTACATCTTAGTAGCCCTATAATTCTAAAAATGATAAAACAGCTATCTTTTTCTTACCTACTTGAGGTCCAAAGTGTATTACTGTAGTAGCACTGTTTCATGGAATATACCTCTCACTGCCTAGGTAACGCAGAGAACCACTATCAGTTTCTAGAAATATTAGGAAGACAAAAGACTGTAAAGCATTTTCAAGCTATTTAACTGGTAATTATTATTATTATTATTTTTCTATGTAACAAAGCATCGGTTGGGAAGCGAACCGGGACAACTGCCTGTAAGGCAACTGTGCTGACCACTCGGCGACCATCGCTTGACAACTGGCAATTATTTTATTCAAAATAAAATTAATAAGTTTAAAGAGTATATATTAATGATAAATTTATAATTTTGTTTTTAATTTGCTGTATTCAATTTTTCCTATAAATGGAATCTTTATTGTGTTATCTAGCTTATTAATGTAAGTAGGTTTTTTAATGTTTCGAGGGTATTTGAAATTCATTGCTGGTAATGAATCACAACTGGGTAAGATTTTAGTGTGAACAAATTAGTTTTATGTCCAGCATCCGAAATAAATAATCTGAGTGATAGAAATGATTGTTATTTCATTGCTTTTCAGAAGCTATGCAGAATTGCATATTCTTACATAAAAAGCATAAAGGTATAAGTTACAAAGGGAAATAAATATGAAGTTGTAAAAAAGTATACAATTTTAAAAGACTGATCCTTTTAAAATAGCAAAAGAAAATTTAATTATAACTTTGTAAGATTAGAAAAAAGATTCAAATAAAAAATAATCATAGATCACATGACTCCATTCTTTTAAGCTTGTAAGATATAAACAATGAACATTGGTAATTGCTCAACAAGCTCTGTGGTAAATGCTTAGCCAGAGAAAGCGTTTAAAATATCTCTGTCAGGAATCCCTCCCCAAACCTCTGACCAATGGTTTTGTGCTTTGGCACTCCTCAAAGAGGTGCTAGGATAGCTTCAAACATCAACCCAAAGCCAGCATTTATCTAAAAGTTATCTATTGAATGGAAAATCTGAAATTTTCAGACACCTACATATCTTCAAACCAGCTATTCAACTCAAATAGCTATATGGGGCTGAGAGATTTTCATCCAAACCATATATTAGTAGTCTTAGCAATATAACATTGCATAAGACACAAAGCAGAGACTATAAATAGTCAAATAAAAAATAGTCATAGATCACATGATCCCATTCTTTTAAACTTGTAAGATATAAACAATGAGCATTGCTAATTGCTCACCAAGATTTGTGATAAATGCTTAGCCAGAGAAATCATTTAAAATATCTCTGTCAGAAAACCCTCAATCCAACTCAAATAGCTATATGGGGCTGAGAGATCTTCAGCCCAACTATGTATTAGTAGTCTTAGCTATTTGAGTTGGATAGCTGGGTTTGAAGACATGTAAGTGTCTGAAAATTTTAGATTTTCCACTCAATATATAACTTTTAGATAAATGCTGGCTTTGGGTTGGTATTTTTAGATCTAGTGTCTGAAGCTACTCTAGCATCTCTCTGAGGAGTGCCAAAGCACAAAACCATTAGTCAGAGGTTTGGGGGGGGAATCCTGACAGAGATATTTTAAATGCTTTCTCTGGCTAAGCATTTATCACAAAGCTTGTTGAGCAATTAGCAATGCTCACTGTTTATATCTTACAAGCTTAAAAGAATGGGGTCATGTGATCATTTTTTATTTGACTATTTATAGTCTTTGCTTTGACTCTTATGCAATGTTATATTGATAAGACTACTAATATATGGTCTTCCTGTAGATCTCTCAGCCACATATAGCTATTTGAGTTGGGTAGATGGGTTTGAAGACATGCAGGTGTCTGAAATTTCAGCTTTTCCACTCAGTAGATTATTTTTAGATAAATGCTGGCTTTGAGTTGGTATTTTTAGATCTAGTGTCTGAAGCTACTGCAGCACCTCTCTGAGGAGGGCCAAAGCACGAAACCATTGGTCAGAGGTTTGGGGGGGGGTTTCTGACAGATATTTTAAATGCTTTCTCTAGATAAGTATTTATTACAAAGCTTGTTGAGCAATTAGCAATGCTCATTGCTTAGAAAAAAGATTATTTTCTAAAAGTAAAAACAGTTAAATTATCAAGAGAAGAATATAGTATTAAAATGGATATTGACCAATAAAGGTATTCAAGTTTAGATTTCTTTTATGATAATAAACTGTAAGCTAAGAATAACACATTAATTAAAGTTATTCATATAAGGGTTTAAATTCTTGTATTCAGCATAGGAGCAGTGAAAAAAATCACCTTAGCTGATGGATGGGAATATGAGCCAATCAGCATTAGGAAATAAATAATGAAAGGCTCAATACAAATTGGATCAAGAAAAAACACTGGATTCTTGAAGTTTCATCTGTGCACCAGACTTATAAGTGGATACAGAACATTGCCCAAATGCTCAGGCACTTCAAGTGCAGAGATATGGCCTCCAAACATGTGAACAACTAGCTAAGACTTATACAGGTCAATTGATCTTGATTATTATTTGTATATGCCCACAGGTTTATTTATAGTGCAATGTATATAGACATATATAGTTTGTAACATTTAATTAGCAATTACTAAGATTATTATTAAATGCACTTAATCTTAACCTGATAGTGTCGAGTCATTACTGTGGGATTATTATAGTTAAGTTATTCAGGGAACAGAAAGCATCCCAGTAAGAGTCTGTGGTGTAAGATCTAGAAAGTGTGGACATAACAATTGGTGCACTCACACAGTCTTAATATGGGCCTCATTGGTGTACTCATAACAATGGTGCAGCCATTAGTTAAAATAAGGAAAATAAAACTAACCCGAGTAGGTGAACATTACAGTGGCAATGCAAAATTTGAAAATGTAAGAAACCTATAGGATTTGGAAACCCCTCGAACTAGCATTCAGATCAAATTGCCACTCAGTTAGTTGATTCAAATTATGAATCAAAAATAAAAAGCTAGACTTATACATAAAGTTATGTTTCACTGGGAAAGGTGTAACAGAAATAGCAATCAGGCTTATTAATTTGTCCGGGATCAATTGAAGAAATATGCAGAGTTTAATTGGAGCAGAAAAAATGAACAGAAGTTTATAACTGATGAAAGAAAGTCATTTTGTCCCCTAAAGACAAAAAACCTAGACAGATTATCTTAGTCAGTCATGTTATTGAAGACAAAATGGCAATTTAAAGTTTTTAACTTGCCTAGATTTTGATGGCAAGTAATTTTTTTGGTAACTGTGTTTTTTTCCAAAAGTATGCTTTTATACTTATTGATCATATGATGTCTGGATTAGAGGGATATGTAACATTATGCATTGGTATTTTCTTGGTTTTTCAAGGAAAATTTGGAAGATTTGTCAAGGTTATTTAAAATGCAGATTATAGATGCTACAATTTTGAGTCAACTTGGTAAAATTTTATGAATGCCATTCAAAAACAAAGAGAAAGAACATAATAATGTTACATTTTTTGTTCAATTGCTTCATTTTTTATTTCTATGTTTAAAATAATATTACAATCATTTATTTAGAATAAATAAATTATACACCTATAAAATTCTCAGATATTTATTTTAATTAATTTTAAATTGACCTTTTAATAAATGATATTATTTAATAAATAACCTAGCCAACTAAAGAAGATAATTAATTTTACTAAATCTAAATCTAAACACATAAGCCACACTTGCGCATTAAAATGTAAGAATTGTCTGTTCTACACCTATATAAAATGGTAATATGAAATATAATTGCCTTACTTTAAAATATTTGTGTTGTAATGTCAGATTTACAATTGTATACTATATTTTTTTACCAACTTATTTCTTTTATGTGTGTGAAAACCTATGTTTATTTATATAATTCATTAGCTTTGTTCCTTAAGAATAATAATGGCAAAAATTTAAGTATATGTATTTTTATACAAGCATTAATCACAAAATCTGCTTGGGAAGCCATTTTTAATTGATTTGTAAAGACTTTTGTACTTGATATTGATTATATTTTAGCTATTCAATCAATAGCAGTAATAAATATTTTTGTTAACTATTGAATTAAAGGCAATATTTTTTTACTGTTTTTTAATTATATTATACAATTGCAATGATAATGTGAAATTATTACATATATATATATATATATAGATGTTTTTGTTTTATCAATGTATTTTTGATCTTAGCTCAATGCTATTACAACCATTATATATATATTGTAACAGTCAGAAAATGTGTGACTCATAAACATAGTGCAGAATTCGACCACCATACAAAACAGCAGCACCATTGAGTAGCGAAGCCACCTGTGGTACTGAGTTCGAACATAGTTTATCGGTTCCACAATACAATCCAGGAAACAATGCATCTGATGCTACATTAGTAAATATTTCCTTAGGCACGGTGATCAAGGATATGCAAGAGATTCATGATTTTATTCTCGAGTTAGCCAATAATCAAACTAATATTAATTAAACATTCATATTTACATAATCGAGGAAATATTAGATAGAATGGGTATTGAATAAATGAAACGTAATTGCAGACGTATAGTTTAAAATTATTTATTAATACATTTTAATAAAACAATCACTAATAATATTTTATGGACTAACAGCTTCAGTAGCGGGATTTGCAACATGATTATATTTTAAAGAATACATTTATTTATTTACACATTATTTTATATTGGTAACTCAGTAGCGGTATTTCCGATACTGTAATATTTACAAAGGAAATTCACTTATTTGAAGGCTTAATCTAGCTACCTAAAATTCTCGAGTAAGTATTTATAATGCATGCCTTGGGGAATTTATACCTTTGCAATGCAAGAGGCTAAAGTAAGATTTAAGAGTAGCGGTGGACATATATTTATTTAATTAAACTATTTATTTTATGACTAAGGGCAAACATTTATTTGAGAGTGAATTACGAAGATAATGCAGAGGTGGAGTGATATATAGAATAATAGAATTGAGCAAAGGAACACATGGTACGCTTTAGAAAGGCGATATGGAATGGCAGTATATTGAAACTGCAATGCCGCGAATGGGTTTATAAGAATGTCAGGCTGGTCTCTGCCTCAACCCAACGAAGTAAGGTGTCACATAAGCATAACCATGGACAAGTGGTCCTTGTCGCAGTTTTTCTGGCTGGCTGCATGACGTTGTCAAGTCCTACGGGAGCACCCATTATACCCGCTTGTGTAGGATGACTGGGGTTAATTTCAACCCTGAAGAATCCGGAAATTTCACGGCGGAATGAGTCATTGCATCTCTAAAATGTAACACATGTATACTGTATAAACGATTATGATAAGATTTAAATAGATTTCTAATTTGGCCCGACATTATCAACATTTTCTGAAGAACATTGGCAACTCTCAAAGAAATGTAATTTTCTGAAATTATTCATGATGATTTAATAAATACAAAACATATATAAATTGGGAATTATAATAACTAATATGTCAGCCATTTGCGAAGTAGTAGATCCCTGCATTACAATAAATGATGCACTGAATGCGTGTCAATTTATATGAAAGTTTAGTTATTTAGGAAAGTACATATTAATGAAAATGTGACATGCATTCACTATTTCATACGATCATAGATTTAAACTTTGAAAATAGAGACAATTGTGAGCATGCAACAATTAAATAATAAATATAGATAAAATGTAGATTTTAGAAATATGCACACAAGATAGAATGAGGTAAGCTAGATTAGTAGAGAAATTTACACATTAAGTTAATTATTCAGTTTTAGTTATACATATGGTAGTTTTTACATTTCATAATTTAGATAAGTAGTATGAAGAAAAGCTATAGCATATTATTAGAGTACTCTAGAGTTTGAACACAGACAGGTACTTGTTTTATAAGAAGTTTTCTGATTCCATGAGTTTAGCAGCAAAAGGTTCACGAGTGGCAAGTCGTTCTTGTATTTAGATATTTCATTTAATTTCACAGCAGCAGCAGCTTTCTCATTTATTTCAGGCAGCAGGGCAATGGAAAGTTCGGCATCCGATAGGCCATATTCCGATGGAGAATAATCTAGATGCTTTACTCGGTCATACCTTGGCAGGAACAAATTATTTTTATATTTTTGGAGACTCTCAGTGTTCGAGAGCAAAGCTAAAGTTTAAGGGAATGTCTCCAGCAAGTCTAAGATGGCCTCTTTTTTTATCTTGATCTTTCACATTTTTGTTAAGATATTTTTAGGTTCTACTTAATCTGCCCTGAGAATAATCAATGCATTTTGTTGATTTTGAATTAAAGAATGCTGCCATTCTATTGTTTACATTTTATGTTTACTAATTACATTTTGGGGAATTTTTCTTTAATTAATTTATTATCTATCACTGACCGATGCTTTTAAATTTCAAAAACAAAAAAAGAACATAAGATTATTTTAACTTTTAATTAAATATTACATCAGATATTTTTAGAATTATTATTAAACAAAATTTAAACAAAGCAGTAAATATGAACTTTATAATCCAAAATAAATGATTAAAATTATACAAAATTATATAACTAAAAGAAATCTAAATTATATTATTTTATCCCTATTTATTGCCTTTAATTTGAGATCGAAATGTGTGCATGTTTATGCTGAATTCTACATATATTTATACATTTTTGATATTGCTACACACACAACTTGATACCAAAAAGTTTAAATTTGGGCGGGATAGACCGGTCAGTGAGAGACGACAGAAAAAAGTGAAACTTAAGATTCGAATACGAATCTTACTGTTTCATTTCCCCGTACTTCCCATGAACAATTAAGGAAGGACAAAGGAGGCAAGAAAGAGAAAAAAAATTTTTACATTACATAATTTAAATACAAAAAAATTATTATTTTTTTTTTTACAGATATATTGAAATATAGAAAGCAGAGATTACACGAAGCAACGAACAATTTAAATACCCAGATCTAGAATTTATAGTTTAATTAAGATGGCCTAATTTGGCCGTGTCTGGTTAAAATCATAATAATTAGTTAAACTGAATGTATATATATAAAAAATTCTTAGAATAGGATTAGTTAGTATAATATAAAAAAATTTTTAAGAGTAATAGGAATTAAAACAATAATATACATATAATAAAATTTCTATCTAAAACCCTATTTGACTAAAGTACAATCCATTCAACCAAGTTCATTAATCAAGTTCATTTTAACATTTTCATATACGTTTAATCCGTCCTAAGAGTCTATCATGTTTACAACCCCGGTCAGGTGGATAATACCGATCTCTCATCATCGATGACTGCGGCCTTGGGTTTTCTAATCATTGCCTTTTATCGGGTGGTTCTTTGGCTCAATGGTTCAAATCCAAGGTAGTGAGAAATTCAATCATTTCTTCGATGTCTTTTATCCGACTACCTGCCATTAATTTTTGGATGGTTAGTGGCATACTACGCTGGATGGTCCCTATGATATGTGAATCCAAAAAGGCAAACATTGTAAGGGATTTTAACCGGTTTGCTTGGCGGAGGAAAAACTGTGTGTGCGTTACTTGGGGTATCATCCCATATTTTTCCTGGCAGAGTGTATTATAGATACCGCTTTGACGCTCGTTGCTCCAGTAATGCTTCATTAATGCATCTTTGTATTTTTCTATGGTTTTAGGCTTCCATCTCACCATATTCCACCAGTCCTTGGCAGATCCCTGAAGATGGTAACTGGCTATCACTATCTGCTCATCTGGCCCTGTCTTATGAACTTGGAAGAACTTTTGCAAGCTCTCTAAGTGGGCTTGAGGATTTTCTCCTATCTCCCCTCTAAAGATTTTGATGTGGATCATCTTTGCTAAATAGCTTTGGTGTCCAGTGTCCATCTTCATCTCTTCTTTAATGCTGACTGCCTTCTCTGGTTCTTGTGGGCCTTCATTGGCTGGAATGAGGTTTCTTTGCTCATCGCACTTTTTCGTATTTACTACACTACCTGCTTGCCCTTCTACTATTATCGGTTCGTCTGATCTCTCTGACTTCCTTTCCTTTTCCATATCTTTAATCTCTTCTTTCTTTTTACTAGCTGGGGATATTCCAAAATGTTCCTTTATGGCTTCTAACTCTCTCCACATAATGTCTTTAAATTCCTGATATTCTCTAACTCTTCTCTTTTCTTCTTCTTGTCTCTGTTTTAATTCTTCATCTCTTCTTTTTCTCATTTCCTCCTCATACATTTTCTTCATTTCTTGCATATTCTGTATGAGTATTCCCTCAATGAACTTGAAATTAAAGTCCATTGATTCTCTGTATTGTTGCGGAGCTTCCCTTTGCTCGGGTGTCGACTCCAAAGCTTCAGATAAATCTACTTGCTGTATATCAATATTTTCTGATTCCATTTTTTTAATGTGTATTTATTTATTTTATACTACTATCATTTGACTACTCCCCACCAGTATATTGGTCCTATAACACTCTTTCGCTGCCCTCCCCTACTCTACACTGCCCTATCTCTATATTGCTGCATTTAACATATTTAACATATATATTATAGCGAACTACTGGTTACGTGTGTAATAAGCTACTGCTGTCTATGCTATATATATTTGTACTTTAACAAAATATTTACTATTAACATATATAACAAGCTTCTGCTGTCTATGCTATATATATAACAGTGTTTTAATAAAAAAAATTCAATGCTACTTGCTTTCTCATTTAACGACTGATTACTTTTTTTTTTGACATATATATATATAAATATTTCATTAGATCCGAGTATTTTCGTTCCTTCTTAACTTCCACACACATCCCTGCTTTCCTTAAATTTGTTATTACGCCTGCTGTCTTTTCATTCACTCGACCCACATTATTTCACTCGATTTATTTTTTTTTCATTATTTTTATCAAAACAAAATCGTATATATATAGAATAATTAGCCAACTCGAGTAACGAACGCTAAAAGAAATTTATATGCATTATATTTTGCTCAGGGTATATATGGGTTTTTTGTATCGAAAGCTCCACGTTGGAAAGCGCCAAATGCTAAAAAAAAAATTTAAGTATGTAACGGTCAGAAAACGTGACTCGTAAACATAGTTCAGAATTCGACCACCATACAGAACAGCAACACCATCAAGTAGCGAAGCCACCTGTGGTACTGAGTTCGAACATAGTTTATCGGTTCCACAATACAATCCACGAAACAATGCATCTGATGCGACATTAGTAAATATTTCCATAGGCACGGTGGTCAGGGATATGCAAGAAATTCATGATTTTATTCTCGAGTTAGCCAATAATCAAACTAATATTAATTAAACATTCATATTTACATAATCAAGGAAATATTAGATAGAATGGGTATCGAATAAATGAAACGTAATTATTTATTAATACATTTTAATAAAACAATCATTAATAATATTTTATGGACTAACAGCTTCAGTAGCGGGATTTGCAACATGATTATATTTTAAAGAATACATTTATTTATTTACACATTATTTTATATTGGGAAGTCAGTAGCGGTATTGCCGATACTGTAATGTTTACAAAGGAAATTCACTTATTTGAAGGCTTAATCTAGCTACCTAAAATTCTCGAGTAAGTATTTCTAATGCATGCCTTGGGGAATTTATACCTTTGCATTGCAAAAGTCTAAAGTAAGATTTAAGAGTAGCGGTGGACATATATTTATTTAATTAAACTATTTATTTTATGACTAAGGGCAAACATTTATTTGAGAGTGAATTACGAAGATAATGCAGAGGCGGAGTGATATATAGAATAATAGAATTGAGCAAAGGAACACATGGTACACTTTAGAAAGGCGATATGGAATGGCAGTATATCGAAACTGCAATACAGCGAATGGGTTTATAAGAATGTCAGGCTGGTCTCTGCCTCAACCCGATGAAGTAAGGTGTCACATAAGCATAACCAGGGACAAGCGGTCCATGTCGTAGTTTTGCCGGCTGGCTGCATGATGTTGTCAAGTCCTACAGGAGCACCCATTATGCCCGCTTGTGTAGGATGACTGGGGTTAATTTCAACCCTGAAGAATCCGGAAATTTCATGGTGGAATGGGTCATCGCGTCTCTAACACGTAACACATGTATACTGTATAAACGATTATGATAAGATTTAAATAGATTTCTAATTCGGCCCGACATTATCAACATTTTCTGAAGAACGTTGGCGACTCTCAAAGAAATGTAATTTTCTGAAATTATTCATGATGATTTAATAAATACAAAACATATATAAATTGGGAATTATAATAACTAATATGTCAGCCATTTGTGAAGTAGTAGACCCCTGCATTACAATAAATGAAGCACTGAATGCGTGTCAATTTATATGAATGTTTAGTTATTTAGGAAAGTACATATTAATGAAAATGTGACATGCATTCACTATTTCATACGATCATAGATTTAAACTTTGAAAATAGAGACAATTGTGAGCATGCAATAATTAAATAATAAATATAGATAAAATGTAGATTTTAGAAATACGCACCCAAGATAGAATGAGGTAAGCTAGATTAGTAGAGAAATTTACACATTAAGTTAATTTTTCAGTTTTAGTTATACATATGGTAGTTTTTACATTTCATAATTTAGATAAGTAGTATGAAGAAAAGCTATAGCATATTATTAGAGTACTCTAGAGTTTGAACACAGACAGGTACCTGTTTTATAAGAAGTTTTCTGATTCCATGAATATAGCAGCAAAAGGTTCACGAGTGGCAAGTCTTTCTTGTATTTAGATATTTCATTTAATTTCACAGCAGCAGCAGCTTTCTCATTTATTTCAGGCAGCAGATCTTCATGGTTAATTTTATGATGGGCAATGGAAAGTTCGGCATCCGATAGGCCATATCCCAATAGAGAATAATCTAGGTGCTTTACTTGGTCATACCTTGGCAGAAACAAATTATTTTTATATTTTTGGAGACTCTCAGTGTTCGAGAGCAAAGCTAAAGTTTAAGTGAATGTCTCCAGCAAGTCTAAGATGGCCTCTTTTTTTATCTTGATCTTTCACATTTTTGTTAAGATATTTTTAGGTTCTACTTAATCTGCCCTGAGGATAATCAATGCATTTTGTTGGTTTTTAATTAAAGAATGCTGCCATTCTATTGTTTACATTTTACGTTTACTAATTACATTTTGGGAAATTTTTCTTTAATTAATCTATTATTTATCACTGACCGATGCTTTTAAATTTCAAAAACAAAAAGGGAACATAAGATTATTTTAACTTTTAATTAAATATTACATCAGATATTTTTAGAATTATTATTAAATGAAATTTAAACAAAGCAATAAATACGAACTTTATAATCCAAAATAAATGATTAAAATTATACAAAATTATATAACTAAAAGAAATCTAAATTATATTATTTTATCCCTATTTATTGCCTTTAATTTGAGATCGAAATGTGTGCGTGTTTATGCTGAATTCTACATATATTTATACATTTTTGATATTGCTACACACACAACTCAATACCAAAAAGTTTAAATTTGGGCAGGATAGAGCAGTCAGTGAGAGACGACAGAAAAAGGTGAAACTTAAGATTCGAATACGACTCTTACTCTTTCAATATATATATATGTCATATTATTATTATTATTGTGGGATATTCATGTAATGAAATAGCTAAATGCTGATGTTTCAGTACAATATCATGTACCTTCCTTAGAGTGTCCTCTTTCTCAAATCGCTCTGAGGAAAGTACTTGATATTGTACTAAAACATGAGCATTTAGATATTATTTGCAGGATATTTCATGTAGTGAAATAGCTTAATGCTGATGTTCAGTACAATATCAAGTATTTTTCTCAGAGTGTCCTCTTTCTCAAATCAGATTTGAGAAAGAGGATGCTCTGAGGAAGGTACTTGATATTGTACTGAAAAATCAGCATTTAGATGTTTCATTACACAGAATATCCTGCAAATAATAATAATATGACATCTTTTATCCGTGAAAATATTAGAATTAACATATATATATATATATATATATATACACATTAAGGGAGAATAACAACTGAAACTGAATACTGATATTAATGATAGAATTTGATAACACTGGCAGATGTTTTAAGCCAATAAATATCTCATGATCACCTTTTCTTATGCTTGCTTATAACTGTTATTAAAACAGGCAAAAATCACTATAAGTATTGCCACTCACTGCAAGCTAGAGTAATCAATGGATGCCAGACTATATGACTATATCAGCTGGTGAGCTTGGATTGAAAATATTAAGGTGTTTTCAGTTTAAGATTCATAGTCTTGTAGTTAAGTAGAGAAAAAATGTGGCTGCTGGAGGGTTGCATTAAATTCTAAGATTTAGGTGCAGTGCTCTCAGATCCAAGACTCCTCACTGATGAAGGCAACAAGGCAGAAACTAGTCTAGTGATATTGGATGAGTAGGCACTAGATGGGAATTTTATGCACAAGCCTTCTGGCATCCATTGCTTACTATATCTTGCACTGAGTGGCAATACATATAGTGAGTTTTGCTTGTTTTAATAACAGTTATAAGCAAGCATGAGAAATGGTGATCATGTGATATTTATTGGCTTAAAACCAATCCTGCCTAATAGGATTGTGGTGGCTATGGTTATTAAAGAATCAAAAACACAAAATGTATGGGTACTGAACTGAGTTCAGACCTATACGATTATATAAGCTGATGAGCTTGGTTTGAAAATATTAATGTGTTTTTAGTTTAAGACTCATAGTTTTGTTGTTACATAGAGATAAAAGGTAGCTGCTGGAGGGTTGCATTAGATCCTAAGATCTAGTTGCAGTGCTCTCAGATCCAAGGCTTCTCACTGATGAAGGCCACAAGCCAGAAACTAGTCTGGGGATATTGGATGAATAGGCACTAGATGGGGATTTTATGCACAAGCCTTCTGGCATCCATTGATTACTCTAGCTTGCAGTGAGTGGCAATGTATAGTGAGTTTTGCCTTTTTTTTACTGGCAGATGTTTAACAATGAAGACCCATGTTTAAATTGAAGTCATTATTAGATATTGTGAAAAATCATAGAATCAAGAAGAACATCAGATGTTTGGAAACAATCAATAAAGGAAGACAGAGTTGATAGGTGACAGTGTGAAATTCCTCTTGACAACAACTGAACAGTTACATTGTTGAAGGTTTTAGGTTGAAATCTATTAATATGTGAAATGATCAACTTTGACAATTTTGAAACCTAAAGAAAAAGCCAGCATTACTCTGTATTATATGCCAATTATGTCTAGTATTAATAATTATATAGGCATTTGCTGACATTTTATAGAATGAATAGCTATATTGGTAGTGTCCACATAATTGAGAAGATGACCTTAATGTGTGTGTGATCTGAAATAAAATTGAAGGTTAACTTGTGTCAGATTCAAACCTGCATATTGCACTACTAATATGGTATAAGACTTTTTACAATATTTGTGTGAATTAATATTTTGTCAAATGCCATATAACAATTATATTTTCAAAATACATATAGTTAACACATTATTATTTCAAGCAGAGTATTAAGCTTGTTATGAGGTTTGATATAATGATATTTTTACTTGTAGATATATGTTGGAATATTTTCATCATCTATCTGAATTATTAGTTTAATTGAATAGCCTTGTAAATACAAATGATCTACATGGTCAGAACATTAACTTAAATTCTGTATTTATGAATTTAAAGATTACCATTTAATTATTGACATAGACAGCCCATGGTAAACTAAAAAATACCTAAAAAAGAGGTGCAAGATACCATCCAAAATGTTGCAGTCTATATTAATCTGTACGTTATTATATGTTTGGCCATCTATGTTAGTATATATATGTGAAAATTTTTTTGTTACCTTATGAAGCAGTCAATCTTAGCTTAAGATTGTGCTTCATGGTTCCATCTACTAATCTGTGTTTAAACCCTATATCCCATCCTGCTCCTTTAGTCGGGTATATATATTTTATGCATATATTTGAAATGCACGCCTAAAAATTTATAAACTTTAATTTTCAATAACATTTTTATTATCATTAATTTTATGATTATTAATTCTTTTTTTATTAAATTAAAGTACATAGGTGCAGCTCATATATATATATATATATATATATATATATATATATATATATATATATATATATATATATATATGAGCAAAATACTAACAAAAATATTTTATTATATGTCATTTGTACAACTTTTTATTTTTAAAGTATTTTTTCCCCATTAAAATCTATATTCTATAAATTCCAAGATGGAAGATGCAACAGTTAATTGTCCAAAAATAATTAAAGAGTTGGAAACACTATTAATCTGGGGAAGGTATTTTTAATTAAAGTTTTTACTTAAAATATAATGGGGATTAAGATTTTCTTTTGTTATAAACATTTTGTCAAATCTATTTTTAATCTGGAAATAGCTTTGAATATATTTTTGGAATGTTATCTAACAATTGCATTTTTCAAAAACAATGAACAAAGAAATGTAAAATTTCTATTAGATCAAAGATTACGTTTGAGCTAGAGATAAGTAATTAAAAGCATTCCAGAAATACCTGAGCAGAGTATAAAATGGCCAGATTTTAAATCACCAATAATTCAGCTACTATTGAAAGAACTGATTGCTACTAGACACCACACTGTTTTGAAATCTAAAAATGATGATCTAGTAAAAGCTTTTCCTGACCCTTGTGGGTCATCTTCCGCTGCCATAATATTCTGCTACCCTAAAATGAAGTGAAAGCTCGATTGGAGAATTATGGAATGCTAAATGGAAGCTTGCTGTTATTTAAGAACCAATTGCCATGCATAAGCAGACTTTGAAATATGAACTCTTAAAATGGTGCAAGATAAATTTTCAAGCCACAAGTAAAGCTAGTCTAACTAATCTCAAACTCTATAATCAACACTTCTTCTTCTAATGTATTATTTAACTTTATTTCTAAGATAATATGTAAATTGCTCTTAAATAATTTAATTTCTATAAATTTAATCTTATCTCATATGCTCTAACTTTCCTTAACTTTGGTGTGATCATTTATTTATAGTTATTTATTACTTGATTTTATATATATATGCATTTATTATTATTATGCCAATCTCAAGCAATCTGACGAGTTGAATTTCTAAAATCTTTTCTTTCTTTTTAAGTAAACGTCCATAAATTAACATCCCCTTACAATATAGTGCATTATCAATTAATACCCTTGCCAGATTGTTTTATGAGCCAACATTTTACTTATGTTTTAATATAAAAAATATATATTTTTTAATTCTGGATTTCCTACCCAGGGTGAATCCAGAACTCAGGCTAATTAACGCTCTGAAACTTATTTATTTTATAAATGTTATTTGTTTTCTATATAACTGCTAGTCTTTTTATATACTCTTAAAATATCAAATACAGTACTTAAATATTCCAGTTATTATAAAATCAATGAAGGTGGGATTGATTTATTTTAAATAGCAGAAAAGGAGGGGGTCAAATCTTAACGTATATTTTATCAAATGAAATCTAAATCTCTCTATATATATTCTAGTGGCAAAGCAAATTAATTATATAAATTATAGCATTCAAACAAGGGTCATTTATTTTAACACAATAAAACTTATTCAATGTCATTAGTGACTATCATTACTGCATTACTGACATTTGGCTATCTCGTATGTATATGTGCTTCTTAATCTGAGGGTTGTGACAAGTTCGAACCCATAGATTTCTTCCCAGGACCATTTATGTTGTATAAAAGGGCCTCTGGTAGTGATTCCCTAAGTCTGGCACATGCTATGCCTATCCACTTTCTTCATACACAAGGCCTGCATGTTGGCGATGTCCACAGCATGCCTATCCACTTTTCTCTAAGCACTACCCAAGAAGGGGGTCTTAGACTTCATCTTTCATCCAGAAGTACGACTTTTCCTGTTATTTCTTGGCTAATTATGTCAGCACCACAAACTTCTTTGTATTATTTCTTTTGCTTCATGACCCAGTTAAAATATATATAAATGCCAACTACTTCCAGTTTTATTAATTAAACTTATTTCAGTCTTATACAATCCCACTATCGTAACTTATTTCTGTATTTAAGAGTATCTATATGCCTTGGGGAAAATAAAGCATTTTTCTTACCAGCGCTAATTAAAAGAAGTTTCATTAAGTATTTTGTCATATAATCAGATATGTTTCAAATGTATTATTTATTTTCACGACCATAATGGTGTGAAAATAGTTTGTATTAAATCTGTAATGAATCTTGGAACACTCCCTGAAATAATGTTAGTCATCATGTTTCAGAACCGTATATAAAAGCGTTAATAGCAATTTTACGTAAATTCTTTCTAATAATTGATTGGCATTTTAATATTGGACCCACCAAAGATGTGTGCTTATTTATAATATATTATTTAGCTAATAAAGAGCATATGAGAAATAATAGCGTGAATGACCCTATGTAATCATCTACTGCTTGCTCATTCATGCACATACTAATGTATGCCATTAATTTATAAATGTATTAATAATTTGTCATTATATTAAACTAATATTTATTGCTTAACTTGTTTGAGTAGTTCAAATTCCTTTTCAAATTCCTTTTCTCCACTTCCACACATACACCCATGCATATATATATTTTAGTTAAGTCATAGTTAATAGATGTCTCCTTGTTTTCTCCTCTCTGCTAGTGGGCTGGATTTAAAATTAATTCTTGTATGCTATCATTGTTATGTTATCCATAGTGTCTTAATTTTTAAAAAAGCCCTATTAAAAAATTTAAAAGTATTATTTTAGTATTGGTCAAAGATTTAAAAATATGTTAGAGTTTTTGTTTTCTGTAATGAATTATAATTCTCATTATATATTATGTAATTAATTGTAATTCTATCATAGCTAAAATGAAATCAATAAATCAATACAAACTTTTATAAAAATAGAAGATAATTTGTATATATGCAAATAATGACACCCTAATATAATACATGTTAATAATTAACTATTAATTAATTTACAATTTATAACATCGTTCAAAAAATATTGCTAAGTAATCACTACGTATAAATATAATAGAAAGAACAAGGTCTCAGGGTGGCCTTTGAGCATTTCATCATCAGCTTTTCAATTTGATGGATGGTTGAAGAGTTGGAGTTGTGGAGTAGATTGAAACCTGTCCATTAAAGTATGAGGATTGGCTATTTTAACATATACCTGAGCACTTATAGCATATATGTGTAGAGATGGTAATTTGGACCAACTGATGTTTGCTGGTGCAGCATGAAATATGTATATTGGTGATTATTTATCTTTTCGACATATATGTGTTCAAGTGTATCGGTGTTATAAGATAGACTGGAGAGGGGTGGGTCATTTGAAAGTCTATGCTCATATACCCTATATATTACATATATAGACATAGGTATACAATAAGCCTGTGTTTCAGTTATTACATAGTAGAGATGTCTGCTCATTCCTTGTATATGTATTAAATAGATTATGTCCTGTAATGAGGGGTCAGATTGACCTTGGGTCAACATGGATGTGACAAGAATCTCAGCCTCAGGGTGGCCTTTGAGCATTTCATCATAAGATTTTCAATTGGATGGACTGTTGAAGAGTTGGAGCGTGGAATAGATTGAAGCCTGTCCATTTTAGCATATATGTGTAGAGATGGTAATCTGGACCAACTGATGATTGCTGGTTTAGCATGAAATATGGATATTGGTGATTATTTATCTTTTCAACATATATGTGTTCAAGTGTATCAGTGTTATGAGATAGTGGAGAGTGGTGGGTCATTTAAAAGTCTGTGCTCATCTACTATATATATATATATATATATATATATATATATATATATATATTCTAACCTAGTAAACGAATACATTTCTATTAAATCAATTCGGAAAGCCTAATGGCTTCCGTCTATGACGGTAACAAACCCTACTTTATATTTAATAGCTCGACGTTTGGTTAGTTATAATAATTCAGCTACAGCGATATGCAGTCAAGACAGAGATAGAATTTAAAAAAAATTATCATTAATAAAATAAATTTAAAAAGAAAATTTAGAATAAACTAACATTCTTTCCCTATCCAAAACATATTCTCTGAGCTGTAAGTACTTGCACTGTTCGACAATGATGATGATGATTTCATGTCATTGTTAATATTACTGACTAAAACAAAACATTCATTAATTTGCCAATATGATCTCAATATTTTATTATTATACAATCAGAAGTTTCAATCTCTTTAGCCATGCCACGCTTGTAATATTGATCATAATGAATCAATTCTTAATTTAAGATCACTTATAATAATGACACTAATCTCAGGGTTCTCTGTTATATTTAATAAAATGCTCGGCAGTATTGTGTTGTCGCATATGACTGACATTCTGGTCGGCTATAGGAAACATTTACCTTATTTAAATTCCAGGTATCTTCATCCACATATCAACTATTATAATATTTAAAGAGATGATAACCATATTCAATAACGACGCATAATTTTGAATAATACAGCCCTTTTATCCAGAATCTCAGTCGGAATGATGAAAAGACAAGGGTGCTTTTGTGTCCTTCCATTATCCATGACAACACAATAATTTAACTAAGATTTATTACTTAGACACTTCACTTAACTGTGTACGAAACGATGTGTAACCAAAGCTGGTAGTTTGGGAATAAAGGGATTTTACACACACCTAAAATAAAATGTTTTGGTCTGAAGTTTTCAATTCCATAAATAATTCTTAGTAAATTAAAATATAATGAAATATTCTGATCTGCTTACAATTGTCTATCTAGTGTATTGAATTTAAGATTTCATAAATGATTTTGGACTCAAGAAAGTATTGCAAGTATTATGCCAATACACTTTTATTTAGCACACAAGAAAAATGACTCAAAACAACTTGTAACAAGACTATATATAATTTATTATTAAATTTTAACAAGATTATGATTTATTATTACAGTTTAACAAAACTATCCTTTATGATTAACATAATAAACAAACATATACAATTGATTCGATCCCATATGGATAAAACAAAATATAACTAACATTAATTCGTCTATACTTTTAGACTTGGATTCGAACTACTTCTTCATCTTTTTACAATTATGCAAATTGAATAATAAAAATAAATAAATATTATTATCGATACATCAACTCATCCATTTAGGGTATCTTATATGAACGGCTGCTTAACTTTATTAACTAACTATTTGTTTTAAAATAAAAACAATCTGATTCTAGGCAAGACGTACAAACGATTTTTATTATCATATCTTTAATTAAATGATAGTTTTTATTTAGATAACTTATTATAGTTTATGGGCTATTTATCAGAAGTTACACTTATTATTTTAATATTTACCTTAATAATAACTGAAGTTGTTATACACATTGTATTCCTCAGTATAAGTTATATTGTGAGTGCTACTTAATCATTAACCCGAATTAAACCTAGTATTTGAACCCTCCATTGGCAAATAAAATTTTCTAAATCACGCAATTTTAAACTTACTCTCTCCATTGACTTACGTGTGGATTACCAGCACTATTCCGTCGCACAATCCAGACATTGATCATATATACTAGCACGCTTTTTATACTAAATGGATCGTGAGGAATTAACCTCCAATATACCTTGCCATAACTTTCTAATAAAACACAATAATCAACACCTTCCATGGTGGAATTATCTCTATTTTCTCATGAGGAATATGGAATAACACCGAAGGTCTGTAGAGTTAACTACTATATTAAAATAGTTTGGTGGTTCCTTGCCTCTTACTTGGGCATAATAGGAACACACACCAAATATAATCCTCTCCTGGGATTTTAACGAATAAAATACACTAAATACGATATAAATTACTGATCGTCCTAACTCTGATAAGCGATCACTTGGGTTATAAACATACCCGAATATTAGATTTATCTATTCCCCTCATGGAAAATAAAGCTTTTGGGGAGATCATTTTCCATCCCACAAAATAAAGACATTACAATTATTACTTATGCGAATATTAAGCATATACCAATGCTATATCGGGGCAAGACAAGCAAATACACTAATTACACTAAATTTATGTTCCGGGTATACTTAGATCAACGTCTGAATTCAATGGATATCACAGAATAAAACATAATAATTTTCACCTTTGCCAAAGAAACATTCAACAAGTACTTGGTATTATAGTATCTTGAACTAAATCAAGTGAATGCGTTAATAAATAATAATTGGGAATAATTTCCTCAATTAACATAGTATAAATTTGTTTCCAAACTTTAAATAAGTAATATTTTGTATAGCACTTCTCTTTAATTACTTCTGATAATTTTAACTAGATATTTTATCTATTAAGTAACTAAATTTTTCTTCTTTTATGCATCTAACATATAAATTTATACCCATAATTGCATATCATAAGTAAACACATTTTTTTTTTATAAAAAAAAAATTTTTTTCATGTTGAATATAAATTTAACCTAGAATAATTACATGAAAACATACCTTTATGATTACAAGGTCATTTAAATATTACTTGATTATACAGCCTTTAACCTGTGGATATAAAAAAAAAATACACATAATTTTACAAATTAGTAAAAAAAATCATTACTTAACAAGTGCTTATAATATCACTAGAAAAATGTTTTCCGTTGGGCACTTTATCCAGATGAAGAACTTGATCCATTCATAGTTCACGAAGCCAATTTAAAATAAGAAACACATTTTATTATTTCATTTATATAAAAGTTGCCTCCATTCTGGTGCACTTAATAAATTAGGCAAAGAAAAAAAAAACATATCAGCGTTGGATGTTAACTCTTCCTTGAATTAACTGCTATAATTTTGGGATCCAAGAAAACAATACATATTTTAACATGATGAATATTTGACGATAGATGATCACATATATAATTCTTTTCTTTTTACTATTGGCGATACGTATCATTTTTAGCTAGCTGGCTTATGAATAAAATAAGGCGCGAATTTTCCAAAATACTATTCTTATAAGGACTGCAGCTGACTTACGTGGATATGAAGTTTTAATGACTCCAATTGATGTATAATATAACCTATTATATTATGGTTATAATTAAGTCACTAATGTTTGTAGTTTTTATTTCTACTCTAGGAATTGTAATTTTTCTTTAATAATGAATTCTCCGTAAAATGCACACATACAAATTTTCCGATATTTGCCTTGAGAAAATTTATATTTTCTTTTTAAAAAATATACAGGTGCATAAGTAAATATCATTGATCATTAATATTATTTTTAGATAATTTTCAGTGAATAAAACATTTTAACGTGGGGAACTTACATTATTTTCAAAGCAGACAACTTCTTTTAGAAAGAGCGTGAAATTTTCTAGTTAACTTTCCTTGGCTTTTATAATATGTCTTTTAATTATAATTTTTCTTTTATACCATGAAAAGATAATTAAATAAGGTAAAGTTAACAAATCATTGATTATTTCCTGGAAATTACTTATATTACTTATTTTAAATATAATGACATTTTCCGTGATTGCTGTAGTTAATGCGGTCATTTTGAACTTTAGCATAAGATAGCACATTTTTGCGTATAAAAAGCCTTAAAATAGGTAGAAAGCAACAGAAGATTAGGCATGATATTGTTAAAATTTTACTTGACTTATATTTATTTCTGCAATAAAAAAAAAATAAAAAAAATTTGTTACTGAATTTCAGTACTGCTTCTTCTTGTAAAACTAGAGTCAGACTAAACTTTCTTCAAAATTTGGCGGTCTTCTTTTAGCGATCTCTTACAGAAAAATAATCATTTAATTATACCATAAATAAAAGAAAAGAAAAAAAAAACTTATTACAGTCATATAGTTTTCTGTATGATTTAAATGGATTACAAAGTAATTTGATAAATAATGAAAAATAATAAATATCTTTAACTATCAATGCTTATTAGTGGTGTATAATTCTGTATACATTATTATCTAAAATAATTTAAAAATTACCAGAAGTTATTGTGCTTTATGATAAGATACTCATCTACTCTCCCTCTACCCATCCAAAATCAATTACTGTTTATGATATGTGCTTTTATACTATATTAAATGGCTCTTATATATTTTAATTAAATTATTCATGCTCTTCTTCAAAATGACATTGGATTACCAAATTTATTAGTTATTTGCTTAAAACACGTTAAAGTGAGTAAATAGCATACTTTATTAATCACTTAATATTATTATTATTTTATCTTTTTATTTTCTAAAAAGGATAGCATTGTTTTCCTGTGGAAACAATGCCAAATAAACCAAGTGTCAATAACACTAGGTTACAATATATATATATATATATATATATTGTAATATATATATATATATATATATATATATATATTGAAGCAGTCAATCTTAGCTAAGATTGTGCTTCATGTTTCTACCTACTAACCTATATTTAAATCCTATATCGTACCCCGCTCCTTTTGTCATATATATATATATGTTATGTATATATTTGAAATGCGCGCCTAAATTTATCAATTTTAACTTTCAATAATATTTTATTATTAATTTTATGATTATTAATT
The DNA here is from genome assembly GCA_028023455.1 of Epiperipatus broadwayi. NCBI lineage: Eukaryota > Metazoa > Onychophora > Udeonychophora > Euonychophora > Peripatidae > Epiperipatus > Epiperipatus broadwayi. The sequence continues at coordinate 19,415,250 of JAQFVV010000007.1, read as the reverse complement.
CTATTATTAATTATTAGTTCTTTTTTATTAAAATATTATAGGTGCGATTCAAATATATATATAGGAGCAAAAACTTACTAAAAATATTGATTTTTTGTAAATATTTTTTTATACGTCATTTTTTAAACTTTTTCTTTTGAAAGTATTTTTTTCTGTTAAACTGTATATTTTTATAAAATCCAATATGGAAGATACTACAGTTGATTGTCTAAAAATAATTAAGGGTTGGAAACACTATTGTTTTAATCTGGGAAGGTATTTTTAATTAAAGTTTTTACTTAAAATGGGATTAAGATTAGAGATACTTTTGTTAAAAACATGTTGTCAAATCTATTTCTAATCTGGAAATAGATTTGAATTTATTTTTGGATGTTATCTTACTATTGCATCTTCAAAAACAACCGATAAAGAAAAAGTATAAAATGGCTGAATTTTAAGTCAAGATAGATTAGCTACTCTAGTGAAAATGATTGTTAACATCGCTGTGAAGCTAAAAATGATGTAGCAGTAAATCCACCACCCTGCTCGGCCCTATGGGTCCTCAACTGCCACTACCATAATATCCTGCTGCCCTGAAATGAAGAAAGATCTAAAAAAATAACTTTAGAATGCTAATAGAAGTTTTCAGCCACCGAAGTACTTGCATTTCAATCGACGAGCACGTGCCATACTTTAAAATGGACTCTTAAAATTGAAAGGTAAATTTCCAAGCTGCCACCTAATAGTCAATCTAGCCTAACAAATCTCATCAAGATTTCTTTCATAACTGATTTAACATTATGTAATTTGCTTTTAAATGATTTTTATAAATCTAATTTTTTCTCATATGCTCTAACTTTTTTTAACTTTGGTGCGGTCATTTATTTATAGTTATTTATTACTTGATTTTATATGTATGCCTTTATTATTAATTTGCCAATCTCAAACAAACTGGTGAGCTTAATTTATAAAAATCTTTTTTGTCATTTTTAAGTAAACCTTCATGAAGCAAGTTATTAACGTCCCCTTAAAATATATACATTATATATTAATATTAATTTGCCAATCTCAAACAAACTGGTGAGCTTAATTTATAAAAATCTTTTTTGTCATTTTTAAGTAAACCTTCATGAAGCAAGTTATTAACGTCCCCTTAAAATATATACATTATATATTAATATGTTCGCCAGTTTGTTTTTACGAATCAGCATTTTATGTTGGTTTATTATAAAAATATATTTGTTTAACTCTGGATTTTCTACCCAGGGTAAATTCAGAACTTAAGCTAATTAACTCTTTGAAATCTTTTAAAATGTTTTGTTTTTATTCAATTCTGAAAGAGTGACCCATTAATTATTTTCTATATAACTGTTATTTTATTTACTCTTAAAATATACTTATATATTCCAGTTGTTATAAAATCAACGAAGGTGGGATTGAATTATTTTAAATATCAGAAAAGGGATGGGGGTAAATAAAATCTTCATGTATATTTTATTAATCTAAATCTCTCTTTCTCTATATATATATATATAACTGCATAGTGATATTATTTATATAAATTATAGCATTCAAATAAGGGTCATTTATTTTAAAGCAGTAAAATTTATTCAATGTCGTTAGTGACATGTTATCATTATTACATTACTGACATTTAGCCTATCTTCTTATATATATATATTATGTGCTTCTAATCTTTTAATCTGGGGGTTACGACAAGTTCGAACCCATAGATTTCTTCTCAAGTCTTGTCCTGAGGATAGTTGAAGCTACCCAGGACCATTTATGTCATATTAAAGGGCCTCTGGTTGTGATCCCTAAGTTTGGCACACGATATGCCCATCCACATTTATTTCATATAAAAATGCCTCTGGCGGTGATCCCATAAGTTTGGCACACACTATGCATATTCCCTTTGTATCAAAGGCCTGCACATCGGCGATGACCACAGCATGCCTATCCACTTCGTTCTCGTCCAGAAGCACAACTGTTTCCTCTTAGTTATTTTTTTTAGGCTATTATGTCAGCACCGCAAACTTCTTCCTATATTTATTTCTTTTGCTTCATGATCCAGTTTTAATGCTCTAATATTAAAATTGTGCTCTGCTTAAAATATATATGAATGCCAACTACTACCAGATTTATTATTAACGTTATAATATATAAATTTATTTCAATCTTATACAATCCCACCGTCTAGCTTATATATCTATTTAAGAGTATATGCCTTGGGAAAAATAAAGCGTTCGTCTTACTATTGTTAAAATAATTTTTCATTAAATATTTTGTCATAGATTCAAATATAATCAAATGTTTTCAAATGTATTTTGTTTATTTTCACGACCTCAATGGTGTGAAAATAGTTTATATCATATGTATAATGAATTTCGGAACGCTCCTAGAAAAATATATGTTAGTCACCATGTTTCTGAACCGTAAATCAAAGCGTTAATGGCAGTATTATGTAATTCTTTCTAATATTCAATTGGCATCTTAATATTGGACCCACCAAAGATGTGTGTTTATTTATAAATATATTATTTAGCTAATTAATAAAAGAGCATATGAGAAATAATAGCGTGAATGGCATTATGTTATTATCTACCGCTTGCCCATTCACGCACATACTAATGTACTTAATTTATAAATGTATAATAATTTGTCAGTATATTAAAATATATTTTATTGTCTAACTTATTTGAGTAGTTCAAATTCCTTCTTTTCTCCACTTCCAAAAGTAAAGCCTGCTTATATATTTAGTTTAGTCATAGTTAATATATGTCTCATTGTTTTGCTCAGCTTTGCTAGTCGGCCGGATTAAGATTAATTCTCATGTGCCATCACTATTATGTTATTCATTAGGTGTTAGATCTGGGGCTTAGAGAGTGGGTTCGAATTCAGGCTGGTCCTTGACTTAAATTTCGGCCTTGACTGGGTTTGAAGTACATTTTATGAGTTCCAGCTCATGTTAGATGGATAAACATGTTTTGACCGGCCCAATATATATATATTGTTTAGTTTGCTTTTTAAAAATTAGGATTATATATCTAGTAAGTTTTCCTGTTATAAAAAAATTCGGAATACTAAAATTTAGAGTATTTATTGACTTTTTGTGCAAATATTTAAGATGCGTCTGTCTTTAAAGTAATGAAATAAATAGACTTTGATACAATTATGTTTAAATATAGATATTCAAATTTGTGAATGTTTCTTCGTACGCGTAACGAAGTAGTTGATTTCTTCGTTACAACCTAAAGCTGAATGCATAATTCACCGAAAGAAGAACATGATCAAACGTATGCAAATTTGAATTACAAATACAAACGAAGGAAAATCAATATTAAATATAGATATGGGGTTTATTTATGTGTAAGATTTCTCACTATTTTATTTTAAAATAAATTTATATGATTTTTTTTACAGTACAGGCTTTTTCATATCTGCATTCCAATACGTAATATATAGGGGGTTTGAACTCAGACTTTCACCCAACCTTCAACTATCCATGCTATCTCATTCTGCTGATACACGTGGTCACACACATGTAGAAAAGATAAATAATCACCAATATACGTAATTCGTGCTAAACCAGCACTCGTCAGTTGGTCCAGATTATCATCTCCACACATATATACAATCAATGCTCAGCTTATATTAAGATAAGCAGTCTTCATACTTTAATGGACAGGCTTCAATCCACTCCATCCTACAACTCTACAGCTGTCCATTTCATTGAAAATCTGATGATGGAATGCTCAAAGAGATTTTTAATGAAATAAATGGCTGAAGAGTTGTGGGATGGAGTGGATTGAAGCTTGTCCATTAATGTATGAAGATTGGCTATCTTAATATAAGCTGAGCATTGATTGTATACATGTGTGGAGATGATAATCTGGACCAACTGACGAGTGCTGGTATAGCACAAAATACATATATATTGGTGATTATTTATCTTTTTGACATGTGTGATCAAGTCTATTATCAGTATGAGATAGCGGGGATAGTTGAGGATCGTGTGAAAGTTTGAATTCAACCCCCTATATATACGTTAAAATAATTAAGTAAAAATAAACAAAAAAGCATCATATTTAAAAGCAAAAATTAAAATGTTACGTTTAGAAAAAACATATATTTTGCTGATTCATTTAATTTAATGACTCCCATCATAAATACTGAATGTAAACCCACATTTCATCCTAGTTTATAATGGATACATACCATAAATTAAATAATTCTTGTGGTCTTATTATAATTTTTTAGAAGTTATATTAGGTCTTTATACTATAGATTCCATCAATAGTTATAGGATCAAAATAATAATATTTGATGTGGAAAATGCCTTATATCTTAGTAGCCCAATAATTCTAAAAGTGATAAAGCAGCTGTTGTTGTCTTTTTATTATCTATCTGAAACTTGATTTGAAAATTTTACTATTGTAGTAGCATTGTTTCACTGAATGTACTTCTCACTGTCTGGGTAACAAGAGTGGGCCAGTATTACTTTCTAAAAGTATTAGGAAAAGACTAAAGCATTTTCATGCTATTTAACTGTTGATTATTTTATTGAAAATAAAATTTAGAAATTTAAAAATTATGTATTAATGAAGGATAAATTTATAATTGTAATTTAATTTGCTCTATTCCATTTTTTCTATTTATAGAAGCCCTATTGTTTTATCTATTTATTTATGCAAATACCCTTTTCAGATTTCGATGGTATTTGACATTGATCTCTGGTAATGAGTATCACAGCTGGATAAGATTTTAGTGTGGACAAATTAGTTTTATGTCCATCATCCAAAATAAATAAACTGAGTGATGATGATGATGATTGTTGTTTCAATGCTTTTGAGAAGCCATGCAGAATTGCATATTGTCATATGAGAAGCCATATAAACACCACATACTTTATTGACACCATGGGTTTTGACTAGAATGTAACCAAAACTAAGATTTGATTTGTGTGGAATCAAATAAAATATTATTTGGAGATACGTTAACTTATGTATGCCCAACCTTTAACTTGACGCGAGCTAGTTGAGAATTTAAAAAAATTTGGGGAGGCCCAATTATATATTGCATTTTTCATATTACATTTATAAACATAATTCACAAAATAAAAAAAACTGGTGTAATATGTTAAAAAGAAAAAAAATGTAAATACATTTTATTTATATTTATTTATTACAATTTTTTTAACATACATATAAATTAAAATTATAGGAAAAGTATATTTTAATTATTTAATTTAATGTGAAACCTGTCACTACATATCGCCTGCGAGTTTATTGTATTATGGTATATATGATGTTATGGCTAAAGTCATGCAGTCATTCAGATATTTGTTTGTTATCCTGGATCCGAACTTTGATTTTAACAAATTCATTGTTGAGAAACCACTTTCGCAAAGGTAAGTTGATCCAAAGCGGAGTTTAACCTTTGAAAAGTTTCTTTTAAAAGAGGATATTTTTTCTCATCTACGAGTACCCAAAAGTCTGTTTGTAATATTCTTGTTTTTAATTGTAGATCAGATTGAAAATCAATTATTTCTATTTCCAGATCAGTAGAATTTTTATTTAACATGTTTGCAATTTGTTGCGATATTTCAGAAATATTAGTATCAATAAATGGATTTGAAATGAATGAAGCAATGGGCTGAATTTTACGAAAACCAGAAAATCTTATTTCGAAATTATTTTTAAGCTCGACGACGAGATTTTCGCAGTATCTCATGGTGTCAATGTCCTTATATTTCTTTGCGCAATTTTCCAAATTTGTAAAGTGGCAAAAGTTACATTCTGTATTTGGGATATCCACAAATTTAGTTTTGATTTAAAAGCGTTGGTGCTTTCAATTAATTTAATAATAGTTTTTTTTTTTTTACCCTGAAGTTCAAGATTCAATTTGTTCATTTTTGTTGTTATTTCTGTAAGAAATGCTAAATCAGATAACCAGCTATGATTATTAAGTTCTTCATAAGTTTCGTTTCTGAATTCTAAAAACTGTTTTATTTCCGGAAAAAGCTCTAAAAAGCGTTGTAGGACTTTTCCCTTACTAAGCCATCCAACTTCCGAGTGTAACAACAAAGTTCCATACTCAGCATCAAGTTCATCAGTCAGTATTGTGAACAATCTACTCTGAAGTGGTCTGGCACAAATGGAATATACAATTTTCAAAACAATTTTTATCACATGTTCATAACGTGAAACTTTTGTACATAATGCCTGTTGATGTACGATACAATGGTAGGTAAAAAAGTTTGGAAATTTAGCATCCTTCTTACAAAATGTGATGAAACCAACACCAGAACCAATCATGGCAGGTGCTCCGTCTGTTGTTATGGACACAAGTTTTTGAAGCGGAAATTTAATTTCAGTTAAATGATTTTTTATAACTTGGTATATGTCCACTCCACATGTATTACCTTTTAATGGCAAAACTGATAGTAGATCTTTCACTGAGAAATTATCAAAGACCATCCTTATAAAAATACTTACTTGAGCTACATTGCAGATATCTCTTGATTTATTGCATTGTAAACTTAAGAAAACGCATTTTTGTAAATCAGTTTTTACTTGTTCTTTGACATTTTGAGACATAGCTTCTATTCTATGAGTGATAGAATTTCTGGATAATTGGATGTTCTGAAAAGCTGACAAAATTTCATTTTTATTTTTGGCTTCTTGAAATAAAATCTCCGATGCAGCAAGCATTGCTTCCTTTATTATTTGCCATTCTCAAAGGGCTTTTTATGAATTGCAAGTATATGTGCAATCATAAATTATGCTACTGTTGCAACCTTCGTTTTATTTGCGGACTTGGTAAACATTTATTGTTGGTCAATTAATGCATTTTTCAGTTCTTTCACTTTACATTTTCTTAGATTGCTGTCTGAAGGATAATCAGTATCATATTTATTATGAAGGGTTTTAAAATGTCGTTCAACATTGCTTTTCTTCCCAACAGAAACCGTTGATCCGCATATTAAACAAATACATTTATTCTTAAAGTTTATGAAAAAAATATTTTTTTTCCCACTCATCATTGAAAATATAATTGTAGGTATGTTTTTTTTTCCGGCTCATATGTTGACATGATTAGGGAGCGAAAAAAGATAGAATTACAAAATTTAAAAGAAGCGACTATTTTTTATGCCTGTGTGAAACATGAAATACTTACTTCGCTCACAACTTCGAAATTTGTTCTGTGTTCATTGGCGTGTCTCGCGTGTTTCATGCAAACTACAGCAAACAATTGGCGGTAGTGCTGTAAAGTAGCATGTCGACTGCGCAACATTCTGAGAACGGGAAATGAAACCAACAAAATTTGTGCATTTCAAATACACTTTTTTCATTGGACACTGTTATGAATCAGCAGATTTGTTTTGTTCCCATTATCATTTGTATTGTAAAAATGTTTATTTTTCAGTGTGTGCATGTGGTGTCAAGGTACATAAAATATTTTATCAATTTTTCTTAAAGATTGCAATGTGAGCCACATTAAACGGTTGCGGGAGGCACATGTGACTCGCGAGTTATGGGTTGGGCATCCCTGCATTAACACGTTAGATGGTCACACTAGTCAATTAAACAAAAATCGATCATAGTTTACTAAATTCTTTAGGAATTCTGACACTGATGTAGATGTTTTCAATATTAAAATCTTAATTGATGGTTATCCAAAAATATTACAAAAACCATTCAAATTTTGAAAAGATCTGATAGTATTAACAAGTGTAAAGAAATAGCAATGCTTCCTTCTAGCAGTCATTCAAAGCAAAATTATCAATGTAACCATCTACAATCTAGACTTTTTTTTTAATTTAACGTTTAACTTTTAAAGTGGATAAGGTAATTAACAGCTAGATCATATAAATGATTGGAATTAATTTTATTTCCAATAGCAAAAACTCCTAAGCTACTCATATTAACCAGAGATCCAGCTGAAATCCACATATTTTGAAAAAAATAAAGAACCATGTTTACATTTAGCATCAAATATATGTATATACTTTATCTTTATAGTGTCTATTATTTATTTGTAAGATATTAGAATTTAATTAAAAATATATTTATTGACATTATAAAATTGTACAGATGCATAATAAATACACTTTGTTAATGTTGGCTCATCCATTGCTGGCGTTGGTCTGGAAGAAGTATGCCAGAGCCATTCTCTGCACTAGCAGGTTAATATATGAGTAAATACATACTATTTTGTTGATATTGCCCACCCCTTTTGAGGTTGACCCAATAATGCTAACTTATCAGCTGGGATACATGTAGTGTTAAATCAATGCCTCTCTAGTAGAATCCGACATGTTGCAACACAGACTACTTCTTCTACGATACACTACAATGTGGATATATCAGGTCCAAAATTCATGTAGAGTCTGTGGGCCATACTATTAGGCTCCATGTATTATTTAACAAAAATCTAGAGGATAGTATCTTGTCCTCGTCTTGAAGAGCTTTGAGCTTATCGCAAAATATAGCATTGGGGTCCGGTGATGGTTGTGTGAACTTTGTCCTGCACCTTGTGTACCAAAAAGCATATGTCAGGAAGATAGATAACCTGATTACTGTAAAGTCTCCAGAGAAGAGACAACCCCTGATGTCCAGGATTTTATCCACTGCTATAATGCAGTGTTGAGAGATAACTCTTCGAATACTGTTATAGCCTGGACATATATTTAACAGATGATTAAAGGATTCCTCTCCTCTAGAACAGGCATGACAAATTGGGTCTATTTTATTTAGAAACCGCTTGTAGTATAAGAATGTATTAGTTGGCATGGAATCCATACTCACCTTGATCAGATAATCCAAAAGTTTGGGCTCCAGTAGCTCACCTAGGGTGCAGCAATCATAAGATATTAGAATTAACTCCCAATATCACTTCTAGTATAAATAATAGAAATGCCCTCTCTCTCTAACTGCAATGTGTGATAAGTCAACAGAGTATAAAGAATGGGTATTGCATGCCTCTTTTCTATATATATAAAAGGAAGTATTTTCAATATCTAAGGTGGAAGAAATGAATTTTTATACTATCAAAAAATTTATCACTAATTACTTAAATTGAATGACAATTTAAAATTTGAATTTGTTTATAATTTAAATCTTGTGAACAATAAAACAAATAGTAAAAATAAATAATGTATATTATATTACAGTTTTTTTATTTATTTGTAATTGTATTAGGATTAATTGCTGATACATTCTTATATGTAAACCAAACATGCATAATGCTAAACTGGAAATAATATAAATGAGCAATTTATAATATATTTTGCATTTCACTGCAGATAATTTTAATTTTCGGCTTTTTAATTTTTTAACAAATAAAATTATATTTATCTTAATTTCTTTTCCACAAAATTAATACTAAAACTTTAATTGAAATATATATCAATTCAAAACTAATAAAATTATTACAAGTATTAAAATTATCATCAATCTGTTCTGTACGATTCTTAATATTAAAAAGGAATGTGTTCAAACTGAAAAATACAACAATTTGCACTAAAAAAACTATTGAAAAAACTTTATTGGCATTTTAAAATTAATGTTACAAATTAAAAATAATTGTTTCCACATAATTTAAAAAGTTGATTAAAATTATTACGAATTCAAAATAAATTAAAATTACAGCAAACATTTTTTTTTAGAAAACCTTAAAAATTCAATTACAACTTTCTTAGAAAATCCAAATATAAGGTTTGTAAGAAAAAAATGTGAAAATTTATATTTCATAATATTTTTATCTTTTATTTTTCTTTCTTTTTTTTTTTAGATTTACTTGAAATTTTTACTTTATCAGGAATCTCTTTTTTCAATTCATCGTCTACAGAAAACGTTACAGGCTCTTGGTACGGCAAATTTGAAGAAAATGATTGGGCAGTATCTTGTGGGAAAAATGGAGATGGTGAGGCACGTGAAGCAAGTAATTCGAGAGGAATTTGTGAACAAGACGGTGGTAAGTCATACGAAGAAACGGGCTGGTCAGATTTAGACTGGATTGATATTTGTTGAAATGAATCTTTGGTTGCTTCCGATTTTGCACTGCTTTTCAATGTCACCTGTCGTTTTTTTTTAGATCTCACTCCAGTATTAATCTGCGAGGTAGAACATTGATGTAAATCATCTCTGCTTGTTTCTGATTCCACGTTGCATTCAGATACCATCTTCTTTGTTTTTTTCAGTTGTGCTCCAGTATTTGGCTGCTGAAAAGTAACTTGATCAAAGTCGTGTCTGCTGGTTTCTGATTTCAAATTGCTCTTATTTGTCATCCGCCACTTTTTTTTAGCTCTTGCTTCAGCATTTGATAGTTGTGTAAAACTTCCATGAAATTCATCTGCGTTTGTTTCTGACTTTAAGCTACTTTTATATGCATTTTGTTCCTGTACTATCTTCAAAAGCTTTACCGATTGTCCTGTATGTCTTGCAGTTACTTGATCTGTCAATTCTTTATATTCAACTGTTTTAGGACTTGATGATCTTTCTGAAACCTTGAGCTTTGTTAAGTCCAAGTGGGAAGATTGGTCACTACAACCAGCAATTGATGTCGTTTGTAAGTGTGTCTGATTAGTTCTTTCATTAGATGATGCAATTGCTTGTTCACTAGGGGGTAAATTATGTTGAGAAGACCATGCATTTGATTCAAGAATCTCAGGACATAAATAACCTAATTGAGTCATTAAGATACTTTTTTCCTCAGCCCATTCTTCAGGCAAACTTTCTATGAACGTGTTTACATTATTTATCCAAGGACGATTTTTATTTACTTCATCTATCATTTCTTCCGGTTGTTTATATGAGTCATAACGCTGTCTTATGTTTGAAGCCTTGTCTTTCAATCGTTTGAAAGAAACAGCAACTATACGTAATGCAAATTCAATTGACGTTGTTTTTACATTAGATTCCGTTTTTGGTTCATCTTTATTTTCATATTTTGTCACTACTGGACACGTGAATAATTGTGGTTTTGAAGACATAAGCTCAGTTAAAATTTTCAAATATTGAATCGATAGATGAAAAGCTTCACACGAAATCTGAAAAGCCTTCATGTTTCCATTCGAATCCCTTTCAATTTTGGAATAGCATGTATATCTGCATTGTAATATTAAAAAGCAAAATTCAGCAAAAAAATATTCACATGACTTATGTATAATATCACAAAGTGTAATTAATTCTTCACATCTAATATCACCCAACCATTGATACCAAAGCCTATTTCTGTGACTTTGTACAGGTAAAGTATTTTCTACTATCAAAAACGATAAACCTAAACACAATGTAGCAGCCACGATAGGACGATAACAGAGACAAAATTCAGGACATATAGCAAAAAGATATATAGATATTTCAAAACTATTTTCAATTATTTCATCAGTTATGTAGGGACATTCTGCATTTTTGCCTAATATGTGATTTTGTGGAAGTTCAGTTACTAACGTTAAAGGGCCAGTTGAAAGACTTTGTACAAATAAGCTATAATATCGCATTATATTTTGTACACTTAAAGTTACTGTACAAGACTCTAAGCCTACCACAATTAGTTCAAATGTTAAGCGTATTGCTGTAAATGAAACGAGATGTTTTCGTTCGTAATATCGGCATGAGTGATATAGGGTTGCAACAGCGACTTCATAAGGGTTGATATCTGCAAGGTTAAAAAGCATAAAAAATCTTTGAAAGTTTATTACAGAGGAAGATATAATTACTTCATTAAATTTTAAAAGATAACCTGCACTTATTATGACGCTTGTAATTTTTTGTCGAACGTACAGCTCTTGTAATTCAGACAAACCCCTACGTCGAGAAGGAGTTTGAAGCATAAAATCGGTTGAAAAAACCCAACCTTTAACTTGAACCAAAGTATAATTTCCCGTAAAAGTACTTGCTTCTTCTATATCTTCTGAATTACTGCTGCTAGAATCTGAAATGTGTTCTAAAGTTTTATCCAGTTGATCGGAATTTTCTTTGGAAGCCATTGTGATCTAATTTCAAAAATGTCCTGCTAAAATTTTAAAACTATTATCTTAATATTCAACTGATATCACTCAATAAAATCAACGATTTTAAACAAGAGTGTCCGCAATTTTTTTAAAATGATTTATAATTTTATCCTAGAATAATGCAATTAATATATCAATGCAAATGTGTATACAAATGGCAAATAATTTGCATATATGCAAATATTGATACCCTAATGTAATTATATATTAATAATTAACCATTAATAAATTTATATTTATTTGCATCGTTCAAAAAAAAAACTCTAGTAAACTAATTTTCACCACCAAATATATTTTTATATTGTATACATATAATAAAGAAAATGATAATTATATTTTGTTTACATCGACATTTTTTTTTAAAAAAAAAGGATTATTTATATATTTAGTAAGCGTTACTGATGTAGAGAATTCGGAGTACAAAAATTCAGATGAATTATCTACTATTTGTACATATTCAAAATAATAAAAACTAAGGCTTGAGACCGTTTGTTCCTACACGGTACACTAACAAAATAGTTCCTTTCTTTTTTTATAATCTAAAGCTGATTGCAGTAGAAACACTTTGTGGCATACAAACAAACATATAAAAATTTGAATTACAAATACAACCAACGATGAAATCAATATGAAATATAGATATGGGGTTTATTTATGTGTGTAATTTCTTGTTATTTTATTTTAAAAATTAGTTTATTTCACTATATACATTAAATTTATATATATCTAGTAAAAAATAAAGCTTCATATTTAAAATTACTAATTAACATGGTACATTGAGAAAAGATATTTCATGTATTTGCTGATTTTTTTTTTCACGACTCTCAACATAAGTATACTTAAATGTATTACTTTTTAGTAAACATGGCCTCATTGATGATTGAGCGGTTGTGAATCCACATTTCCCCTAGGTCATAATAAAGTACATGAATTACATAATTCTTGTGATCATATTATAAATCTTTTTGGACGATATTTTAAATCTTTATAATATAACTTCCACCAGTATTTATAGATGCAAAATAATAATGTTTGATTTGGAAAATGTGATATATGTTAGTAATCTTATAAATTCTAAAAGTGATAAAGCAGTTGTTGTCTTTTTATTAGCTATAAAAAGCTTGGCGTCAAAAGTTTACTATTATAGTAGCAATGTTTTACTGAATGTACCTTTCATTGTCTAATTAACAGGAGAGGACCAATATCATTTTCTAGAAGAATTTTGAGGCTATTTAACTGCTGATTATTTTATTCAAAATAAAATTTAAAAGTTTAAAAAGTATATATGAATGAATGATAATTTTACAATTTTGTTTTTAATTTGCTTTATTTTTTCCTCTATAATGTTTTGTTTAATTTGTTAATGCAGATATGCTTTTCAAAATTTCGATTGTATCTATAATTCATCGCTGGTGGGGAATATCGCAGATGGATAAGATTTTAGTGTGGAAAAATTAATTTCTTATCCACTATCCAAAATGAATAATCTGAATGATGATGATTATTGCTTCATTACTTTTCTGCAGCAATTGCAGATTCTCGTATGATAGACCATACAGAAAACACATACTTTATAGACATCATGGGCCTCAAACCGGACATAATTCAAAACTAAGATTTGTTGCATCTGGAAGTAAAGCATTAGGAGGTTACTATATAAGTGTTAGAAGAAATCATTTTAGTAAATTGAATAAAAATTCCTCATAGTTTTCTTAATCTCTATAGGAATTTTTACCCTGATATAGATGTTTTTAACGTTAAAATCTTAATCAGGTATTATTACAAAAAATATTAGGAAAGCCATTTAAATTGTGAAAAGACCTAATAGTATTATTAAATGTAATGAAATAACAAAATATCTTTTCATATAGATAAATTTATAAAGCAGTCATTCAAAACAAAAATTGGCAATTTAACCATCCATTATTAAACTTTATAGCTGGTCACGTAATCTTCAGCTAATTTATATAAATAATTTTGAGTACTTTTTTGTTTCCAATATCAGTAGCAACAATTATTTAGCTATCCGTATTAGCGTCATGATGGTAAATAAATTCCAGCTCAAACACACACGTTTCACCAAGCATATAAATAAATTCAAAAACCATGTTTACATTTAGCATTATAAATGTATTGTTTATCTTTACAATATCTATTATTTATTTGGAATGTGTTAAAATTAACTCCCCAATATTATTTCTAGTACAGATAATACAAACGATCCTCACCCACTAGCTGTAGAGTGTGATGATAATTCAATCGGTTAAGAAATAGGTACCCATTCTATAATTGATTTTTTTCTATATATATATAGAAAGAAGCGTTTTAAATACCTAAGTTAAAAAAAATGAAATTTTTTTCCAATCAAAAAATGTATTTCTAAATATTTAAGTTGAGTGACATTTTTAAATTGACTAATCTGAAATTGCTTTAAATTTAAATCTTTGAACAATAAATCAACTGGTAAAAATAAATAATTTATATTATATTACTGTGTCTATTATTATAAATAATAACCTAGATCAAACCACTTCACATGCGCTTTAAAGATGGAACACTATTTAAATTGAATATTCTCATTTCCAAACACAAAATAAAGTCTTTTTAAAAGATAGAATGGATCCACTCTATCTTTTTCACCCAAGTTATATGTATGGGCCAATCTGAAATATTTGGAATTGAGAGTGTGAAGATTTTGATTAATCACTTTAAATTACTGATCCTTTCTTTTTTAAGTTATAGCATATAATAGATAATAAATTTGGATTTCTATAATATGTGATATTATTACCTGGGAATTGGATGGCCAGGAAAAGATAATCATGTCTCTCCAGAAATTCATTAACTAGTGATTTGTTAAGGTCATGATTTGGTTACTCTAAAGTATAAACCATATATAGATATGCGTCTAAAGGTAAATAAAATATATACATGCAAATATATGCACATGATCTTATATATATATATATATATATATGTTAAAAACCTGTATAGCATGAGTATATATATATATATATTAAAACGATAATTTTCCAAGCCCCTATCGTTTCACCATCAAACCTAATGACACACTCATCTGTGCTAAGTTCGAACCTATTTACATGTTAATAAATTTAAAATGAGCTCACGTCTGTATAAACAGTATTATATATTTACGTGCGAACCAACGCTATAATTAGATAGGATTAGGAAAATTATAGCGTACTAAATTGATTTAATATTTCTAAAAATGTTTATTCTATTATTTAAGTTAGAAGTAAATTATTAATTTTATTTGTTAATATTGTAATTTCCCATGTGGATATATAATCTGTGCTATATAGAAGAAAGACGTGACTTAAAATATGTAAAAGCCGTTATCTAAAAATAATATTAAATGTCTTTAAAAATTGTTAAAAGATTTCTTGTTTTAAATATATTTCAGGGAAAAAGTTTCTCGAAAATATATTTAAAAGCTATATCAAAATATGTTTGTAAATTATTTTAAATAAATATGTAAAAAGGTTTGAGTTTTAAAAAAATGTTAAAAGGTTGTTTTTAAATAAGAAGAGTTTCTATTAAATGTAAGATAAAAATAAAAAGCTGGTCAAATAATTAAAAAGATTTTTGATTGTAAACAAGTGTCATTAACGACCACACCTGGAAACCGTAAAAAGTAAAACTAGTTCAAAATTTACTAATTAAAATCTCCTTAGATAAGATTAAGTTATTTTAAAATCTAAATTGGACAATTGTTTGCAACGAAAAATCTTAATAATAGCTTATGGAATGTTTCTAACATAAGTTATCTAAGATTTTAAAAATCTGGATTGTAAATTTGAAAACATTTAATTAAATTCCTGAGTTAGTGAGTCTTGAGGCGATAGATTCTGATAAGGAAAAGATATAAATATTCTGTATTTTTAACAAGAAAAAGACAGCCATATTGTTAGTGAGAATTGCAGCCAGTCTTCACAATTGTTAATGTTTAACATGTCTGGCTAAAAGCGGGCATCTTGTTGCTGTTACTCCGCGGGAGAATGGGGTTTCTCTTGTCGAAATGCCTAAACCACCATCATGCCGATAGAAGAGACAAGCCTAACATAAGGGGAAAGATGATGCCTCCAGCCGCCGAGTCAAACTCACCAAACCTACAGCAAGAACTTGCAGTCCAGATACCGGTACCATTTTATTTTTCAAACCGCAGAGCTCTGTGTAATTCTGTGTAAATGTAAATATATCTATATAAGTTAGCTAACTCATTTTTTAAAATAATGATAAAGCTAAATGTAATCAAAACTTAAAATTCATTGAATATTTTAAATATGTCAATTGCTATCAAAATTTAATGTTGTTAAAGTTTAAATAATCTGACTTATTTATATTTTCCATTCACTTCAAAGTAAATTATTTAGTTTAAAGTTATATCACTGCGGTTGTGTCTATATTTCTTTGCTTATTTTAATTAAATGCTTTTATAATTTATATGCCATTATTTCGAAACAGTGGGCACTTAAATTTCATCTTTTTAAGAAGATATTATTTGAAAATCTTTGCGTAATTTGTTTATAGCATCAACTTTCTGCGCTGTTTCTAAATCCTATTTTTTTATTATTTAAATGATTTAATATGTGAAATGTGGCTCTTTTGATCAACCAGTTAAAAACTTAACCTTATAGTTTTATTTAGAATTAAATTTAGCCTTTATCGTATTTGTAAGTATATTTGACATTTAAATTCTTAAGTCCATAGAAATATACTTTCCTTCCTTAAATATTCATTATATATAAGTAACTTAATAGATCGAGCATGTCAAAGTACAGACGTATTAATATTCCCGTTAGTAGCATAGACATTTATTATCAGGCTACACAAGAGTTGGCCCCAATTTGATAGAGCTAATATGCTATTAACTCGTATTTCATAGTATGAAATATACTATTCTTTGCTTAGCGGATGTGATATATTATTTTATAAAATTATTCTCGTTTTGCTGCTATACGTAATATACGTATCTCAAGATGGAGCCACGGCATTGCCAGCACATCTTCTCTTATAGGGTAGAGCAGTAGCAAAGCCTGATCCAAGGCCAGATTAGCACATAAGTCCCCTGCCATTCCTGAACACAATGTTCCTTTTCACGCAGCATTGCGATCGGTTACAGGGTACCGGCGTTTGTCGCAAGAACCCTGAAGTTATTTCATCCATCCGCAGAGCGACTTTTCCTATTATTGTTTACCTGTACCATAGTGCATTGGTAAAATCTTATTTCAGCCAACTCTCCCACCTTAATTACATAACGCTTTCAGCATTTTGAAATTTTCTCTCGAAAGCCATGTTCGATCGATCATTACTTGAGCTGGTTTATGCGCTTGTGATTAAGTCATATTGTATATTTTAGTAAATGAATTCATGATCAAAGTTCAATATAATTATATATATAACAGCCACCAATATAATAGGATTTGGCTTAAATAGATTTATAGACATAACGTAGTGATTAAATATGTATCAGTTGTAAAGCAATTCATAAGATGGGCACATGTTAAACCCATTTATGAAAATTTAATTAAATTATTTATATAAAGCTATTTTAAATTGTATATAAAAAGAGAATGTGTTCTCTTATCCACCCAATGTTTGCGTACAATCGACGCTGAAATGTGTAAAACTTATCAATTCCATGCCAATTGTAAATAAATATATAAGTAATTTAATGTATTTCGTTCTCTGTCTCGTTATTGATCTAATTTAATCCAATTCTAATTACTATTTATAGTCTATATATGTGAAAACTATGCATTGGATTAAATTAAATTAGTGATATTTTAGTCAATTAAGAACCTCTCTTTTAATCATCAGAGTCTTATTGCGTCTCCGTGACCTATGTCGGCTGTGTGGAAAGAGGTAGACTACATGTAATTTCAAGGTGGTCATTCATAGGGTCTTGACTCTTGGAATCCTGGCTCACGAGTTGAAGTGTGGTCGGACTTGGGATGTCACAGTTCTAGTCTGGTCAGCTTTGGTCTCTTTTGCTTGGATTCTGAATTCTGTTACACGAATGTACAAACTTGACTGTTACAATATATATATATTCTAACCCAGTGATTATTAGTTGGTTAGAAATTTGCATTATTTCCAACCCAGCATTAATAATTAATTAGTTAGTTTATCCGCACTTGTGACACTAATTTTTCTGGTTGTTGTTAAGGCAACCAAAATAAAAGCAACATATCTATTAATTTTCCAATATGATCTAAAATACTTTTCATATAATACAATTGTACAGACAATTCTCTTAAGCTATGCCACGATTGTAATAATAACAATAATTGATCACTCATTAATTTAAAGAATAATTATAATAATATTAATCTCAGGGTTCTTTGTTTCATGTAAGGCAATGCTCGGCAGTATTGTGTTGTCACATATGACTGGCATTCTGGTCGGCTATAGGAAACATTTATTTTTACTTAATTCAATGTGTCTTCATCTCTCATATCTACTGCTATATTATTTAAAGAGATGATAATTCTATTCAATAATGACATATAATTTTGAATAACACAGCCTTTTTTTTTTTTTTTAGAATCTCAGTCAGAATAATAAAAAGACAAGGGTGCTTCTTGTGTCCTTCCATCATCCATGACAACACAATAATATAACTAAGATTTATTACTTAGGCAATTTAACTAAATGGGAATGGAATAATGTGCAACCAAAGTTAATGGTTTGGGAATAAATTCTTTTTTTTTTTTATACAAAGGTGAATGTTTAGTCTTAAGTTTTCAACTCCATAAATAATTATCATTAAACTAAAATATAATGACATATTCAGATCTGCTTAACTTTATTTATCTGGTATATTAAGTTTTTAAGAATTTGGAATGATTTCGGACTCAAGAAAAGGTTTTGCAAATATTGTGCAAACACTTATATTTAGCATATAAAAACAAAAAAATGAATCTACAACAAATTTTAACAAGACTATAATTTATTATTATCAAAAAAATATATGAACATTTATTCAATAATCCCATAGTAATACAAAAATATAAAATATAACTGACATTAATCTGTATACTCTTTTGGTTATGGACTAGAGATTACTACTTCTCCTGTATGCAATCATATGGATTGATCAACTAAAAATACATTTCATTACCAATACATTGTTTATTAAATTTTGGTAACCTTGTGGAAGCTTTTATTCAAAATTATTGATTAACTATTTTTTTTTTTTCTCTTTTTTTTTTTTTTTTTTGATTAATTCCATCATATGCAATATGCAAAATATTAAATTTATTTCGAATACATTGACTTTATTTATGGTCTTTAATGGGATAACCTATTCTAATTATAGGCCAGCTATCAGAAGTTACACTTACCATCTTACATTTAACTTAATGCTAACTTAAGTTATGATACAAATTTTATTCATACGTATACTTTTGAAATATGAGTATTATTTAATTAATAACCAGAATTAAATATTGCATTTGAATATTCCTTCAGTAAATAAGCATTTTAAATTACGCAATTTTAATTACTTTCTCCATTGATTTACTTGTCAAATACTAGCAATATTTAGCAGCACAATACAGATATCGACCGTAGTTACTAACGCACTATTTATACTAAAGTGGATCTTGAGGAACTAACACCTCCAATATAACCTTTATCTTGCCCGAACTTTCAAAATTAAGCACAATAATCAACACCTTCCATGGTGGAGCTATCTTTATTTTCACATGAGGAATATGGAATAACCACGAAGGTTTGTAAAGTAATCTACTACATTAAAATATTTTGGTGGTTTCTTGCCTCTTACTTGGGCATACAACGAACACACACCAAATACAATCCTCTCCTGGGATTTAAATGACTGCAGCATACCACATGCTAGATAAATTCTTGATCGTCCTATCTATGAGAATAGATCACTTGGGCTATAAACATACCCGAACATTATATTTAAAATCTTCCTCTCATGGAAAACAAAGCTTTTGGGGAGATCATTTTTCATCCCACAAAATAAATACATTATAATTATTACCTATGCGAATATTAAGCATATACCAATGCTATATCTGGGCAGGATAAGTAAATACACTAATCATAATAAACTTATGTTACCGGGTATACTTTGATCAACATCTGAAATCAATGGACATCATAGAATAAAAGTATAATAATTTTAATTTTAATAAAGGAACATTCAAAAATAGTTGGTAGCATACTATCTTAAACGAAATAAAGTGGATGTGTTATTTAAGAATAATTAGGAATAAATTCCTCAATTAATACAGTATAAATTCGTTTCAACTTTAACAAGAAATATTTTGTTATAGCATTTCTTTTTTTTTTTTTTTTTTTTAGTTACTTCTGATAATTTTCAATATTTATTTTACCCCTTAAATATCTAAATATTTTTTTCTTTTACGTATCTAACATACAAAATTTCTACCTATAATTGTATGTACTAATTAAAACATATTTTATAGATTTTTTTTTTTCGTGTTAAATATCAACTTAACCTATAATAATTATATTAAAACATACCTTTGTTATTACAAGGCTATTAAATATCACTTGACCATACAGACTTTAATCTATGTGATATAAAAAAATATACATATCATTTATAACTTAGTTTTAAACAATCATTAATTAACAAGTGCATACTCTCTCATTAGCAAATGTTTTTCTGTTGAGCAATTGGTCCAGGTGAAGAGCTTTATCCAGTCGTATTTCACGAAGCAAGTTTAAAAACAATAAATGCATGGTATTATTTCCTTTAAATAAAAGTTTTCTCTTATTTTGTCATTTAATAAATTAGGTAAAGAAACATATAGCAGAATTGAAGATTAATTCTTACTTGAATTAAACTACTACAAATTTGGGATCCAAGAAAATAAAATATACATATTCTAACATAACAAACAGTTGATGATAGACGATAAACATACAAAATATTTTAATTTTTTTTCTTTCTTTTATTGACGATACATATACTTATTAGCTAGCTTACTTATGGACGAAAATGCGCAACTTTCCGAGAGATTATTATGATAATAACTGCAGTCAATTTATGTGTACATGAAGTTTTAATAATTCCAACTGATGTATAATATAATATATCATTTATTTTTATCATTAAGTCACGAAGAGGTTTGGTTTTTGTTCATACTCTAGGAATTATAATTTCTAACAGTAACTTCTCCGTAAGAATGCACACATATACTTTTCTTCTTATATTTACTTCAAGAAAGTTTTTCATTTCTTTTTTATTTAAAAAAATATACAAGTGTATAGTTTAATATTATGAGGATTATTATTTATTCTTATTATTATTTTTAGACAATTCTTGATGAATAAAAAAAAACATTTTAACGTATATAATTGCATTATTTGTAAAGGCAGACGATATTGAGAAAGAGCATGAAAATGTTTCTAGTTGATTTTCCTTGGTTTCAAAATATTTCTTTCAATTATTATTTTTTTTTTCTATACCAAGAAAATATCAATAAATGACGTACATTTAATAAATAATTATTTCTCACTTGGAAATCATTTTTCTTCCTTAATTTAGATATAATAGAATTTTTCGTGACTCTTTTAGTTAATTCTGTCATTTTTGAACTTTAGCGCGAGACAATAAATTTTTAAGTATAAAAGGTCTTTAAATAGGTAGATGGCAAAGAAAATCAGGATATCTTATCAAAAAATTTTAGCCACACATTATATTATTAAAATTTTACTTTGATTACATTTATTTCTGCAAATTAAAATGAAAAAATTGAGTTACCAAATTTCAGCACTGTTCATTCCTTGAAAACTAAAAGCAGACTATATATATATATTTTTTTAGCGACCTCTTCCAGAAAAATAATCATTTGATTATAACATAAACAAAAGAAAGAAAAAACCTATTACAATCATATAGTTTTAGTATTATTTACCTGGATTACAAAGTAATTTGACAATATAAAAAAAAATAATAAATACATTAAATTAACAATCTGTGATGTATAATTCTTTAAACATTATATATATATATATTTTACAAAAAAAAATTACCAGAAATTATTGTGCTTTATGATAAGACACTCATCCACTCTCCCCTCTACCCATCCAAAATCAATTACTGTTTAGCTTTTATACCATATTAATTTGCTCTAATTATTAATATCTCAATTAAATTATTCATTTTCTCTCTTTAAAAATGACATTGAGTTATTACATCTATTAGTTATTCACCCAAAACATGCCAAAGTGAGGGAATAGCATACTTTATTAATCAATTATTACTATTGTTATTTTATCTTTTTATTTCTTTAAAGAATAGCATTGTTTTCCTGCAGAAATAATGCCAAGTAAACCAAGTGTCAATAACACTAGGTTACAATTCTCCCTCTGTTATAATAAATAAAAAATAAAATAATATATGCATTTTTTAACACTTCTTATGGTATTACTAAGTTTATGACCTACTTCTTTCTTATGTCAATAAATACAGTTTAAAGGATTTAGTTTTGCTTGGGATATGGTAGTAAGCTTTGGGCATTATAGGTACCTCTTGTTCCATCAGGGGTTGAGACTAAAAAGGCATTCTCACCCACTTGTTTCACAATTTCATAGGGGCCTTCATAAAGATACATGAATTTTCTAAACATATGCTTCCGGAGATTACTCACATGGGGAGTTCTAATTAAAACAAAATCATGGACTTTAAAAAAATGTGGACTGGTTTTGGAATAACGAGTGCGTTTATAACCCATCTTTTTAAGGTTAATTCTGGCCAGTGCTTGGTCATGTTCCACATTAATATTTTCCACTATTACGGGTAACGATGTTTTGATTAGTAAAGGTTCAGGTCTAAACAAAGTGCAGCCGAATTGGAGACATCCTAGTAGACTCATTAATAGTTATATTTATATAATTAATCACCTGTGGTAACTTATTGACCCACTGTTTGTGATCCCATTCTATATATACTCGGAACAACCTACTTATCTCATGCATGATTCTTTCACTTGGATTGGGGATTTCTAATCAAGCACATGATATGTTGAATATTTTGCTTCTTACCCCACTTTTTCCATGTACCAGAAATGAATGTAGTAGCGTGGTCGGTAAGTATTGAAGCTGGTTTTCCTATTAATGGAATTTGATAAGTTTCCAAGCACTTAATAACATTTTTAGCATCTGTTTTTGGAACTGGGTAAGCAGAGACATATTTGGTAAAAACGTCATACATCACAATAATAAATTTTTGACGGTTGAAAGGTGGAAGTAGTCCATAAAAGTCCAGTGCCAATAATTCATTGGGCTGACTGGGCAGTATGGGTTGAAGTGTTCCCACATACGATTTATTTTGAAACTTAGTTTTTAAACAAATCTCACATTCCCTAAGTCTACGGGCAATGGATTCAGACATCTTATGAAAATAAAAATGCTTCTTAATAATAGGTTCAATTTTCTGAATTCCATAGTGTCCATATTGAGTGTGAACATAATCTATGAGTTTATTGACTAAACATAAAGGAATAATCACTCTCCAAGAATTTTCATCTCCTTTTTTTAATTTCTTCATTAAAATTCTATCTTTAAACCTATACCCCTCTTTAATTCTATCAGCATATCTACTTTTCTGACCTAATTTAGCTGGATCTGATAAGAAGTGAACTATTCTCTCCAGCCTAGCATCCTGTGCTTGCAGTAATTCTAAATTTGTATAATCTCTAACTATTTCTTCCTCTAACAAACTAGACATATTACAAATAATTATATTTTCAGTACTGGGGTTCTGATAATTAACAGAAACAGGATTGCGGCTAAGAATATCTGCAATGACATTATCCTGTCCTGAACAATATATGATTTCATACTGATACTGTTGGAGATAGAGGCTCCATCTGATTAATCTTTCATTATTAAGGTAACTCCTGTTGAGAAACTCTAAACTACGATGATCAGTTAATACTATAATTTTTTATCCCAACAAAAACTGTCTAAGTTTTTGAAATCCCCACATAACAGCTAATGCCTCTTTTTCTGTGGTGGTATAGTTAAGTTCCACTCCCCTTAAATGTCGGCTTAAGAAATATAAGACTCTAGGTTCCTTATTCTCATTAAATTGGTATAGAATCACCCCTAAACCGAACCCAGTACTGTCAGTTTGCAAATAGAACTCTTTATTTAAATCTGGATAGGCTAAAATTACTGTTTTTAAAAAGTTATCTTTAACAATTTGAAATTCCCTTGTATGTTCCTGGGTCCACCTCCACTTTTCACACTTTTTTAATAAAACAGATAAGTGCATAGTATCATATGAAATTTTTTTTATAAAACCTGTGATAGTAATTACACAGTCCCAAAAACGATCTCAAGTGCTTTCTGGTCTTAGGGACAGGAAACCTTTGAATGGTGGCAATTTTGTCTGGGTGAGGTTTGACCCCTTCAGCACTAACCAAATGACCAAGAAAAGAGATTTCTCGGGAAATTAAAATACATTTTTCTAAGTTGACTTTTATATTGTTATCTGAACACTCACAAAGAAACATGCTAAGATGCTGTAAATGATCATTTAAATTTTCCAAAGCAATGACAATATCATCGATATATATAACTAACAAATTTTTCAGTTCTTTTGAAAAGACCATATTCAAGCATCTGATAAGGCCAGCCCCACTATTAATTAAACCAAAGGGCATCCTTTGAAAAATATAAGATTGGCCCTGGTAACGGAATGCCGTATACTTTTGATCATTTTTATGGAGTGGGATTTGTCAATAGCTGGCAGTTAAATCAAATGTGGAGAATATGCTCTTCCCTTTGAACTTCGTCAATAATTTTTGAATAGGTGATGGTATGTCATGCTCTGGGACAGTATGCTGGTTAAGGGTACGTGCATCCAGACAGACTCTAATGGATCCATCTTTCTTTTTGACTACTACTAATGGATTCACATAAGATGAAGGGCTGGGCTTAATTATTTGCCAGTCAATAATCTTATTAATCTGCTGTTGAACCTCTGCCTGGTATTGATAAGGAATAGGATAAGTACGCTGCTGGAAAGGCTCATTATCCTTCAAATTGATTCTATGGACATACCCTTTTAATATACCAGGTATTTTGGAGAAAACACAACGATACTGGAACAACAACTGGAAAAATGGTTTATAGTATTCTGTGCCAATAATACATGAACCATCCAACTTAACTTTAATATTTACATCAACTGTTGTCTTCTGTATGGTCATTAATTGATTCATCTGACTATTACAATTGACTACAAGAGGGCAAATCTCCTCTTTATATCCAAAAGTTTCATCTCTGTAATTAATATAACAATTATTTAGAGTCATGAAATCCGAACCAATTATGGCTTCATGAATCAAACCTGGCATGATTAAAAAGACATGCTCAAATTTGCACAAATTAATTTCTAATGTAATAAAAACCTGTCTATTAGATAACTTAGTCTTCTTTCCATTAGCAAGTATTACCCTAATCACCTTAGTTGGTAAAATTGGAATAGATTGGTCAGCTGACTGAATTTTCATGTAAGTTTCTTCAGACAACAAGGAAGCTTGACTGCCTGAATCAATTAAGGTGTTGACAACAATTCCTGAAATGATAATCTTTATCATGGGACAGTTGTACAAGATAGGTGGCTCAGACATTTTGCCAGGTTCCAAATAATCAATGTCAAGGTCTATGTTATTGATAATCCACATCATGCTGTTCCCCATATGTTTAAAAATAGAGCCCCGAAGTGAGGAACATTCCTGCGAGGTCCTTTTTAATTTAATGCCCCACTACTTTTACTACCTTTTATATTTTTCTTTGGTATTGTTGGGATACCACTAGTAGAAGGCTGATTCTCATTCAGAATTCTACTCTTAACTGTTGGCCTACTGAGGTGGCTATTCTGTCTACCATAGGGATTCATCATATAATATCCTTTTTCTCTAATTAACTTCCTCCTTCCCATATGTGACCTATCTGCGAAATTGATATTACTCACCATCGGATGGGTGTCTCTACTGACCCTAATTCTATTATCAATATTCCTATCGCTGGTCTCTAACAAATCTAAAATTTCTACTACCTCTTCTATGGTATGTCTGTCAGCAGCAATCAAGATCTGTTCTATATGCCTCGGTAGATTATGGCGAATTATTCGCACAATTTGTGTCTCAGATAAGAGATAAGCTGTCAAGGTTTTCAATTTGACGGCCTGACTCCTGAAAAACTGAGTATAACTACCCTTATTTACATGATATCTTTCCTGAGATATCTCAGGTTATCTTGGCGGTCTTCCCCCCAAAAACTGGCTAACATAAGATATTTGAAATCTCCACATGTTTCTGGTTTAATAAATAATGATTGCCACCAGTCTTTAGATGCTGCACACAAATGGTTAGCGGCAATAGCAATCTTTTCTATCTCAGATAAATGACATAAGGTGAATAACTCCTCCAGATTCTGGAGATACTCGTGTGGATTCTCCAGATATTCACCTCTAAAAAATTTTATTTTTAAGAATTTTAAGACCATGGAGCTATTACTTTCTGGTTCTAGCATGACTTTACTTCTAGCCTCATTTAATGGATCATATATTGATTTTATGGGATTAATTACCGTATGTAACTCAGATATTACTTGGTTATTATGACCATTATTTGTTTCCTTTACTTGAATTTCAGATAAACCTTTACTTTGAACAACTTTTTTACTTTTTGTAAAATTATCCCTATTATAGTCTATAGCTTGCATTCGACTCTCTAATTCTAACTTATAGTTCTGCCATTCACAGTCTATTCTCTTTGAACTATCTTTTAGGCCTACATTTAAGTGTTTAATCTGTTGTTCCAATTGGTTAATAGTTTCATCTTTATCTATCCCGAATTTATGTTCTAACCTTTGATAGACTTTACTCTCACACTGAGTCATTAATTCCCCTATTTCATCTTGGAGATTATTATGTAATAGCTGTGCATTACTCTTTATTATATCATTAAAATTTTCTACTCTTCCCATAATTTGACTTAGCTCACTTTCTAGATTTTGATTAATCTCACATTGGGTCAACTCTTGAGTTTCTAGTTTAGCTATTAATCTGGTAATCTGGCTCTGACATCCTTTCACTACATGGTCAGGTGCTAGAGTTATATTTTTAACTTCCTCTTTCAAATTACTAACTTCACTTCTAGCACTGTCTAATTCTCCTTTAATAGATTCAACTCTATCCTGAACTTCTCTTTGAAATACTACTGTTTCCTTTTGATAATTTCTTATTTCCTGTACTTCATTGTTTAATACAATATATTGACTTTTAAAGTCCTGCTGGGTAGCCTTAATCATATTTTCTGCCCTTTCAGAATTTGTTTCGATCTCTTTCCTTATTCTTATTTCCAGCTTTTCAGAGGCCAATTTTGATTTTTCTACGTGATTTCTCAAATCTTCCCTTAAGTCCTTTATCTCCTGTACTTGATTTTGAGATGTCTCTTTGATCTCCTGCATTTGATTCTCTAATTTAATATTTAAATTTTGTATCTGACTTTTTAATTCACTATTTGATTGTTTTAATTCACTATTTGAGTTTTGGATCTGACTTTTTAATTCACTATTTGATTGTTCTAATTTACTATTTGAGTTTTGGATCTGACTTTTTAATTCACTATTTGATTGTTCTAATTTACTATTTGAGTTTTGGATCTGACTTTTTAATTCACTATTTGATTGTTTTAATTTACTATTTGAGTTTTGGATCTGACTTTTTAATTCACTATTTGATTGTTCTAATTTACTATTTGAGTTTTGGATCTGACTTTTTAATTCACTTTTTAATTCACTATTTGAGTTTAGGATTTGACTTTTTAATTCACTATTTGATTTTTCTAATTGTTTCAAGAATTCCTCCAATGTATTTCTCATTAATTGATCTGGCTCATTTTCATGTTTTTCCTTTATTATTGTGGCTTCTTCTGGGTTAGCTATATCCAAATCTTCCCCTTCCTCTTTTAATTGTACACTAAAATATGGAGTCTGTGTATCAGGGGATTGTAACTCTTGGGATCCTCCCAAATCCTCAGAAATACTGTGATTATCTTTGTTTTCACTCATATTAAAATTCTAACTCTTTTAGTATTGAACAGTACTGAAATATTAACAATGAACTATTAATAAATTTATCAATAAGAAATTATCGACAAGACATCCTGCCTCCATGCCTCTCCTATCAAAAACAATCTACACCAAAAAACTATGCTCTGACATTTAATATCCCTAAAGCTCCAACATTAACTACTAAATATGCCTTTTTTTTTACATGCTTCTTAGTCCATATAAATATCATTAGATATTATGTAATATAGCATAAGTGCCAATCACAAGACCAGACAAACAGATCATCATAAATGACAAAATCATTACAGTGTTTTATGGAATTGCCTACAGACCACAACATCCTAAACTGACAACTTAATTATTTATTTTTCAGTGGCAAAAGATTAGATCATATAATAGATATTCACATAATATCTTATGGCTAAAACAATTCATTATTGGCAAATATTTTTAATCAATGAATAACCAATCCATTCAAGTGCAAACAATATTAATATTGACTTCTAGAAAAGTTTACTAAATTCCTCGTGGCCAGCTATAGCTATCGATAGCCCCTATAGTTGGGTGGCCATTTCTAACCCAGTGATTATTAGTTGGTTAGAAATTGGCATTATTTCCAACCCAGCATTAATAATTAATTAGTTAGTTTATCCGCACTTGTGACACTAATTTTTCTGGTTGTTGTTAAGGCAACCAAAATAAAAGCAACATATCTATTAATTTTCCAATATGATCTAAAATACTTTTCATATAATACAATTGTACATACAATTCTCTTAAGCTATGCCACAATTGTAATAATAACAATAATTGATCACTTATTAATTTAAAGAATAATTATAATAATATTAATCTCAGGGTTCTTTGTTTCATGTAAGGAAATGCTCAGCAGTATTGTGTTGTCGCATATGACTGGCATTCTGGTCGGCTATAGGAAACATTTATTTTTACTTAATTCAATGTGTCTTCATCTCTCATATCTACTGCTATATTATTTAAAGAGATGATAATTCTATTCAATAATGACGTATAATTTTGAATAACACAGCCTTTTTTTTTTTTTTTAGAATCTCAGTCAGAATAATAAAAAGACAAGGGTGCTTTTTGTGTCCTTCCATCATCCATGACAACACAATAATATAACTAAGATTTATTACTTAGGCAATTTAACTAAATGGGAATGGAATAATGTGCAACCAAAGTTAATGGTTTGGGAATAAATTCATTTTTTTTTATTTTTTATACAAAGGTGAATGTTTAGTCTTAAGTTTTCAACTCCATAAATAATTATCATTAAACTAAAATATAATGACATATTCAGATCTGCTTAACTTTATTTATCTGGTATATTAAGTTTTTAATAATTTGGAATGATTTCGGACTCAAGAAAAGGTTTTGCAAATATTGTGCAAACACTTATATTTAGCATATAAAAACAAAAAAATGAATCTACAACAAATTTTAACAAGACTATAATTTATTATTATCAAAAAAAATATATGAACATTTATTCAATAATCCCATAGTAATACAAAAATATAAAATATAACTGACATTAATCTGTATACTCTTTTGGTTATGGACTAGAGATTACTACTTCTCCTGTATGCAATCATATGGATTGATCAACTAAAAGTACATTTCATTACCAATACATTGTTTATTAAATTTTGGTAACCTTGTAGAAGCTTTTATTCAAAATTATTGACTAACTATTTTTTTTTTTCTCTTTTTTTTTTTTTTTTTTGATTAATTCCATCATATGCAATATGCAAAACATTAAATTTATTTCGAATACATTGACTTTATTTATGGTCTTTAATGGGATAACCTATTCTAATTATAGGCCAGCTATCAGAAGTTACACTTACCATCTTACATTTAACTTAATGCTAACTTAAGTTATGATACAAATTTTATTCATACGTATACCTTTGAAATATGAGTATTATTTAATTAATAACCACAATTAAATATTGCATTTGAATATTCCTTCAGTAAATAAGCATTTTAAATTACGCAATTTTAATTACTTTCTCCATTGATTTACTTGTCAAATACTAGCAATATTTAGCAGCACAATACAGATATCGACCCTAGTTACTAACGCACTATTTATACTAAAGTGGATCTTGAGGAACTAACACCTCCAATATAACCTTTATCTTGCCCGAACTTTCAAAATTAAGCACAATAATCAACACCTTCCATGGTGGAGCTATCTTTATTTTCACATGAGGAATATGGAATAACCACGAAGATTTGTAAAGTAATCTACTACATTAAAATATTTTGGTGGTTTCTTGCCTCTTACTTGGGCATACAACGAACACACACCAAATACAATCCTCTCCTGGGATTTAAACGAATGCAGCATACTACATGCTAGATAAATTCTTGATCGTCCTATCTATGAGAATCGATCACTTGGGCTATAAACATACCCGAACATTATATTTAAAATCTTCCTCTCATGGAAAACATAGCTTTTGGGGAGATCATTTTTCATCCCACAAAATAAATACATTATAATTATTACCTATGCGAATATTAAGCATATACCAATGCTATATCTGGGCAGGATAAGTAAATACACTAATCATAATAAACTTATGTTACCAGGTATACTTTGATCAACATCTGAAATCAATGGACATCATAGAATAAAAGTATAATAATTTTAATTTTAATAAAGGAACATTCAAAAATAGTTGGTAGCATACTATCTTAAACGAAATAAAGTGGATGTGTTATTTAAGAATAATTAGGAATAAATTCCTCAATTAATACAGTATAAATTCGTTTCAACTTTAACAAGAAATATTTTGTTATAGCATTTATTTTTTTTTTTTTTTTTTTTAGTTACTTCTGATAATTTTCAATATTTATTTTACCCCTTAAATATCTAAATATTTTTTTCTTTTACGTATCTAACATACAAAATTTCTACCTACAATTGTATGTACTAATTAAAACATATTTTATAGGTTTTTTTTTTTCGTGTTAAATATCAACTTAACCTATAATAATTATATTAAAACATACCTTTGTTATTACAAGGCTATTAAATATCACTTGACCATACAGACTTTAATCTATGTGATATAAAAAAAATACATATCATTTATAACTTAGTTTTAAACAATCATTAATTAACAAGTGCATACTCTCTCATTAGCAAATGTTTTTCTGTTGAGCAATTGGTCCAGGTGAAGAGCTTTATCCAGTCGTATTTCACGAAGCAAGTTTAAAAACAATAAACGCATGGTATTATTTCCTTTAAATAAAAGTTTTCTCTTATTTTGTGCATTTAATAAATTAGGTAAAGAAACATATAGCAGAATTGAAGATTAATTCTTACTTGAATTAAACTACTACAAATTTGGGATCCAAGAAAATAAAATATACATATTCTAACATAACGAACAGTTGACGATAGATGATAAACATACACAATATTTTAATTTTTTTTCTTTCTTTTATTGACGATACGTATACTTATTAGCTAGCTTACTTATGGACGAAAATGCGCAATTTTCCAAGAGATTATTATGATAATAACTGCAGTCAATTTACATGTACATGAAGTTTTAATAATTCCAACTGATGTATAATATAATATATCATTTATTTTTATCATTAAGTCACGAAGAGGTTTGGTTTTTGTTCATACTCTAGGAATTATAATTTCTAACAGTAACTTCTCCGTAAGAATGCACGCATATAATTTTCTTCTTATATTTACTTCAAGAAAGTTTTTCATTTCTTTTTTATTTAAAAAAATATACAAGTGTATAGTTTAATATTATGAGGATTATTATTTATTCTTATTATTATTTTTAGACAATTCTTGATGAATAAAAAAAAAACATATTTTAACGTATATAATTGCATTATTTGTAAAGGCAGACGATATTGAAAAAGAGCGCGAAAATGTTTAGTTGATTTTCCTTGGTTTCAAAATATTTCTTTCAATTATTATTATTTTTTTTCTATACCAAGTAAATATCAATAAATGACGTAAAGTTAATAAATAATTATTTCTCACTTGGAAATCATTTTTCTTCCTTAATTTAGATATAATAGAATTTTTCATGACTCTTTTAGTTAATTCTGTCATTTTTGAACTTTAGCGCGCGAGACAATAAATTTTTAAGTATAAAAGGTCTTTAAATAGGTAGATGGCAAAGAAAATCAGGATATCTTATCAAAAAATTTTAGCCACAAATTATATTATTAAAATTTTACTTTGATTACATTTATTTCTGCAAATTAAAATGAAAAAATTGAGTTACCAAATTTCAGCACTGTTCCTTCCTTGAAAACTAAAAGCAGACTATATTTTTTTTTTTTAGTGACCTCTTCCAGAAAAATAATCATTTGATTATAACATAAACAAAAAAAAGGAAAAACCTATTACAATCATATAGTTTTAGTATTATTTACCTGGATTACAAAGTAATTTGACAATATAAAAAAAAATAATAAATACATTAAATTAACAATCAGTGATGTATAATTCTTTAAACATTATATATATATATTTTTTTTTACAAAAAAAATTACCAGAAGTTATTGTGCTTTATGATAAGACACTCATCCACTCTCCCCTCTACCCATCCAAAATCAATTACTGTTTAGCTTTTATACCATATTAATTTGCTCTAATTATTAATATCTCAATTAAATTATTCATGTTCTCTCTTTAAAAATGACATTGAGTTATTACATCTATTAGTTATTCACCCAAAACATGCCAAAGTGAGGGAATAGCATACTTTATTAATCAATTATTACTATTGTTATTTTATCTTTTTATTTCTTTAAAGAATAGCATTGTTTTCCTGCAGAAATAATGCCAAGTAAACCAAGTGTCAATAACACTAGGTTACAATATATATATAGAGAGAAAGAGACAGAGAGCATATAAAATATACACTTAGTTCTATACTTTGATATTATTCCTAGCTATGATATTACTTCAATGATGTTTGCATCTGGTAATATTTATTCAAAGGTTTCATTTATGATATCATGGTAACCAATCATCCTGGCATAACTAATCTATGTCAACTAAATTGACTCTTTCCAATTTAAAAGACATTAAATGGTTCAGTTCACTACAGTGACGCCTCCCTCAAAATATTATACATTTCTTGACTCATTTGTAAGTAATACGGTTTTATAAATGCAAATAAATTTACAACTAAAACTTTATATATTTCTGTTGTTTTTTTTAATTAAAACTTTATATACGTTTTTTTTAAAGTAATTAAAATACAACATTAAACTTACAGTTCACCATTTTTAGATAAAGCTAAAACTTTGTTACAATGCCTTTTTTCCCTCAGCAATATAATACATCTGTCACATCGTTTATAACTAATACAGTTTTGTGTATAAAAATACATTTCCAGCTAAAACTTTATATATTTGTGTTTTACCTTTTTTTGCAAAAACTATATATATGTTTGTTTGTTGTTTAAAGAAATATTTAAAATATAACGTTAAACTTACAGATAAAACTTTATTACAGCGATTTAAAAAACATTTCATAGTTTTTTTTCATAATTCTCCTTTTTCCATAATGAATATAACTCTCCATAATTGGAAATAAAATTGGTTTTTTTAGATTTGAAGTTTGATATTATACATGCTGGGTCTTTCTGACCGCACAAATTACCGTAGTATGTTGGGTTTGATG
This sequence comes from Epiperipatus broadwayi, assembly GCA_028023455.1. Classification (NCBI taxonomy): domain Eukaryota; kingdom Metazoa; phylum Onychophora; class Udeonychophora; order Euonychophora; family Peripatidae; genus Epiperipatus; species Epiperipatus broadwayi. The sequence continues at coordinate 19,381,432 of JAQFVV010000007.1, read as the reverse complement.
ACAAAGTGTTGTACTAAAAAGGCACAACTTACAAGTACCTGTTTTAGTTGGTATTATAATGTAAATTAATACACTATACAGATGTAAAACCTGCATATATATATATATATATAAGGTATGCGGGGTTCGAACTAAAGTTGAACACTGATTGTATATATGTGTGGAGATAGTAATCTGGACCAACTGATGATTGCTGGTTTAGTATGAAATACGTATATTGGTGATTATTTATCTTTTCAACATGTGTGTGATCAGGTGGGTCAGCAATATGAGATGGCATGGAGAGCCGAGGGTCATGTGAAAGTCGTGTTTGAATCCCGCATACAGTACATATATATGTATGTTTAAGCCTGTATAAAGTATTAATTTACATATTAAACATAGTGTGTCAAATGTCTGCCCATCCCTCGCATATCTATGTAAAAATGGATTATTCTTCTGTACATGAGGGGTCAGAATAACTAAGTATCAACATGGGTAGGATGACAACATTGACACTAACATGGGCTTTGAATATTTCATTATCAGATTTTCAATGAAATGGATGGCTGAAGAGTTGTGAGTTGTAGTAGTTTGAAGCGCATCTATTAAAGTATGAAGATTGGCTATCTTAATATAAAACTGAACACTGATTGTATATATGTGTGGAGATAGTAATCTGGACCAACTGATGAGTGCTGATTTAGCCTGAAATACGAATATTGGTGAATATTTATCTTTTCAACATATGTGTGATAAGGTGGGTCAGCAATATGAGATGGCATGGAGAGTTGAGGGTTGTGTAAAAGTCTGAGTTAATATTATAATGTGTTTTTTTCCTTTTTCTATAATGAATATATGTCTCCATTTTTTTTTTTTAGATTTCAACTTTCATATTACAAATGTTATGACATATTACTGCTGGTGACATAATATTCTAAGTTTGTGATATTTTATTGATTAAATTTGTCTTCCTTGGAGGTGGTATTTTAATTATATTGTAAACTTAGAAAAATATGTCACTGGAATAATATGTCATTGCAGAAATATCAAAAGTATCTTCAGATCAATATATATCTAAACCAAACATGAATTTTGCTAATCTGGAAATAATATTTTAATAATACAGCCCATCAATGTTGAGGTGCCAATACTTTACAGACTAAGATATCCTATTAAAATAACAAACAATTCAATTCTTTTAGTGCACTTGTTTCATAAATTAAAAATAATCATCTGGCTATGAGCTCACCAACCAGTATGTTTAACATATGGAACAAGTTTTATATTTATAGATACATGCACAGTGTTCATAACATATTTTAAAGTTATGACAAATTAGTCTAAGAGAGAACTAAAAACAACACCTTATTATAATGTCTTAAAGTAGAAATGAATATTTTTAATAATATATATTGTAAACTAATTATGCAAAATGTGAAATAGAAACATTATACATTAATATATGCTAAATATGATAAAAATAATATTTATCTTCATGGCCACTGATTGCAACTGGATAGTGCTTTCACAACCATTTAACAATTATATGTCATTCTATTAAAAATTGTATTGGAAAAGCTTAACGACTGATTTTTTTATCATGTTATTAGTCTTGTTGCATTATTACTAGAAAAATAATTAGCTGGATTATTTAAATGTTATCAGGAGTAGTTTAAATATAAAGTTTGTTTTAGTGAAAACTTTAGGGGTGACTGATTATTTTCAAGCTGCCTACATCATCATTTCTAAATCAATTAATTCATTAGTATAGCCATTAACTACAAAGATGTTAATGTTCTCAAAATCCTGGATCATGAGATAATAATGTGAACTGTGATAGAGAATTTTTACCTTAGCCCATGATGAACCAATATTCTAATAATAATTTTCCATTTTGCTTTTTTAGCTTTCAAAATAATTCACATTGTATATGCTAGTGATGCCATGAGTTACAAGAATGTTTCCAAGTAGTTTGTGTGGCTTTCAAGATTTTATAACAGGAAGTGAATTGAGGATGATCTGTCAACATATGGAGCATACTAACACTTTTTGTGTTTAAATTTCAGATCCAGACATAGAATCATCTCAAACATGTTAGGGTAAATAGTTCATTACAAAATGTAGCATATATTGGGGTGAGAGGTGGGACTGCATGTATCTCAGAGTAAGAACCAGTCACTTTTCCATTGGGATGCACTGTGTGTGTATATATATATATATATATATATATATATATATATATATATATATATATATATATATATATATATATATATATATATATGTAGCCCTTGGATTTGTCCAAGGCTCCATCTTTTTAGGTTAGCTATGAAAGAGAAGGTTCCATCCAAATTTTCCTCATAATGTATGTATTTTTTTCTTTAATAAGAAAAGATTTTAGTAAAGACTAGATTTGAACCCATATTTATAAAGGATTGCATATGTTTGATCTAGTAAGCAATCTAAAAATTTATTGTTAATGTGTTTATAAGAAGAGGATTATTTTAGTTTTATTTATGGTTCAAGTTAATATTAAGAAAATATGAGAAAAGCAAGATTTATATATTTGTTGATAGATTGACTGAGAAAAGGGAGAAGATGTGTGACTATTAAAAACTACATTAGATAGTGATGATGAGTGAGGATTGTTTTGTAATGAGTTATAAAGAAACAGTTCATGAAAGTAAATAATAATAATATAGTTATAATAATAAAGGAGTATAATTAAGGATTAAAGCATTAAAGGTTAATTAAAAAAATTGTATACCCTGCGATGTGTGTGTATATATAATCTAATTATAGATTTTGATTGTAAAATTCACAATCAATAATCGTTTTTTATTATGTTGTAAAGCAATTTTTAAATAAGAAATTAAAATCATTTTAATAGATTTCATATTGGCAACCAAATTTAATTCAAAGTCTGAGTTTGAAACAGCTGTAATATATATCTGGTTTCATTATTAAATGGAAAAAGTAAGATTACTGTTCTGTTATTTACTTTTGGTATAGGTTTCCATGGTGTTATATGGCTTAGTCAATTATCAGAGGCATTTAACTGATGCCAATTTTCATCAAGGAATTTAAGTGGACTATTAATTTAGACCATTAATGATGAATGGTTTGTCAAATGTTAAAAATTAATTGGCAATTATAACTGTTAAATTGTAGGGTTAATTGTGTCTGTTTGAAATACAGATAAGGAATTTAGACCTGTTTTTCTGAAAGAGCAAAAAGGTTAAAATTAATAGAGAAATAGGAACAAGTCAATTAATTATAAAGATAACAAACAGATGGATTTTCTCTATAAAAGCTGTGTTAACAGAAGGGGAGGGGTCTCTCTTTTGTATTTAAAACTTTCTTTTTCACAGGTTTTTCTTGCATTGACTGAGAGAAAAACTGTCTTATAAAATTTAAAATCATTTTTATTGTACTTTTTGTCTCTAAAGAATAACTTGGCTAAATCTAACATTGTCTTAAGAGAAGACAATGTGTAGTGAATAAATTTTAAGTGGGCACATACACATTTTTCCTCCAGAAGTCAACTAATAATCAGCACTGGATCAACAGATGGTAATAAAAATTTAAACCACAGAAATTAATCTTTGAGTTTAATATCATTTATATATATACAAATAGTAAAATTTAAAACTCAAAGGTTTGATGTATATGTAAGTCAATTTAAATATATAAAATGAATTTAAAATTGGAAAAGGACAATCAAAAACAGACTGATATTGTGAAAAAGTTAAATGAAGGCTGTTTAGCTGAAACCTGCAGAAAATTAAAAAGTTTAAATGTAATCTACATAGAGTTGGAAATGAGGAATGCAGTTTAGCAAAATAAAAACTGTATATATGATAGCAAAGGAACCAAACTCTATAAAAAGAACTTTTTACTACAAAGACTTATATGCTATTATAAACTGATCAAGGAGGAATGGAAAAAAAAAAGAAAAGTAGAAATCAGGAACCTGGAAGGATACCCACTAAAAGACTTATATAAGTATAATTTTTTTTTATTATTCACTCTTTATGTGTGTAGGAGATTTAATATATATTAAAAAAATGTGTGTAGGACATTTAATATATAAAAAAAGAATTTCTTTCTTTGCAGTGTATCAGGTATATCATCTACTTTAAAATTAATTCATGTGATAATTACCATTGTATTATTTTGGGGGTAGAGATTGATTTCAGATGATTTTATATATGTTTATTTAAATGCTTATTATTGTCATTTTGGGGGTAGGTGAAATTTATATCATGTCGTTCTGATATGCCTTATTTAAAATGCTTTACAAACAATTTAAAAAAAACACTTAGAGATATTATTGTTAGCATCGGAAGTTATTGTCAAATGCTCAAGACTTATAGATGAATTGCTTCTCTATTAACATCATCAGTTTCTTATAAAAGTGCATGGAAATAGTTTTGAGAATTTTGTGCACATTTCTTATTGCTTATTATTATTGTTATCATAGATTTAAGGCCAGAAAAAAGCTGATTTATGCTTGGAAAATTTATGGGCTCATATTCCAGTACACTAATTTGCAAGAATATTAACATTGTGAAAGTTTTATTTGTATAATTGATGTTTCGACCTGTATGTGTGTGGATAGACCTGTATGTGTGTGGATAGACGAAGATCTCCACAAAATTAGTGAAGTCTAGTTCACTAAGATATGTATGCTATATTCATAAAGTATTTGAACCCATTGGAAGAGTTTTCCCACTTGATTATTCTCTACACCGTAAGAAGGTTTCTTATTTTGATGGCCAGAGGTATTTGGTATACCTATGTTTTTATATGACTAGCAATAAAAATTCTAGCATATCTCAACCTTAGTGAAAAGGTTCTCTCTTATTCGGTCACTGCCTGCCTCATATTAATATTTGATATTCCTTACGTATGTTTGAGAGGATAGCCACGATAAGCATTATTATAAGCATTGGGATACCAGGTCGCAAACTCAATTTAACGTCAGAATGAATGCAGATAATGTATATGCGATTGGTGTATTTGAATATTGTTTTTTTTTTGTAGATTTGATTTAGCATTCGAGCCAAAAATAATTAAGTTAATAAATGTTAAGGGTTAAATAAAGCTTACGAATGTTTAAGCCTAAGCGTGAGCAATGCGTATATAAATTTATTTAATAAATATTTACATGGCCAGCTGAGAACTTCGCTGGAAAGGTGGTATTGTTAAAATATTATTGTGTCATAACAACATGAGCATAGAGAGTGCACTATGATGATGTTGATCTTAATGCCAATTTATTTGCAATGACTTAGTCTTACTACTATTAAGATATCTCTGTTGTAAAGATTAGGGCAAAAGAATATTTAATCAGGATGATAGGATAAGATCAAGAAATTTGCGAGGGAATATTAACTATAGATTTGTTAACTAAAATTATTAAATTTAATTAGGGGAGAAATCGATTATGTATTTTCTAAAATATATCAGTAATAAAAGGGAAAGCATTAAACCCAACAGAAATTGGTATTCAGTAGATTTAAGATAAAATGAAAGCGTAAATATAATGTATATGTTTTTGTATTAAATTATAGTTTGTCAAATAAAGTTTGTTATTTGTTTTAAATAAAATTTGCGTATGTCTTAATGTTTTTGTGGGTTATTATTTTCTAGATATTTCCAATCCAATCATACATCAATATATTATTATTAATATTTGAATTATCATGTACGTAACTAATAAACAGAGCAAAACTCTCCATACAGTATTGCCACCTGTGCTAAACAGAGTAATCAATGGATGCCAGAAGGCTTGTGCATAAAATCCCTATCTAATGCCTACTCATCATGAGTAGGGATTTTATGCACAAGCCTTCTGGCATCCATTGATTACTCTGTTTAGCACAGGTGGCAATACTGTATGGAGAGTTTTGCTCTATTTATCAACAATTAATGTGCTAGTATAGGAAATGTGATCATGTGATACGTAACTAATATTTAATAAAATTATTTAAAAGGTTAATTTTACATACTTAAAATTACCAAATAATTTAATATTGTTGAAGTATAAACCGTAAATAGAGATAGTATTGAGTGATAGCGAGTGCAGAGGGTGGGCATAAAATCCTTTCCCCATCCATTGTATTCAAATCCCTCTCTAGACGCATTTTGTTTTTATATAATTTTGTTATAATTGCGACTATGTTTTATGATGTGTTTATAAAGATTTAATAAGCTTAAAATATTCCAACATTAATGTAAATTGATATTAAACTGCATTAAAGACAACCGAGATCACCTTGGAGGCGATCAAGAGAGGAGTGTTTATCACCAATAACCTATCGCAGCTTATTCGATTTCCACACCTAATTGTTTGAAAAAACCCTGAGAAGAGATTGTAATGAGAGAAAGGAGCTAGCAAAAATGTAAAATGTAATGATAAAATAAATAATAGTGTAATAGACATATGGTTGTGAAATTGATGGAGGAGTGGATCAGGGAGGTGGAGATGAATATAGAACTTTATAATTAGAATAAAATTTAATTGTAGCTTTAATCATAGTGAATGGGGAATGCGCTGAGAATAAACTGGAATTCTTAAAGATATTAATATTGTCAATTTTAATGCGTTCTCAGTGTTCTCTAAATCGATTGTATATTAACCCATTCATGAAATATTATTACTAAAAGTATTGAATTGAGATTTAACCTTTATATTGTATTAGAGTTGCAATTTGGCGCCCTGGCAATTAAGCTTATAGATGTTCTGTATCATCATCATCACCCTAGTAGGCCTCAGAAATAGTGTCAACTGGGAATGATGAACTATCCATTGATCCATCCTTAAAATGTTGTAATTGGCATGCAATTTATCTGCAAATGTGTAAATGCCATATATATTTAAATATAGTATAATCAATCCATAACGTGGATGTACGATCATTTGTATAAAATTCTCATTGGTTAGAATAAAGTTATAATTAGCTTGAACTATCCAATAATATATATGATATTTGTAAGCTCTCCCAATCGTTTAGTTATGTTTGAAATTCAATGTGGATGACCGATCGATTACAAAATACGTTTTATGTTAATTTAATAAGTTTATATAAAGTTAACAAAATAAAGAATAACTTTTCATTTGTTTGAATTGATTTTATTTAGTTACAATTGGCTTGTAACGCGGTCGCACGAAGGAGGTTATATTTGGTTTATACGTATGAAATATATTAGTCTATGCATTATATTTGAGAAATTATTATATTAAATCTATACTTAGAAATTATTTAATCTATACTTATTATACTAGAATATATATAATGGATGCATCGCATATTTAATTGATACTTAAGAAATGCATCTTTCGTTAATTTATATTTAAGAAAATGTTCATCATTCAAAAAACAATAATACATTTTGGTTAGAAATAGCTCTTAAATTCACTTTTGTTAGAATATATATATATATGCAAATTTATAAATAAATATTTAAAAATACAGTATTTAAAAACTTATAAAAAAAATATATGTATAACAGTCACTTAGGATCGCTTTCAACTAACTTGTAGCTTTGTCCACTATCACGTTTAAAATGTCAGCTTTCCCATAAATCTATGATGTCAACTATCCCAAAATTCTGTGATCTTAATGTTTGCTGCTTGTATATTGACCAAATGTTGCTTGTATTTACATATCAACATCTCCTCTTTAATTTTCGTCTTATTATTATTTCTTTCAGTTTCCAATATTTTTACGTTGTTATAATTAAAATCGAAACCATATATACATGATTTATTATGTCATAAAAGACAGAAGCTGATAAATTATCATTATTTTTAAAATTTTGTTTTGTATTTTGAACCCTTTTAACTAACAATAAGTGTTTCTTTGTTCTTTTTTCTAATGTGCACCTTGATTCACCTATATATCCACGGCCACACCCACATGTCCATTTGTAAATGATACAATTTTTATTTGTAAATAAAGTTTTATCCTTTGAATTGTTTATTAATTTATTTAATGTAGGTGGTGCATAAAATGCAATATCACATATTCCTTTATAAATTTTCTTAATGAAACTTGCCTGTTGATTTGAAATATATGGTATTGATATCCACAATTTTTTACTGGATTACTATATGACTCTTAAATCAAAAGCAAAAAGAGGATATATTTTATATGAATCAAAAGTACCAATGTCACATAAAATGGCAGGTTTGAAATCCTTTTTATTTAGAAATGATAACCTTTGTAAATATGCATCAGATAAAACTAAAAAAATATTGAAACTTATTATAATGAATTGTTAAACGTTGGATACAATTATGATTCTGTTTATTATACTATTAAAAATTTTACTTATAAATATAAAAATAATAATAGTGTTAATTTTTCTGATAAAAAATTGTGGATATCAATACCATATATTTCAAATCAACAGGAAAGTTTCATTGCAATGATGTATATTGCAGATGCTTCTACTATGTGGTGATGCTGAACTGAGATCAGACCCATGTAGCTATCTGGCTTGCTATGCTGAGTTTGAAGACATTAACGTGTCTAAAAGATTCACGCTTGCAATCTGAATAGAAACTGTTTCATAAATGCTCAGAGTTTGTGTTTAGATCTAGTTTCTTATTCCTGTCTTTCACTGACGATAGCAAATAGCTTGAAATCATGATCTGAAAGTGGAATTAAAGTTAGAGATAGTGAATTCTCGCTCTGACATTTATGTAAACAGAAAACTATGCTTGACGGTGTTTTTGGTAGAATGCCATCCGTTATCATATATATATATATTGTAATGATCCAATCCACAATGTGTGAATGGGGAAAAAGAGCAGGTTGCATCTAACTACCATTGGACATAAGATCTTTGGGTAGGATGCTGGAGACAGTGCAATGAAGTACATAACCCATGATTACATCTACACTCAATAGACTAGCTCAAGTGTCATCCATTAAACCTAGATGCAATGTGGGTTAGTTCATCCATATCTCACCAAACTCTTTCAGAACCATTGCCTCAGATTTCGAACTCGGGAAGAATTCACATTCGATTCTCTTGACAGGGATGTATTTGCATAGACTGTTAATCAATAACTGAATTAGCTCATCCTATTTATTAGTAAGGAATAACCTTGATTTAACATTTATCTCACATGCTCATAAAACAATAAAGTGTGTATGTGCATGTGTGTAATATTGGTCATAGGATTGAATGTAAATGCTGGGTCAACAAACTAGAGAGACTTTATCAATTAAACAAAACTTCACAATATTTATTTACAAAAACAAAATATATAAAAACATAGAACAAATTGTCAATCACTGTAAAAAAATTCAAAAAATATTTACAAGTGAATAGGGAATTATTTGGATATATTTTTCTACACTTTCAACTTCTATGTCTATGATGATTATCTATCATATTGTTACTTAGGAAATTTAAAATTACTTATTCCCTATTTCCCATGGTAGATACACATAATTTAGACATTTATATATCCAAAAGTAATGAAAACTTTATGAGAGTAAAATGAGATGGCTAACTAATTTAATTAAAAATTTAAGTGCAACTCCAGATACAGTACGCAGTTCTAGGTGTGGAAGTTGGTTGATCTAAAATAATCACCTTGAAAGTATATATATATAATGAAAGAAATACAATAAATAAACAATACAAAGTAAATAGTAAAGTATATTAATTCAAAGGGTTAGTCATTTATACATTGAAAATATCTAAGGAATACTATTAGTAAAAATACTATTAGTAAAACATATAACAAGTAATATAAATGGTCATGTCATGGTGTGGCATTGGTTATTTTTTTGGTAATTTAAAAGAGAAAGACTGTTACCATTTCAGTACTCAGTTACCATGAATGAAAAATCAAGCATGTTGGCAGAAAGATACCTAAAATTTTATTAAAAGAAAAAACAAAAAAAGACTTTTCAAACTTCCCTCTCTGCTATCTTCACATTTTCTTACATTGGACAGTTTTAAACTGTTGAATTTGACCATTTGTACTCCATGATATACGACTGAGATAATAAAAAAAATAAAAATAAGACAATCTATACAAAATAAAAAATATAACATTTACAACATTTTATGAATTGATGAGTTAATCAGGCACAATTCTTCATCAAAGTCCTTCTTGCATAATAGTTCTTACAATTTACACATTTTTCTCATTATAAATGTTGATAACTCCTTATTGATTCTGAATAGCATCTTCTGAATATATTTATATTGGCAGTCGGTGGGTGGTTTTGTTTCATTTCTCACGTATATTTCCATCATGCATGGACCCAGCTTATCAGGCACTTCAATGTAAAAAGGTAGCTATTAATTTCACATGACAATATTAGGCAAATGCTCCACCTGATAACAATTGTTCTAGCCAAAATATATATTTTGCAATATGTATACAGGTTTATATATATATATATATATTGTACTGGTCAAAATAATATGCTCACTTAACAAGATTCAAATCCTAAGCAAAAGTACCTCGAATCCGATTATGCTCGAGATACACAGGTCTGGAGCAATCCTGAATTCTAACCTATTTGCCTATTCTTCGAATCTCTGACCCAATGAACAACCATCCTGATGATACAGTAAAATTATTTTAATTCCGTGCCCAGAAGCAAAGTGGTAGAGCATAAGATCAGACCGATGATGATGATCGAGGTCGGAGTAGCCCAGGAATTACATTTATTATAGTTATTTATTCATGCTAAGCTATCAGCTAAAGAAAGTAGTTCTAAATATTAACTCAAAACTAATAATTCAATGACAAACCAGGATTTACATGAAATAGATATATTTAATAAATATTAAACAAACACATATATATATTACAAAAGATTAAGGAAATGTATGTATATTTTACCAACTAGTTTCACGCTTGGGACAATATTGTTTATTTACAACACTTGGGAATTTGTTGTATAAAATCCCCTCTATCACTCATTTAATAAATATAATTTTACAGATACAATTTTATAGGGTTTTATAATTGGTGCGGAGTTAATAAGCTAATTCAAGAAAACTTTTGCTATGGAACGTTGTGGATGCCGAAAATAAATATAAAAGATCGTGACAGTTTTAACAGTAAATGATTTATTTGATAACGGGCAAAATATATGATTTCAATCATGTATTTCTTAGGAGAATCATTATTTATACTTTTATTCGCATTGTTTGGCAAAGACTTCTTTTAGAAATAAGAAACAAACAATGCGCTTTATTTACAAGATTACATGATATAATAAATAATTTACATTTGTCTACATCTATAGGAATCGATCACAGTTTTTCAAAGAAAGCATTTTAACTCAATGAACTGAACGTATTTTTTTTTAAGAAATGAATCATTATCTTTAACATATCATTGTGACTTACTACGGTTAGGCAGACGGTGATCAAATTAAAGACAAGAGTAATGGTACTAGCATACATTAAAGAAATCTGGCCTTTATGGCATTTGGATATTTTATCATTTAAAAAGAATACTTGAGACAAACTTAGATTTGATATGTCCATGCATTCTGGTGGAGTGATATCGAAGGAGAGGCTGTGTTTAAGAGCCCAGATCTGGATGTACTGTAATTCACAGCACATAATTTCATAAACCTCACATTCCACAGGGAGTAGTATCCCTGATTACGAATGATTTTAAAAAAAAAGTAGGATGGAGCTTCAGGCTTCCGACATCCCCAATCAAGAAATGGAAAAGATAAAATATCAGAATAAAGGAAGATGTATGCTAGTAACGTTATTGGACATAAATATAATTTTATAACATAATTTTCACATAATATTATTTTAAAACTTGAAAATTATCTAACCTCTTGCGCAATAATCTGTTTTCAATCCTGAGTCATTTTAACAAATGGTAATGAATAATAACTCTATTCTATATCATTAAAGTAATAAAATTTACATTTAAGTTCGTTTCCCATATACGTATTAATTAAAGAATTAGCCCACCAGGCAATGGTAAGGGAAGGTGGAATTTTATATTAAGTGTCGCGCGATCTTTTATAAAGGCAACTAAAAAACAAAATAAAATAAGCATCCACAATAAAATACTTTTAGGTATACAACCAACCTAGTGAACAATTTCTATTTTAAATAAACAAATGATTATAATTTTACTAATGAATTTAATTAAAGTCGCGAGATTGATTGATACCGACATATTAGAGAAAATAATATATATATATATATTAAACAAAATAAGTTATATACATTTAATTGAGTTGCATAAAGTGATATAAACATAAATTAAGCGTGAAAGCAACGTATATTTAGAATTAGAAGTATTAATAAAGTATTATAGAGAGAGAGTTTACAGAAAAACTAGCAAAACATCATAAATGGATCTATGAATTAATTTAGCTACAAATTATAAATCACCCATGAATGTTCGTATTAAGGCAGCTTTCAATTACATGATTTTACCTAAAATATCAGCATAGCGGCAGGCAGACAGGCTGGTAATTCTATGTCATCTTGTATAGCCAGTCAGCAGGTAGACAGTCCTACAAGAAGAAGAAGAAAGGCAGATGGCTCCACTACTCACGCTTCATTGCACTAAATTTCTCTTGACTTCTTAAATGATGGCCTGGCAACACTTTTGAATCAGGAACATAAAAGTCCACTCTCCAGGTAATTAATAATTTATGAAGTCAAAGTAACTAATTAATCCATCAAGTGAAAGTAACTGATTTATCAAGTGAAAGTAACTAACTGATCAAGTGAAAGTAACTAACTTATCAAGTGAAAATAACCGATCTTAAAAAGGTCTTATGGGCTCCTTTTATATACTATCTCTGTAATCCCCTTACAAACAACATTTAATTAACAACATGTTTTTATACAGATAAGGCTCAAAATACCATTTTTAGTTATTTTAAATCATTCGACAACAACTGATAAACTATTTGTTTTCGACAATTTTAATTAAAGGCAACAAGCTGAATTTAAACAAAGATTATTTTAATATTTCGAGCCTCCCCCATTCTTTTTTGTTGTCACATTAAATACACATATATATAAAAATAATCACAAATATATAAACAAATGTATTTTCCAGCAATAAACATAGCAATAAAATTATTGCTTTAGTCATAATATATATATATGCATCACTCAAACTACTGCTTTATTTTACTAAATAAAAATTAATTTTACTAATCTTTCTATTGATTCGGCATACAGTGTGTGAGTGAACAGCATATATTTATAGCAAGGTCTGAATTGCGGACCCCTAGGAGATTACTATAGATGGTGAAACATGAAGCTCGATGATGATTAGACATCGACTGCTTCATTATATATATATATATATATGCAGTTCGCATTTAAAATATTTATATATACCATAGAGTACAGTTATTTATTATTTGCAATATTGGCTATATAACATATTCCTGTCATTAAAATTTTAACTGAATAAACTATTCTAATTTTTTTTTCTTTTAAAAAAAAATCATATCATTTTTTTTTTAAATTTATAATTTATTTGAAACTTATTTGATCATCTAACTTGTACGAAAATCTTCCGTTTGCTTCCTTAATTTTTCAGATGACAAATAAAGAAAAATTCACATTTGTTGGACGCTTATTCAAACAGTGTCCATTTTGTAAAAAAAAAATATTCGAAAAATAACTGCTTCAAGAAAGTTGACTTTCTATGTCAGACACACAATTTTAAAGAAGAAGGAGTCATAATTGTTTTTCTTTTTATACTCAGTGTCATTTCTATTGTTTATTCACAGTGTGTACCTATTATTGCATTATATAAATATTGTGATTATCGATTCATTTAAAAAATAATAATAATAATATTCATAATATTATCCCTTTGTTATATTCAGTTGCTTAGTACAATATTTGACCTTTTCCCCATTGCTATGACTGTTTTTTAATCGTTCAAGTCATTGTCTACATTTACTATAGATGCACCAGATATTCAACGCAATACAATTGTTATTATATATATATAAATTTGTATGAATTTTCCCAATGTTTATAATTCTTGATTAAACACTAGAATTAATTTTATTACAAATATATATATTCTAACTTTTAGAGAAATTTCTAAGTATAAATTAAATATTTTCTAAGTACAATCTCCTGCGTGCGATCGCGTTACAAGCCAATTGTAGCTAAATAAAAGTCAATTCTAACAAATGAAAAGTTATGCTTTACTTTGTTAATTTCATAAAAACTTATTAAATTAACATAAAACGCATTTTGTAATCTTTCGACCGGTCATCCACCTGGTATTTCACATATAACTAAAGCGATTGGGAGAGTTTACAAACATAACATATATTATCGGTCAGTTTAAGCTAATTATAACTTTATTCAAATCTATATGGCATTTAAATACTTGCCAATTGTAACATTTTAAGGATGGATCAATGGATGCTTCATCATTCCCAGCTAACACTATTTCTAAAGCCTACTGGGGCGATGATGATGGTACAGAACATCTATAATCTTAATTGTCAGGACGCCAAATTGCAACTTTAATAAAATATAAAGGTTCAATCTCACTTCAATACTCTTAGTAATAATATTTAATGAATGGGTTAATAAATAATCGATTTAGAGAACATTGAGAATGCATTAAAATTGATAATATTAATATCTTTGGGAATTCTTGGTTATTCTCAGCACACTCCCCATTCACCATGATTAAAGCTATAATTAAATTTTGTTCCAATTACAAAGTTCTATATCCATCTCCACCTTCCACCCCTCCATCAACTTCACATCCATAGGTTTATTACACTATTATCTATTTGATTATTAAAATTTACATTTCGCTAGCTCATTTCTCCCATTATAATCTCTTCTCAGGGTTTTTAGAACAATTAGGTGTGGAAATTGAATAAGCTGCAATAAATTATTGGTGATAAACACTCCTCTCATGATCACCTCCAAGGTGGTCTTGGTTGTCTTTAATGCAGTTTAATATCTATTTACATTAAAGCTCTGAATAATTTAAGCTTATTAAATCTTTTAGAAATATATTCTAAACATATTCACAATTATAACAAAAGTATAAAGAAGTGCGTCTAGAGAAGTGTTTGAATACAACAGATGGAGAAAGGATTTTATGCCCACCCCCTGCATCCTCGATCACTCAATAACTATCTCAATTCATAATTTATATCTCAACTATATTAAATTATTTGGTAATTCTAAGTATCGGAAATTAACCGTTTTCAATAATTTTTATCGCATATTTATGAAAATGATGATTCAAATATTCATAATAATACATTGATGTATGATTGGATTGAGATGTCTAGATAATAATAACCCACAAAAACATTGAGACATACGCAAATTTTATTTAAAACAAATAACAAATTTTATTGACAGACTACAATTAAATACAGAAACATATACCCATTCGCTTGATGACTTGCATGGCTTTCCCCTGTTTTATAACCGTATTATGATATATATATATAACCCAACCCCATAACTATCCCTAAATCAATGGATAATATCAATAGGGTTAAAATATCAATATTCATTTCCTCATTATCAGGGAATCACGATTACCATGGAGTAAAAAAAAAAAATTCCCTTCACATATATTATACTTTCACTTTCATTTTTTTATCCTAGATACAGCAAATACCAAATTTCTTCCTGTGTTTAAGGCTTTTAACTTACTGATTTGTTTTGAGAGCTAATTTTTCCCACAATAGAATTTAATAATTTTATCTAACTATTTTAAATTAACATTCCTTCGCAAATTTACTAATTTTATCCTATCATTCAGATCGAACATATTTTTGCCCTAATCTTTACAATAGAGATACCTTATGAATGGTGGGACTAAGTCAATGCGAATAAATCGGCATCTAGATTAATCATCATCATAGTGCACACACTCTATACTCATGTTCTTATGACATAATAATATTTTAATAATATTACCTTTCCAGTGAAGTTCTCAGCTGGCTGTGGAATTGTTTATTAGATAATTTCACGTACACATTGCTTACGCTTAAACATTCTTAGGTTTTATTTAACCCTTAATTTCACATTTATTAACTTTATTACTTTTGGCTCAAATTGATAAATTAAACTAGATCAACAAAACAATATTCAAGTACACCAATCACACATACATTATCTGCATTCATCCTGACATCAAATTGAGTTTGCGACCTCGTATCCGACATTTATAATGATGCTTAATAATAACAGCTATCTTTCATACACCCGTAAGGAATATCCAACATCAACATGAGGCAGGCAGTGACCCAAATAAGAGAAAACCCTTTTCACTAAGGTTGAAATATGCTAGGATTTTTATTGCTAGTCATACAAAAAGACTTAGGTATACCTATTACCTCTGGCCATCAATAAAGAAACCTTCTTTCAGTGTAGAGAATAATCAAGTGGGAAAACTCTTCCACTGTGTTCAAATACTTTATGAATATAGCATAAATATCTTAGTGAGCTAGACTTTACTGACTTGGTGGAGACTTTTGTCTATCCACATTACATACAGGTCGAAACATCAACTTCTACAAGTAAAACTTTCATATCTTTAATATTCTTGTGAATTAGTGCACTGGAATATGAGCCAATAAATTTTCCAAGCATTAATCAGCTTGAATCTGGCCTTAAATTTATGATAACAATAATAAGAAATAATAAGAAATGTGTGTTAAAATTTTAAAACTATTTCCATGCACTTTTATAAGGAAATGATCATGTTTTAGCTCAATAGTCATGCAATTTTATAAGTCTAAGCATTTGACAATAACTTCTGATACGATTCATTCAAAACATTTCCCTTAATAATGATATCTCTCTTTTTTTTAAATGTTTGTAAAGCATTTTAAATGAGGCAAATACAGAATGATGTGATATTAATTTCACCTACCTCCAAAATGACAATGATAGCAAAAGCATTTAAATAAACACATACACAATCATCTGATATCAATATCTCTACCCCCAAAATAACACAATTATAATTATATTATGAATTAATTTTAAAATGGATATACATGATAAAACATAAAGAAAAAATTCTTTTTTTATATTTTTTTTCCCCTAGATTAAATGTCCTACATAAATAGTGAATAATAAAAAAATTATACTTATATAGAGTTCTTTGGAAGTGTCTGGCAAGTTCCTGGTTTCCATTTTTCCCTTTTCTTTTTCTCCTTAATTTGTTTGTATGAGGACATGAGTCTATAGCAAAAAGTTCTTGTGATGGGGTTTGATTCCTATGCCATCAGATATACGATTTTTATACCGCTGAAACGAGTTCTTCATTTTTAATTTTATGTAGATTACAATTAAACAGCTAAGATTTAAATTTTCCAAGACATAAGTCCATTTCTGATTGTCTTTTGCCTCTTTAAATTCATTTTATATTCAAATTGAATGCTTATATATACAATATCAAACTTCTGGGGTTTAAATTTTACCATTTGCTGATCCAATCATGACTGTTGGCTAACTTCAGAAGTGTAAATGTGTGCCCACTTAAAATTTATTCAATAGACATTGTCTTTTCTTCTTACAATGTTAAATTTAGCAAAGTTGTTTTCAAGAGACAAAAGAGTAATAATAAATATTTTTTTTTCTAAAAGAAAAATATTTCTTTTAAAATTTTACAGCAAGGTTTCTCTATAAATCAATGAAAAAAAAACTTGCAAGAGAGTTTCAAATAGAATAGCCACCTTTTGCTAAAAAAACAGAGATTTTATAGAGTCTGCTTTTTTTTTACTCTCCTGCTTCCCCCTACTATGAAATTGTATTGACCCTTATTCTGGTCATTCTCTTTTCTTAATTAACTGAATCTTGTTTCTTTTTGTCTCTGGTTAATTTTAACCTTTTGCTCTTTTAGAAAAACCATGCCAAATTTACCTCTGCATTCTAACAGATGATCACCAATTAATTTTATATTCAACATATATAATTACCAATTAATTTTATACTCAACAGACCATCACCCATTAATTATACACTTAAATTCCTTGGTGAAACTTATATCATTTAAATCACCCTGATAATTTACTTGGTAATACAACATGCATGGTAAAACAAAAGACAGACAGCTCTTTCTTTAAAATCAATAACAGACAGCCCTCTCTCTCTCCCCCTTCTTTACTTTTTCAAATATATATATAGAGGATTTGAACTCAGATTTTCAAGCACCCTTCAACTATCCACACTATCTCATACAACTGATACACATGACCACACACATGTAAAAAATGTTAATAATCACCAATATACCTATTTCATGATAAACCAGCACTCATCAGTTGGTCCAGACTATCATCTCTCACACACATATATAATCAATGCTCAGTTTATATTAAAATAGCAAATCTTCATACTTTAATGGACAGGCTTCAATCCACTGCAACCTCCAACTTTTCAGCCATCCATATCATTGAAAATCTGATGATGAAAACTCAAATCCCATGCTGATGCTAATATTATTGCCATGCCCATGTTGACCTGAAGTCACTCTGATCCCTCATGTATAGGACAGTATCCCATCCATCCCTCTTATATGTATTTAATGGATACTGTCCTATACATGAGGGGTCAGAGTGACTTCATGTTAACATGGGCATGGCAATAATATTAGCATCAGCATGGGATTTGAGTTTTCATCATCAGATTTTCAATGATATGGATGGCTGAAAAGTTGGAGGTTGCAGTGGATTGAAGCCTGTCCATTAAAGTATGAAGATTTGCTATCTTAATATAAACTGAGCATTGATTATATATGTGTGTGAGAGATGATAGTCTGGACCAACTGATGAGTGCTGGTTTAGCACGAAATATGTATATTGATGATTATTAATCTTTTCTACATGTGTGTGGTCATGTGTATCAGTTGTATGAGATAGTGTGGATAGTTGAAGGGTACTTGAAAATCTGAGTTCAAATCCTCTATACTTACAATTAAGCTCTCAGGTTTGTGAAGAGTGCCTGGTTTTAAATATATATATATATATAGAGAGAGAGAGCAGCCCAGCTTCAAATCCAGACTTTGAATTAAATTTTGACTGCAAATAATAAACAATTAAAATGACTTAATTTCTTTTGTAAAGATTTTCTTACAAAACAACAAGTAATGATCATTAATTGTGAACTTTACAATTAAAATCCACAATTAGATTAAATACACACACACACCGCATGTATACAATTCTTTAATTAAACTGATTTAATACTTTAATCCTTAATTAGCATAACTATTATTTCTTTTATCGTTTAATCTCTTGAACCATTTATTTCTACCTTATGACCATTCATTATCACTATCTAACATAGTTTTAAGAGTCACACATCCCCTTCCTTTTCTCAGTCAACTTATTAACCAATGTATAAATCTTGCTTTTTTAAAAATATCTCCAATACCAAATTGACCCATAAGTTATTGTTAAAGAAACCATCTTTTAGTTAGAAATATTTTAATGATAAATTTTCAGATTGCCTACCGAGTCAAATGTACACAATCCCTATAAATATGAGTTTGAACCTAGTCTTGGCTAAAAATTTTGTTTATTAAAGAAAAAAAAACTATGAGGAAAATTTTTATTGAACCTTATCTTGCATAGTCAACTCAAAAAGGGAGTCTTGGGCAAACCCAAGGGCTACAATATATAGATATATAAGTGTGTTCGTGTGTGTGTGATTTCATGGTAAATGATCTACCATTCCCATTATTTAATATACACCTGGGTCTTTTTTTACGTGGACTTATTTAACATGATTTTGAAGTTACACGATTCATGTTTCACTGGAAGTCGAACTCCGATAAAGCGCTATTACTTTAAATAATAAATTTTGTGCATTTGCGTTATATTGAAAGTAATCGCACATTATTGGAATTCAACTTTCATCTTAGTAATTTCAATATTTTCAGTGCTTTATAATATATTGTAAGATTTTATGCAATAATGAAATTAAAATCATGATTTCCACATTTTATGTATACACACACTAAATTTTACAAGATTATAATGTAAATTTGTTCAAACATTGTGCGTGTTAATTTTGCATTTTAAATCACATTCTGTTTTTGCTTTTTAAAAAAGAACATAATCAATTATTAGTCATTTAGTGTCCACAAGTTTATTTTTAAAAGTGAGTAATAGCAGTGGGCACAATTAAATTTGACAATTAAAAATTAAAATCTGATTTTTAATTGTAATTAACAATTTAAAAATTACTTACGGTGACTTGAAATTAATGTGATGTGAAATTTGATTTTTAAATGGAATTGAAAATTAAAAAATTAAAGACAAAATTAAGAATTTAATTTTTAGTTGTTAGTTTCATAAACAATTAATAAAATCGTATCAAAGATTAATTACTAATTACGTTGTCACCAGAAAACCATTGACACAACATGAGTGTGAAGTTGGCACTACTTGTATTTCCTCTTGTGAAGAGTTTGCAAACGAACATGTTTTTCGGCAAATCACGATAATAATTAAAACATGTATAAAAAAAATGTAAATTACTGTAATGTAAATTATGCATAAAATTATATTATTTTGAATAAAATTAAATATTATAATTAAAAAAAGTTTGTCTTGTATCAATTTTTTTTAAATTTGAAATTTTTTATTAGTCATATTTTATTTCCTTATTTTTTTTTTTGCGCGAATTTTAAAGTAATTTTACATTGGTGCTTTGCTTTTACGCAAATTTTGAAAAATCACAGACCGCATCCTTCTTTTTTCAATGTAAGTTACATCTATTTTTGCACAATTTCATTTACGCGTGTTTTCTGAGGAACCTATCTATTGCATAAAATGAGACCCAGGTGTATTACATTGTCCTAATTGTTCATACATTTATATTTTCAAACAGTGTTTAGCAAAACTTATTATTTACTTTATATTAACACCCTAATTAAAAAAAAACAATCCAATATTTCAGGTGAGTAAGGTTTGTGTGGGTGCAATTTTAAGTTACTCTTACAATATGCCTCCCCTACATAGGATTAAAATTTTACTTATTGATCAAAATTTTTACTCCTAATGAGCGTAAAGTATGTTCATTTTTGGGCATATTAATTCACTTGTTATCTGTGAAAGATCACAACACTTATTTTTTATGTTTCCTCTTCAATCACTCAATTTTAAATACCTAACCTGGCATTCCTTCTTTTAATAATTACATATCATCTCAAGTAAGAATCTAGCTTAGAGTAAAAAAATATATATATTTTTTTAACTTTATGGTTGGAGCTTGACCATTCATGTATCTCTATTCTAGATGATACACATCTTTGTCCACTAATCTCTCACCTGCTCTTCTCCAGAGTCTTATCAGATTTTGAGCATTACATGAACAAGAATATCCATCAGTATGCATAAACTGACTCAAAAAAATGTGGTCAGTCCTAAGGTATCCCATCATATTTACTGAAGTATACCCTCATAAGCACTATGTATTAATCATTACTACCTAATAACATTTTTTATGTTCTCTCACTTTTTTTTCAAACTTCTTTATTATTTCTACTGCGAACTCTATTTACATTATTTCGTGATAGAATTAATAATTTCATACTATTATATTGATTGACTGAGATATGGTTTCAATAACTTGGTATTGTATGTTTAATCCAAAACATTTGGGCCTGCCTGTTTTACTATGACATATGGTCCCTAAATTGATCGCAAAATTTTTGATATTTATTTACTTGGGGGTTTGTTTTGGTGATGAGTCTTTATAAGTACTCTGTCCCCTATCTAAAATTTACATGGATTTTCCCTCTCATTCTTGCTTCTCAGTTTTGCTTTATTAAGTAGCTATTCATAAGTCTTGGTCCTAGCTCCTTCAGCATTTATATCATGGCATACAGCTGTGTGTAAATATATATTTTTACAAATAGTATCCGTGACCGATAGCCTTATTATATTGTTGAAGTGACTTATCCTTTATGTCTTAGTACACATGTGTGTGCATTCTTCTTTGCTTTATCTAACTTTCAATATTGTCTTGTAAGGTCCATGTCATTGTCATTCACTTTACATATACAATGATTTACTTTTACGCTTTGGAAAACATATTAGGATTCAAACATTTAGAAAAGACCATTTTCACATTCCAAGCCTGCAATTTTTGAAGTCCTATCCTTGCTACATGCCTTCTATTTTTTTCTTTAGGCCTCATCATCTATTCACCTACTGAATGTAAATGGACCTTTGTATGTGTTGCATAGCTTGTGGAATTTTTTCATATGTGTTGCATAACTTGTGGAATTTGGGACCTTTATATTTAACAGATTGTTGTGGTATTTTCCATCATTACCTGATAAACTCCCACACTTGAATTTTTTTCTGGATTATGGAGAAATTTCAACTGCCATAAAGCACAGCTAAGATAATCGAATGTGTTAATTTCACCTATGTCCCTACAATTGGTTGTTTTGAAGTGATAGTTTTCTATCATTACCCAATAATTTTTATATATCAGTCATCAGCTTGGTGATATGAAGAGTTTATATGCCATGATACACATTTATGATGATCAAGTCTATCCACTTAATTTGTCCCTCCAACATTGGCTTTACTGATGGGGCAGTTTTCTTTTGTGGAAACCTTTGAGCATATAGTAATCTTCCTTTGATTCTACTACTTTAAGTTCTGAACCTTGAATGCTCACACTAATCTGCATTGCTCGGTCATGTATCTTAGTTTTTCCATACTATTCATGAGCAGGATTAATATACGGGAACCATCATCACTCCGACATGTTTTTGGGATTGCTCCTCCCAACTTAAAAATTGGTGAAATGATTTTCTATCCTGTCTTCAGGTACTTGACAAGTCCAACTAACAGAAGTCTCAGGTTCAAGAAAAGTTTTTGCAGTAAAAGAAAGCTTAGTACTTTGATTGAATTCAAAAATGAAAACAGGTAGGTCCTTTTGCAAGATAATAACTTGTCATTGTTTTTCTGAATTATGCAAGACAATCTTATCATCCCCTTCACCTGTAAAAATCCAATTTCCAATAGCTGAGTGTGTTGAACTGGGTAAAAATAGAATAGATTAAATAAGAGTATGAGGTTTAACTTAGTTATGTGCAGTCCACAGTTTTTTCAAGAATTGCTCAGATTCTCTTAATCTTTTGAAGCCCCCTTTGAGCTACTACCAGAGTACATCATAACCAACCTTCTATTTATGATAAACTGAAAGCAGCCAACACTCCTATTGCATAACTCTAAGATTGCATCACTACTCCAACTGTATAAATAATATTGCATACCAAGTAAGATTTTCTTTCCATCCACCTGTGTAATTTCTCTGCCTTCCACATTATCCAATGCTGTGGTGATTGCTTCAATATTGTCCACTCTGTGTTTGATATTCATGGAGTTAGTTGAAGATGTCAGCATTTGGACATTTGCTATGCTATTCCAAGTACTTGGGCTGGTTATAAGCTGTTGCATCCCCATAACTTGTTTCTTTTGGCATATCTGGGGTTCACTAATTCCAAGCCTTTATCTCATAGTCTCAATTAAGCCTTTCAGACCTTGTCCTAGAGTCTCTATGGCCTCACCATGTATTTCTATAATTTTATGACATGCTTCTATTGTTGTGTTTTTCTTGGTAGTCAACTAGTTTAAAATTGCATGAGTGATCATCATTTCATCCTGCATTTCATCCATGTGCTTTCTTTGACTGTCACAGATCTCTTCCCTGAAGAACTCCTGACTTTGGCACACCTCTTGGTATTTGATGCTTAGTTGACTGGTCACACAATGTTTAAATTTTTCCAAGCATTGCCTACATTGGGTATTTTTTTCTGCCATTTCTGTTCTCATTTCCTCTATTTCTTTTTTAGCCCATCATTACTCTTCTGGACATAACCTAATTCTATTGACAATCAGGTCTCACATATTTAATCTCCTTATGTAGTTTTTCTTGCATTCTAACTGCATTTTCCTTCATCCTTTGCTCAATTCTAGCTTGCATGCTAACCACATTAGCCTTAGTTATCATATCTCCCATCCTGACTTCCTCAGATTTTGAAATCAGGAAGAATTCGTGTTAGACTCTCTTGATAGGGATATATTTATGCAGACTATTAATCAATAAATGATTTATTAGTAAGAATAACCTTAATTTAACATTTATCTCTCATGCTCATAAAACAATAATGTGTGTATGTGCATGTGTAGAATATTGGTTTTAGGATTGAATGTAAATGCTGTATCAACAAACTAGAGAGACTTTATCAATTAAACAAAACTTCACAATATTTATTTACAAAAACAAAATATATAAAAACATAAAACAAATTGTCAATCACTGTAAAAAAATTCAAAAAATATTTACAAGTGAAAAGGGAATTATTTGAATATATTCTTTTATACTTTCAATTTCTATGTCTATGATGAGTAACTATCATATTCTTACTTAAGCTATTTAAAATTACTTATCCCTTATTTTCCATGATAGATACACATAATTTAGACATTTATATATCCAAAAATAATGAAAACTTTATTAGACTAAAATGAGATTGCTAACTAACTTAATTAGAAATTTAAGTGCAACTCCAGCTACAGTATGCAGTTCTAGGTGTGGTGGTTGGTTGATCTAAAATAATGACCTTGCATATATATATATATATATATATATATATTTATTTCTTTCATGATATATATATATATATATCATGAAAGAAATAAAAAATAATAATATGTAATATGATAGCAAAGTAAATAGTAAAGTATATTAATTCAAAGGGTTAGTCATTTATACATTGAAAATATCTAAGAAACACTATTAGTAAAACATTCATTTATACATTGAAAATATCTAAGGAATACTATTAGTAAAACATATGACAAATAATATAAATGGTCATGACATGGTGTGGCATTGGTTATTTTTTTGTTAATTTAAAAGAGAAAGACTCTTACCATTTAAGTACTCAGTTTAGCACTCAATTTCATAGCCATAAACGAAAAATCAAGCATTTTAGCAGAAAGTTACCTAAAATTTTATTAAAAGAAAAAAACTTTTTTTAAAAAACTTTTCAACCTTCCTTCCCTGCTATCTTCACATTTGCTTATGTTGGACTGTTCCAAACTATTCAATTAGACAATTTGTACTTCTGAGATATAAGACAGAGAAAAAAATCTATGTAACAGTCAGATTTGTACATCCAAGCAAGAAAATCCAGAGTTTTGGCAAATTATATCAAGGCTGATTTAAATGAGATTTTGAGACCTCAAATCTTATCGCACCTCAGCTCTTCCACTAACACTCCATCACTTACTACTCTATGAATGACATATATGAAACTATACTCGGAATTTCTTAGTTCACATGATGGCAGTAGCAAAGGATTGAGCAAGAGACTCAGGGAATTTTAACTAAATTACTAATAATTTAGTAAACACACACACACCAATGGCTGGCTAAATAATGCATATAATAGTAGCTAATACTATATTAAAATATGTTTGGATAAAATTTGGTAATGAATTACGAATAATACATGAGACATTTGTGAGTTTTAAAAAATTTAATTATAATTATATAAGATAATAAAAATGTAAAGTGCATTGGGATTTACATGCACAGGTGTCTTATAGCGATGAGAGAATTTCAAAACAAGTTTTTATCTATTATGCACTTTAAAAGAGTTTATTGTAATTTTAATCTATGGTTTCTAATCATGCCTTAGTACTGGTATGCCATCCCTACTAAGTTTGCTAATAGTTAAACCATATGAGAATGATAGCTAAGATAAATAACATTTTAATATTTTATGTAATGAGCAGTCAATGTGCTCTTTATGCAGATTGCATATTATAAGCTAGGTCTGAGTTTCAGATCAATCCTGAGCAAATATTATTATGGAGGACAAACTTGTGATTTGTAGAATAACTTCTGAGGCTACAGCACTACACAAAATAAGTCAGAGATGCAGCAGGAATGTGTAGTTACTCATGGAATTCAAGTGGACCATACGACTTGCTACCTTAAAACAAGTGAACATTTAGTTTGTGTAATCAGAGCAGCTTATAAATCCATCTGGACGCTTACGTTCTAGTTCTAAATAAGATAATGGGGTCACTTTTAAAATCAAAGCCCATTTTAAAAGAGAGCTGTCTGAACTAAGAATAATGGGGTGACCCTTAAACAAAAGCCCATTTTAATAAAATATAATAGCAAGGCATATACTGCAGCTATCTGCTTTATAAAGACACATTTATAATGCTTTCTAAAATATAAACATTAAAATTAAAACAGTAAATAAATAGTTTCATTCTGCAAAACTACTATATGCCTATTTGTAGTTTATCATATTTAAATCATGCCAAGAGAGATTAATTACGAGTGACCTAATTTACTCAGTAATCCGTATATTTTGTGAGAATAACTAAGGAGGAGTAAAGCATATCTGGAACTTAAAATTAATTAATTACTTATAATATGCTTTAAAATATCGTTCTCTCATACTTAACTAAACAGATGTTTTAATAAGCAAACCTAAATTAAATAATTAAGCCAAAACATAGTAGATTTAATTAATATATATAAGAGCAGGTTTTCAGACTGGAGATTTATAGATGTGCTAACCAGCAAACATAAGTTAGCTATATGAGGGTGTCTAATCAACTCTCCCAAAATTATGATTATCCATCTCCACTCTGTATGGCACAACATAAATAAATAATTTAACAAATATATAAATTAAAAAATAGGCATGGCTGCAGATCAGAAAGATAGATAAATAATAACTAATTACAGTTATTATGCTAAAAAAATTATCACTTATAATATTTATTAATCTGGCAAACCTCTTACAAAGATTACTATTAAAATAAAGTTACATAATTTACTTTTAAACAAGTGTACAGATTATTATTAAAATAAAATTACATAATTTACTTTTAAAAGAATTTATAGATTATTAATTTGAATGTTCTTCATTTAGCTAGTTTTAGAAATTAATTTAAAAGTTTAGTTTAATATTTTATAGAGCTCTGCAGAAGAAATTTACCAATCTTCTTCTAGCTGAGTCACTTAATGCTGATGTTCTCTATTAGGCTGGCTTGTAATGTCTTCTGGGCAGGCTGTGGGTGAATTATTCCCTGCAAGGAAGGGAGGTGACAGCATATGCTCTAGCCAATGATTCTCATGGTAACAAAAGTTAATGAGTGAATTTTGTTGACTAAATGTTGGGGTTTTTTATTGTTTTTCTCATCCCCCCTCACAAGCCATTAAAATATTTACAATCTTTAGTTTCCAACTTTTAAATTTTAATGAAGCACATTAATTTTAGAACAGACAAAAGATCCAGTTATACTTATTGACAAGCAGGACCAGTTAATGACTTTGTCTTCAACAGTATTTTTAAAACAGCTTTAAAATTTTGGTTCTCAGTTTACTATTTGATTAGAAGTAATTCTGAGAAATCAGTAAGCTTTGATTCTTTTTTTAATAAAAGATTTAAGCTGTCAACATTCTAGCATATACAAAAGACAGACACCCCTGAATTTGAGATTTATATATGAATACTAACAATTCTATAAATGAAATAACTTAAAAAGTTAATTCAGAAATATAATTTAGAAAATCTGTCATGTTTACTAAATCTATAACATCACAGTTCCCTTCACATAGATACATAGGTGCACTCCTACACATACAACAATGTTTACAGCTTAAATTAATTTTATTTATTTTAAAATTATAAATAATAAGGCCTATGCATACAGACATATTATTATTATTAGATGTGTGGGCAGATACACATACATGTACATACGCATAAAAATATACTCTTACAGATTAAAACAAACTATTGTAAGCTTATATACATAAACTGAAAGGGCTTGAACTAGGGAAAAAGATACTACTATGGCACACATAGGTGAAACAAAATGATAGACAACGAATACTGTTTCAATATATATATATATATCTGTAAAAAAATCTATTTTAACTATAAGTCTTTCTTTTATACTAAAAGCAAACTTGCATGAGTTGCTATATTAGATTTGTTCTTCAGGCTTGATATATGTCATATTTTATGCTTTCTTACTAATAATAACTGCTCTATGTCTTTTCCAAAATATTATATTCTTCTTTTGTGGTATCAGACTTTGTTTCTGTCTTTTCTAATTCAAGGCCAAATAATACTGTTTTGTCAAACATATTTCTATTTTGTTCTATAGCAAGGACATCATATAAGCCTTCAATAATATTTTTCTTTCTATATAAACATGCTTATTGCATTAAACAAACAAATTTAACTGTAGATTAATTAACTCTAGTATGTTTTCCAAAACATTTTTATCACAAATTCGAATACAATATTTAATTACACAATAGATGTTTTTTTTTCATATTGACATTTTAGCAATAGTTGTTTCCCAAACATTTATAAACTAGCATTAATTTATGAAGATTGGAAAAAAAGACAAAGGTAAAAAATCGTGACTGACCTTTGAAATATATTCTCTCACCTCTCTAATTAAATTCTATACAAACTTCAATAAAATAACTGGAAGTTACTATGAAAATTACCACAAGAAAAGACAAATTATTTATTAAGCCTGTTTGTGAAAGCAGGTGTAAAAGATTATAAAATACATAACGTTTATTAATCAACGTAGTTATTTCATGTTAACTATTAAACTTAAATAAATTAACGATTTTTTTTTTCATTTGATTACAGAGATTACAGATTTATCATTTTTTTATTTTATAATGAGTTATTTATTTATATAGTGCTATATTTTTAAAATATAGTAGTAATTAACAATCTCTCTACTATGCCTAAGCTTTATAGATTTAAACAATGAATACTTTTTTTTTAAAAAGTGTCATTGCATCGGCCGGGACGCGAACTCGCAACCCGGGCAACTGCCTGCAAGTGCAAGGCAGTCGCGCTGACCTCTCGACCACAAATGCAAGACAACAATGAATACTTTTTTATTCCAAATGCTTCAAATTTGCCTATACATGTATGCTAAGATTAAAAAGATAGCGTGGATTTATTCTATTTCTGTGTTTGAAAAGAAGATCATTCATTATGTGCTTAAATCTATAAAGCGCATGTGTAGTGCAGTGATCCTTAATTATTATTACATTTTTTAATTTAATACTTATATAAAAAAAGCACTCACATTTGTGTAACAAAATAGTTCATTGACCATACAAAATGTATTCAAATATCAAAATATTTTATAGATTTATCAAATCTATAATCAATTTCTACTTTAAATTGATATAAGTAAATGCTACACATATATAACTTTTGCGTGCATCTATCTATTGTGATCTATAAAATTAACAAATCAATTTATTCTTTAATTCTATTTCTATGATTTTATTAAGTTGTCTTTAATATATAGGGTAAATGAGCACAGACTTTCACTTGACCCACATCTCTCCACTATATCTTATAGTATTGCTACACTGCATCACAAACCCTCATGAAACACTAAAACTTTTGTTTGTCATTTGCATAGCGTATATTTTAATACGCCAATATGAAAAAAAGGAAAAATAAATAATAAATTAATATTGTCTTTAATTACTTTTAATAATAAATCTCGACATATTAACTCTTTTTATAAAATTATGTAATTCTTAAGCTAGCTCAATGCAATTAATTAGTTTATGTTTATTAATTTATATCTTTTCATCGGATTTCCAGTCAACAAGGAGTGCTTAATTAAGAATTTAACAATATTTGTAATTAATTAAAAAATTTGAAAACATCGCCGTCGCCCGGCTGCATATATAAAAACACATATAGCCGTGGGCTGTATAATTAAATCAGTTTGGTATTTGCCACAGCGGGGGATACCCAATTGCGGCTGCAGTAGTTTTGTGGGGTTTTTTGAAAAACACTATTTTATAGATAAATAGGGATCAAAATATAAAACAAGGTCAGTTTGCGATGTATATAACCAGAGTTCAGTTCACCTTCTTACATAAGCACAAAACAGTTTGTCATTTCAATGGAAGTTGTTTTTACATTAGATACTGTTATCTTTATTTTCATATTTTATCACAATTGTACAAGTGAATAATTGTGGTTTTGAAGACATAATTCTTCAAATTTTGAATCGATAAATGAAATGTTTCATAGGAAACGTTTAAAGCCTTTATGTTCAATCAGACTGCTTTTCAATTTTGGAATTACATCGGCATTGTGATACTAAAACGCAAAATTCATTACAAAAATATTTCTATGACATATATAATATCACAAAGTGTAACTAATTCTTCAAATCTAATATCACCCAACAAATGATACCAAAGTCTATTTCTGTGACTTTGTACAGGCAAAACCTTTTCTATCAAAAACGATAAACCGAAACACAACGTAGCAGCCACGATAGGACGATAACAGAGACAAAATTCAGGACATATAGCAAAAAGATATATAGCTATTTCAAAACTATTTTCAATTACTTCATCAGTTATGTACGGACATTCTATATTTTTGTCCAATATGTGATTTAGTGGAAGTTCAGTTACTAACGTTAAAGGGCCAGTTGAAAGACATGTACAAATAAGTTCTAATTTCCCGTTACATTTTGTACATTTGAAGATACATTACAAGACTATAAGCCTACTATAATTAGTTCAAACATTAAACGTATTGCTGTAAATGGGACGAGATATTTTCGATCGTAATATCGGCATGAGCGATATAGGATTGCAACAGCGACTTCATAAAAGTTGATATTTACAAACTCAAAAAGCATAAAAAATCTTTGATAGTTTACTATAGCAGAAGATATAATTACTTCATTCAATTTAAAAAGATAACCTGCACCTATTATGACACTAACAATTTTTTGGTGAAGGTACAGCTCTCCGAATTCAGACATTCTTCCACATCAAGAAGTTTGCAGCTTAAAATCGGTTAAAAAAAAATATTTAACCTAAACCCAACTAAAATTTTCCATAAAAAAATTTACTTCTCTATCTTCTGAATTACTGTTTCTAGAATCTGAAATGTTTTCTGAAGTTTTATTCAGTGGATTGCAATTTTCTTTCCAAGCCATTGTGGATTAATTTTTAAAAAAGTCCTAATAAAATTTTGAAACTATTATCTTAATCTTGAAATGATACCTTGTCGTGTATTTTATTGTTTACAACAGTACATAGGTTTATGCAAATAATAAAATATTCCAAGTACACGCTACTTTTAAATGGATTACACTATATGCTATATAAATATATGTCTTTTTATTTGCTGTGTGACTTGTTTTCACGCCTTGACGGAGTTACCTATTCATTGGCTCGATTCTCTCGTTATTCTAATGGTCCGCTCTTCTGTATTTCCACCAATCAATGTGTCCTCACGATTTCTCTATGGTCCGAGCTGTTATCAATTTCTCTATCCATAATGATATTTGCAAACTAATAATACCCCAGTGAAATTACCTATTAATAATCAATTATTAATAAATTTACATTTTATCAGCACCGTTCAAAAAATAGCGCTACTAAATTAGTCTCCATGTATAACAGAGTGAACGATAAATATATTTTTTTTAGCTTGATTTTTTTCAAATTAGAATTGTATATGTAGTAAGCTTTACTGATATACAAGTTTTCGATATACACAAATTTTGACTAATTAGCGAATTTTTGTACTTATACCTAAGGTATGGTTGTAATTCAAAATAAAATAAATAGAGTTCAATACCAATTGAGTTTACAATTGACATGCGTTTGTTCATATGTGTGATGTAGTTTATTTCTTCATTATAATCTAAAGCTGGGTGCTTAATTCACCGAAAGGTTATTAAAAATAATAATTTCGTTAAGCAAACAAACAAACTTCACAAATATGAATGATAAACACAAACGAAGGGGAAATCACTATTATATATAAATATGGGATTTATTTATGTATGTCATTTCTTGTTATTTTATTTTAAAATTGGGTATATATATATATATATATTAAATTTATACATATCTATAAAAAAAATTCATATTTAAAATCAAACGTTAACATGCTACATTTACAAGAAACATTGATAATATATAAAGGGTTTGAGTTCAGACTTTCACACGACCCTCAACCATCCACGCTATCTCATACTACTGATAGTATTAATCACACACATGTCGAAAAGATAATCCTATGAAAGTCTGAGTTCAAACCCCCTGTATAAGTGCAGGTATGAAAAAAGCATGTACTGTAGAGAAAGGAAAAAAATCATATTTCAAAAAACATTGATGTATTTTGCTGATTATTTTTCTTTTATGACTCTCAACGTAAGAAGTGAAATGTATTGCTACATAAGAAAGATGGCTTCATTGATAGTTAAACAAATTTGAATCCACATTTCATTTAGATCATAATGAATCCCATTACTTAAATAATCCTTTTGATCACGTTACAAATTTTTTGGAAGATATTTTTTTATAATATAGATTCCATCAGTACTTATAATATCAAAATAATAATGTTGATTTGGAAAATGCCTTATATCTTACTAGTCCTATAAATTCTAAAAGTAATAAAGCAGCTGCTGTTGTATTTTTATTACCTATCAAAAAGCTTGATTTTAAATGTTTACAATTGTAGTAGCAATGTATTACTGAATGTACCTCTCACTGTCTGCATAACAGGAGTGTGAAAAGACTGTAAAGGATTTTCATGCTATTATTTTATTAAAAATGAAAATTTAAAGCTTATGTATTAACGAATGTTATATTTATAATTATGATTTTAATTTTCGCATTTCAATTTTTCCTATTGATAGGAGCCGTATTGTTTTATTTATATTGTTAATGCAGATAGACTTTTTAAATTATCGATTGTATTTCTAATTCATCGCTAGTGGCGGGTAGCATTGGTGAATAAAATTTTAAATAAGAAAAATTAATTTTATATCCAGCATCCTAAATTAATAATCTGAGTGGAGTGATGATGATGATTGTTCTTCCATTACTTTTCAGCAGCGATGCAGCACATATAGCAAATGTCTATTCTCATATGTGTAACCATACAAACTCCATATACTTTACAGATAATATGGGTCTCAAGTGAGAAGAAATCCAAAACTATAATTTGAATAATTTGGAATCTGGTAAAATATTGTTTGGGGACTATAAAACATTATGCTTTACTATGCACACAAAATATGTTAGTAAATTAAACAAAAATCAGTCTTTATAATTTATTAAATTCTATTGGAATTTTAACCATAATATGACAAAAATCACCAGTTTAACCATCCATTACCTTGCCTCTTAATCATCAGCTAAATCACATAAGAGATCTGGAGTATTATTTTATAACCAATATCAGTAACAATAACTATTCAGCTACTGATATTAGCTTGATGATGGCAATTGAAATCCAGCTGAAACATACATATTTTACCAAGAATAGAAATGAATTCAAAAACTAAATTTGCATTTAACATCTTATATATATACTTTATTTTTATATTGTCTATTATTTATTTGTAATGAGCTAGAATTACCTCCAATATAACTTTTAATAAAGATAATAGAAATACCCATCCTGCAGCTGCAATTGGTGATAAATCAAACGTTAGAATGGGTACTGTCTTTACAACTATCTCTTGTCTATATATTGAAAGAAGCGTTTTAAACACCCAATGAATGAATTTTTGTATCAATCAAGAAATTTATTTCGTAATATTTAAATTTTGTGACTGTTTTCACTTGTTAAATCTGAAATTGCTTTCAATTTCAGCTTGTCAATGTTTCAAATGGTAAAAATAAATAATTTATAATATATTACTGCATCTATTATTTATTTGTAATTATATTAGGATCAATTACAGATAGGTGCCTTTTTAAAAAACAAATTTATATAATGGTAAACTGGAAATATTATAAATTAGAAAATTGTAATAATATTTTAATAATACAGCCCATCATCTTTTGGAGACAATACTTACAAACTAAGAGTTCTGATTAACATAACAAATGATTCAGTTCTCTTAGTGCTCATGTTTTATAAATTAATAACAATCAATTGGCTATGAGCTCATTAATCAGTATATTTAAACTATAAAACAATTCCTCTATTTACAGGTATATGAGAAAGTGTTCATTACATAATTCAAATTTATGATAAATTAGCCTAAGAGAGACTTAAAAACAATTCCATATTATAAATATCTTTGTTGTGTTTGGTCTGAATTGCAGGTTTCAGGCTCAAACCAACAGTGATATCAATAAAAATATGAACACCCAATAAATACAGTTGTATGTAGATAAATGTCGTTAATACTATGCTGGTCATGCAGATTGACTGGATTAACTTCTAGTTGTATATTATAGCATGCCTCATGAGTTCTAGTGTTAACTCTTCTAGCTGTACTGGACAGTTTGGCTCAAGTTTGTTAATTGACTTTCTGGTTGTACTAGACAGCTTGCTTCAAGTCTGCTATAGTCATAACAACTTCCAGTTCTATTATGGATTTGCCTCAGTGTAGACACATCAATAGTGACTATAGTAGAAACACTATCAGTGTTGGAAGTGGTTTTAATGGAGAACACAATCAGTTGTTCTTGTAGACAGATGTTCTCTCTTTTAAGAATGCATACTGTCATTTGGGTTAGACAGACATTCTCTCCCTCTCTCTGTCTATATATATATATATATATATTGTACCGGTCAAAACATGTTGATCCATCTAACATGAGCTGGAACTCAAAAAATGTATGTCAAACCCAGTCAAGCCCAAGATTTAGATCATGGACCAACCTGGATTCAAACCCATTTTCTAAGTACCAGGTCAAACACCTAATGAATAACATCATAATGATGGCACACAAGAATTTATTCTTAAGCCTGGCCCACTAGCAGAGCAGAGAAGACAATTAGACTTGCATACTATTTGTATCAAAACTTAACTACAGTAGATATTAGATAAATTGAGAATTGTGATATGTGTTTAAATTATTAACATAGGGTTTGAACCCCATTCATGAAGTTGATAGAAAGGCATATGCATGGTTAGATGTGTGGAAGTGGAGAAAATGTAATTCAAACAACTCAAATAAGTTAGTCAATAAAAATAGTTTAATAATATAATAAATTGATTACATACATTAGGATGTGCATGAATAAGCAATCTGCCAAGTGGTAGAGAATTATATACTGGTATTGATGCTAATGTTTCTCATATGCTCTTTTATTGATTGAATAATATATATTGACATGAACATACATCTTTAGTGGGTACAATATTAAGATGCCAATCATTTATTATAAAGATTACATAATATTGATATTAATGTTTTTATCTACAGTTCTGAAATGTGATGACTAACATATAATATCAGGGAGCATTCTCAGATTTATGACATTTACAATAAAACTATTTTCACGCCATTGCGGTCATGAAAATAAAGAAATACATTTTGAAATTATATTTTACTATGTATTAAAATGTTTACAAAATATTCTTTTAGTTGACATTTGGAAGTAAGAATGCTTTATTTTCCCCAAGGCATATACCTCTAAATACAGAAATAACAAATTACAATGGTGGGATTGTATAACAAGACTCGTATAATATTATTAATTAATGATACTAGTAATATTTGGAATTTTTATATATATTTGAGTAGAGGGAAAATTTAATATTACAACATCAAAACTGGGTCATGAAGCAAAAAGTAACAATAAACTAAGAAGTAGCAGTACTCGCATAATGGCAGAGAAATAAAAAAATAAGGTATGCTTCCAGACAAAAATGAAGTTTATGACCCACTTTTTAGGGCAGTGCATAGTGAAATGTTGTTGGGCATGGCATGGGAAAGATGTACTGGATTCACCAATGTGCAGAGACTTATTATCTGGAGAAGGTCTTGGGTAGCTCAACTATTCATGGAACAGAACATGAAGAGAAATCCATAGGTTCGATCCTGTTGCAACCCCCAGATTAGAAGCACATATATATATATATTCACAAAAATAGGCCAAATGGCACTAACGCAGTATGGAAAGATGTCTCTAATGTCATAAAGTGGTATTTAGTGCTTTAAAATAAATGACCCTCATTTTAATGCTATAATTATATGAATAATATGCTATGCCATAATAATATATGTATGGAGAGAATTCATTTAGTAAAAGAAACATTAAAATGTACCCCCCTTCCTTTTCTGCTATTTTAAAATGATTCAATCCTACCTTCATGGAATTTATAATAACTGGAATATTTAAGTATTTGATTTTTTAAGAGTATAAAAAATAAAGTAAAAACTAGCAAATATATAGAAAACAAATAATAGGAGACCCTTTCAGAAATGAGTAAATAACATTTTAAAATATTTCATAGCATTAATTAGCGTCAGTGATTGATTTACACTGGGTAGAATTACTTCAGTCTACACAGAGTTCAACAAACAACAATGTTATATTAAAACACAAAATAAAATGTTCATTTGTGAAAACAATCTGGTCAGCATATTGATTAATAAAACATGATCTGGAAGGAAGTTAATAACCTCAATCTATGGAGGGTTAATTAAAAAAAAGGGATTTTAGAAATTAAGCTCGCCAGGTTGCTTGAGATTGGCATATTAATAATGAACAAAACAGAAATATAAAATAAAATAATAAATGCATATAAATAAATGACCACACCAAAGTTAAACGA
The DNA here is from genome assembly GCA_028023455.1 of Epiperipatus broadwayi. NCBI lineage: Eukaryota > Metazoa > Onychophora > Udeonychophora > Euonychophora > Peripatidae > Epiperipatus > Epiperipatus broadwayi. Next base: position 19,344,776 of record JAQFVV010000007.1, on the reverse strand, counting down.
AGTTAGAGCATATGAGAGAAAATTAGATTTATAGAAATTATTTGAGAGCAAATTACATTTTTATGTAATAGAAATATACAAAGTTAAATAATTCATAAAGAAGTCTTGATAGTAGACTTCGAGATTAGTTAGACAGGCTAGATTTAGTTTCAAGTGGTGGCCTAAAAATAATTACCTTGTGCAATTTTAAGAGTCCATTATAAAAGTCTGGCTCATGCACAGCAGTAGCAGAAAATGACTGCCAAGAGTCAGGAAGGGTGATTGGCTTTCTATTCTTTCATCATCTTAAATTTCAAAGTAGTATGGAGTATGGTGGCAACACAGTTCTCTCAATAGTAAACCTCCTCTTAGTGTTTATAATCATCCTGCTAAGGTATTTGTTGAATGCTTTTAACTTTTATTTCTAGCCCAAAATCTAATCTTCAATCTAATAGAAATCTTACATTTTCTTTCTCTATTGTTCTTGGAGATGCAATTGTTAGATAATGTTCCAAAAATGTATTCAAATCTATTTCCAGATTGGAAATAGATTTAACAAAAATGTTTATAACAAAAGTACAATCCATTACTTTTATTCCCCATTTTATTTTTAGTAAAACTTTGATTAAAAATTCTTTCCCAAGACTAAAACAATATTATATTTCCACCCCTTTAATTATTTTTGGACAATTAACAGTTGCATCTTCAATCTTGGATTTTTCAGAAAGAAACAATTTAATAAAAAAATATATAAATTTTTTATATAAATGTACAATAAAATATTTATAAAATTAATATTTTGTTCGTATATTTGCTCCTGTAATATATATTGTACTGTTCAAAATATGTTGATCCATGTAACATGAGCTGGAACTCAATGAAACATACTTCAAACCCAGTTAAGCCCAAGATTTATATCAGGGACCAACCTAGATTGGAACCTGTTCCACAAGCCCCAGATCGAACACCTAATGAATAACATAATAATGATGGCACATGAAAATTAATTCTTAAATTCGGCCGAAAGAGACAATTAGACATATTTAACATGAAACAGTAAGATTCATATTCGAATCTTAAGTTTCACCTTTTTCTATCATCTCTCACTCACCGCTTTATCCTACCCAAATTTAAACTTTTTGGTATCGAATTGTGTGTGTAGCAATATTAAAAATGTATAGATGTATGTAGAATTCACCATAAACACGCACACAATTCGATCTCAAATTTAAGGCAATAAATAAAGATAAATAATATAATTTAGATTTCTTTTTTTAGTTATATAAAAATATATAATTTTAACTATTTATTTTGAATTGTAAAATTCATTATTTATTGCTTTGTTTAAATTTCATTTAGTAATAATTTTGAAATAGATTGTAATATTTAATTAAAAGTAAAAATAATCAGATGTTCCCTTTTGTATTTGAAATTTTAAAAGCAAAGGTCGGTGAGAGATAATAGATTAATTAAAAGAAAAATTCCCTAAAATGTAATTATAAAATGAAAATGTAAAATGTAAATGTAAACAATAGACAGGCAGTTTTCTCTATAATTAAACTTAACAAAATGCATTGATTATCCTCAGGGCAGATTAAGTGGAATCCAAAAATAAACTATAACAAAAATGTAAAAGATAAGATCTAAGAAAAGAGGCCATTTTAGACTTTTTAGAAACTTTCAGTGGAACTTTAGCTTTGCTCTCGAGCAGTTGAGAGTCTCCAATGATATATATTGTTTTTTATGTGCCACAGTATGCATGAGTAGAAAGCGCCCAAGACTATTCTCCCTGGAGATGGTTGATTGTTTGCCGAGAATCTACGCCCATGCCCTTCATAAAAGCAACCAAAGAAGATCTGCTGCCCTGAACAATTATAAAACTGCTGCTGCTATTCAAGTAATTAAATCACCTAAATACTATAAAGAACTGCTAATGCTAGAATCATGAACAATTTGCTACTGACCACTGAATCGGAAAACTTCTCATAAAACAGGTACCTTTATCCAAATTCTCTCTATAAACTGTAAAATTCTCATTTGTAATACTATAAATTTAATAATTAATATGTAAATTTCTTTAACAATCTAGCCTGCCTAACTCTACCTTTCTTGGGTATGTATTTCTAAAATCTACATTTTATTATATAATTATCGCATGCTCATAATTTTCTAAGTATAAATCTATGATTGCTTGAAACAGTGGATGCATGTCAAATTTTCATTAATATTTACTTTCATAAATAACTTAATATTTTCATATAAATCGACATGCATTCAATGCTTCATTTATTGTAATGCAGTGGTCTACTGCTTAGCAAATGGCTGTCATATTAGTTATAATAATCACCCAGTTTACATATTGTTTTATATTTTATTAAATTTTAATTAGTAATTCCATAAATCGCATTTCTTTGAGAGTTGCAAACATTCTTTATTAAATGTTGATAATGTAGGGCCGAGTTATAAAATATATTTAAATTTTAACAGAATCATCTGAACATTATACATGTGTTACGTTTTAGAGACGCAATGACCCATTACAAGCCTTGAATATTCTGGATTCTATAGGGTTGAAATTAACCCCAGTTGTCCTACACAAGCGGACATAATAAATGCTGCCAAAGGGCTTGACGAAAGTCATGCAGCCAGCAGGAAATCATGGCATGAACCACTTGTCCATGGTTATGCTTATGTGATACCTTACATCTTTGGGCCTATGGCAAATGCCAACCCGTCATTATTATAAACTCATTCATGGCTTTGCAGTTTCATTATACTGCCACTTCCTATTGCCTTTCTAAATGTACCACAAGTTTCTTTTATTAACTGTATTATTCTATGTATAACTCCATCCCTGCATTAGTGACATAATTCACTCTCAAATAAATGTTTGCCCCTAGTTATTAGTAAATATCTTTAATTAAATAAATATATGTCCACTGCTACTATTATAAATCTTACTTTATACTCTTGTATTGCAAAAGTATAGATCCCTAAAGGCATGCCTTAGAAATACTTGCTCGGGAATTTTAGGTAGCTAGATTACATCATCAAATAAATGTATTTCTCTTTGTAAACATAACAGTATTGGAAAATACTGCTACTGAGATCTTAAATATAAAGTATTATTGGTAAAATTATTTTGCATAAACGTTTCTAAATAAATAAATGTATTTCTTTAATATATAACAGTATCGGAAAATTCCGTTACTCAATTTTAAATATTACCAAATATTATTAGTAAATGATTTATTATTAAAATGTTTCAATAAATAATGTTAAACTATATGTCTGCTGTTCTATCTTTATTTATTCGATACCCATTCCATATAATATTTCCTCGATTCTGTAAAATATAAATATTTAATATTGCTGTTATTATTGGCTAACTCGAAATAAAATTCTTGATTCTCTTGCATATCCCTGACCACCATGCCTAAAGAAATATTTGCTAATGTCACATCAGATGCGTTGTTTCATAGATTGTATTGTGGAACCGATTAACTATGTTCAAACTCAGTACTACGGGTGGATTCGCTACCTAGATGGTGCTGCAGTTCTGTGTGGTGGTCGAATTCAGCACTATTTTGACGAATCACACATTTCTGACTGTTACAAATAAAAGAATGCATATATATGTTGGAATGTATGAAAGTGGAGAGGACATAATTCAAACTACATAAGTTGCTTGAAAAATAAAATATTTATTTGAATGTGCATGACAAGATAATTTACCCAGAGGTAGAGAGTGACATACAATTGACCACGCTATTATGATTCATACGCTCTTATGAATAAATGACATATTATATGTAAATAGGTATATTTGATGGGTGAGTTCAAGATGCCAATCATTTGACTACAAAACAAACTTGCAACATATTTGAATTAACACTTTAGTGGTGGTTCTGAAAGGTGAGGATTAATGTACAAATTTATGGAGCATTCTAGGAACCATTATACATATTACATAACTATTTTTACCCCATTTTGGTCGTGAAAATAAAAAAATGCATTTTACAAATGGTTTACTCATTAAGGATAATATTTGTGAATATTTAATAAAACAACATACATTTAAACCAAGTTTATTTGCTTAGTGAACAAAATATTTTTAACCATTTTTTAAATTCGGATTTAAAAAAAAAAGAATGCTTTACCTTTCTAACATAAGTATACTCTTAAATAAATGGAATAAATTGCAATGGGGGGGATTTTTAAAAGAGGAAGAAAAACAACATTATTACTTAAACTATTCACTATTATTAAAAGGATATATATACATAAGCAAAGTGCAATTTTATTGTTATAGCATCGAAATGAGGTCATTAAATAAATTAATTAATAATAATGAAAAGTAGTGGTGCTGATATGAAGGCAGAATAATATAAAGTGATATTGTGCTTCTGAATGAAGAAAATGAAGTGGCTAAGAGTCCCTTTTTTAGGGCACTGCTTAGAGAATTTTAATTAGGCTTGGCAAGATCCCCAGGGTTTTCTGGTACAACCAATGCATGAGGCCTGTTATATGAAAATGATCCCAGAAAGGTCAACTGTCTGCAGGATAGGGCATGAAGAACATCTGTGGGTTTGAACTCATCCCAACACTCCAGGCTAGAAAGCATGTAATATAAAAACAGCCATATATCAGCAATTCACCATAACACTATGTCTTTAATGACATAAAATGGAAGTTACTATTTTAAGACATGAAACTCACTCAAATGCTATAATTTAGGTAATTAACGATATGCTATGTAATATATATGGGAAAGATTTAATTCATATAAAATAAATTTTAAAATTACCCCTCTTTCCTTCCTTGCTATTTAACATATTGAAATCCCACCCTCGAAATTTTATTACTTTAGAATAATCAAGTCTTTGAAATATTAAGAGTATAGCATTGTAATACGAATAATATAAAAAGGAATAACAATAAATCACTTTTTGAGAATTAAGTGAGCAACGTATAAAATTATTTAATAGCATTAATTTTTCAGTGATTTAAAAGTTATACATAAATAATATCCTTTAAATGCATAAAGAAAATCATGAAACTAGATTAACTTGAGAAACTATCTCATGAGCATATTAATTAAGAATGTATGTAAATCTAACTCAAAAGGGATGGTTTTTTACTAACCTTGACCCAAGGGGGTCTGAGTAGATAGGGAAAAATAACTTCATACATTAGGCTTGCAAGATTGTTTAGATTGGCAACTTAAAATAATAAAATAAAACATAGTTTAAAATTAAGAAAGGAAATGCACCAAAATTAAAGAAATAATAGCATATGAGAGACTTTACATATAAAAGAAAAATTATTAGTATGAGAGCAAATTTACATTAACAGTTAAGAAAAACATTGAATTTAACAATTTAAATAAGAAATCAGGATAGCCAAGTTTGAGATTAGTTTTAGAAGGAATTAGATGTAAATTTCATAGGTGGTTCTTAGATTAATTACCTTGCTATATTAAAGAATCCATTTTGACAGTTTGGCTCCAGCATGGCAAAATTAACAGGATTCAGATGATTTCCAATGTAGTAGCAAGTTTCCATTAGGCATTCCTCCATTTTTAGACCATACTTTCTCTCATTTTTGGGGCATCAGCAAGATGATTACTGGTGGTGAGAGACTGACCAGCAAAGGTGAGGAAAGGAGATTAGTTTGATTACTAATTCAACATTTTGGGAAAAAACAGCATGGAATATTTTGGCAATAGATAATTTACCAACTAATTCTGTCCCCATGGTTAAAAATCTGCCCATTATATACTGCCCTCAGGTATTTTAAGAATGCTGTGAAATATCCTTTTTTTAAAATTTCATTCACGATTACTGTCTAGTAGGATTTTTTTCATATCCTTTACCTATTGTTTTTGGAGATGCAACCATTAGATAATTTGTCCAAAAGTATATTCAAATATATTTCCAGATTAGAAATAGATTTAACAAAAATGTTAATTTCAAAAGTAGAAACTCTTAATCTGATTTACCTTTTTACTTTTAGTATATTTTAATTATACATTCTTTCCCAAAATTAGACAATGTAAAATTTTTACCCTTTTAATTATTTTTGGACAATTAACAGTTGCACACTCCATCTTGAAATTTTAAAAGAAAAATACAGTTTTTTGAAAGAATTTAAATGGAAAGTTTTTTTTTTACAAATTTCAAAAAAAATATTTGTAAAATTAACATCATGTTAGTAATTGTTCCTATTATATATATATATATATATATATATATATATATATATATATATATATATATATATATATATATATATATATATATATATATATATAATAACCTACACCCCCAACACTGCTCATATACATTACATGAGGGAAATGCCCAGGCGCCAGTTCTATTAATGAATAGAACAATATAACAAAATATATGATACAAAATTATTACTGAGACTCTTCAATTAAGTCTATGTTCAGCTCAGCTCATTGGGAGGCTATAGGAAGTTCATAAGATATATGATTATAAGTAAATGAAAGAAGAATTATTACACAACATTAAATATAATGTAAATCCTTTTTATTAATTAATTGCATGATAAAGAATCACAATGTTTATTTATACGATCTATTAAAATATTCTTTCAACTTAATTTCTTCCTTCATCCAAGTATAACATATATCAGCTTGCTATAATTATATTCCTAAACAATTCTATGACTTGGCATATCACAATCTAAACATCTACTTTAATGCCAATCAAGAAATAAACAATAAGGTCTCAGGGAATTTAACAAACACAGTTGAATTAAATAAATACATTAGCCCATAAGTTATAATTCTAAAGTACGATAAAATGTAATGAAACAAATTGACTAAATATTTTACTACGTTTCAATAATAAAATAATGACAGAAATAGGGTATTTTAATCTCATATCATTATCTAACAAATATACTAACTTGGCAACCTTTCTAATATGTTTGTCCAGTGGCAAATGTTCCTTATAATGTTTGGATTAAGAAAAACAATATTGTCAGACACCAGCAGATTTAATATTAAAACTCTAAAATAATATATCTATTTTGTAATAGATTTATGAAATGTGGAGATGTGGAAATGGAAACACGAATGTACACAAGAATAACTCAAGACACAGTTTTTAAGATTTTAAATAACTAAAACAAATTATTTATTACAATAAAAAAAAATTTAGTTTAACATGATATTTTTACAATAGGACTATTTGTCTTACAGATTTTTAAATTATCCAATAAACTTTGAGCATCAGTTTGGGATTATCCCTATTATCAAAGCAAATTAACAACAAACTTAAATATTCTGACTTCGAACATATGCTTTGCCTACATGTTTCATCTACATGACACTAAATAAACAACATGTTATATTCTTAGCACAAAAAAATATTTTTGAGAGGATATTACTATTAATAAAATAAATCAAATTAATTATATTTGGCTCTCAACAAAGCAACTTTCTCTAATTGACTAAATAATCACTTTCAATTACATATACCTTTCATGCATAGCAACAAAATCATGTTCATTCTAATGATTTGATGATTTATAATCTTTATTTAAATAAATACACTGTATTTTAAAATATTTATTTCCCATTTTAATCTCAATAACTTTATACTTCTATTTAAATGAATGTAATGTATTTCAAAAAACATTTATTTCTCATTTTAATTTCAATAACTCTATATTTTATATACATGATATTATTTATATTACACGTGTGTGTGCATGTTCAAGCAGCAATAATACAAAATAATATCCTCTACAAACTCTCCATTCATTGAGAAAATATCATATAATTATTTTATTTCGGACAATATCATAATTCATCAATAAAAAAAGACACTAATACTACTTCAAGAATTAATTTAACAATTTATCTGGCCACCTATTGATTAACACATATCTATGTTTTCATGATTATACAGACTATACATTATAAGGGAAATCTACATGAGGAGCAGATAAACTCTTACAGAACACTTCTACAATAATTCATCTGATTCTAAATACACTGTTGGTGGGGAACCTTTCCTCATCACCACGAATCTAAGAAAAATGTCACATAACTTACTAAATATCATTTAATCATACTTCAACAATAACTCATCTACTTTTAAATACACTATTGGTGGGAACTTCTTCCTCATCACCAGGGCTCGTAAGAAAACATCACTTCAAAAAATATCATTTAATCATACGCGTATAATATAAACTAGGCTCTACTCATGGAAAATTATTAACATATACTAAATAAGCAAAATCTTTTATCCCTACAAACATTATAATGCAATCAGATTTCTTTCCATTCTCATAGCTTTTCTAAATATCGAACATTATAAATGCACGCTGGCAGATAAATACATACAGATGACATACCAATCCGTTCAACTCAGTAGAATATAACAGCATCTGAAATTTATACATAACACATTCACAAACTGAACTTTATCAAACAAGTGTCATAATTGTGCAAAACAGACACACACCCGTGAATAAAAGTATATATAAAATTAACTCTAAATTACACACTATGCAGGCAACACAGTAATTAAATATTGCATTAAGGTATAACTTTTAATTTGGAATAAGTTTTAGGTTACTTTTAAAATTTAATAGTTATAATTATTACGAACAAACTTTCTTTCATATCTAGCAAACTATTTCTATTATACGTTCGTTGATTTAAAAAAGAAAAAAATTTCACTTTGAGATAATAAAGTATACAAAATAAATATAAACCTCTCTAACAATATATTTTAAAAAAATTTCTTTCTTTTACCTTTGTAAAAGAAAAATAAGACGTATTTGTACAAAATCAATTTTTTTACCAGCGTATTCCTCATTTGGATACGCTTCGGAGACGATCTAGAAGGTCAAAATAACTCAAATTATAAATAAAACATAATAAGTAAGCCTATCTATCTATAATATACATTAATAATGATAAGCAATAAAAAAATAAAGATACAAAAGTTATTAGTTTTGTAACTTAAAATAAAAGTTCACTTGCAAAGCTCTGCTCCAGATTTATGAAACAATATGGGACACATTCCAAACTGAATTTAAATTAAAATAAATTGCTGTAGGATAACTTAAAGTGTAATCATAACTTAAATATGACCTAGCATCTCCAATGTTCATAACATAGTTATTTGAGTTACTATATCATACATAAGCAATCAATTTCTCTTTTATTATGACGAAAATACAAGACAACTTTAACTACAGTTGAACAGGAATTATCTTACTCATTCCATTGTAGTTCTAAATTAGTACGCAATTACTTTTAGTAGTTTTCTTGAATAGCATTTGACACTTTATAATTTATTATATGCCTGGTTTGTTCTTAAATATTGTCAATTAAGATACCATGATTCGTTAGTAATTCCACAATTAATAATACTTTGTTTTATTTTCCATCTTTATCGAAGAGAACAAAAATTACCTGCATTTCTATCCTTCCATTCGGTTTAAGCAAATACTTAATTTGAAGTAGCTCACATTTTATTTCCTTCATTTAAAATACATATTATTTCCAGAAATATCAGACAAATAAATACTGTCATCTCTCTATGATGTATTTAAACATGGCATGATTTATCAAAATATGCATATCCTTAATTTTAAGTTTAATCCTCACAAAAACATAACATGGAAAATAGTGAAAAATTAAAATATATTCTGTAAAATAGTTCTGCATGCATTTTACAGATATATTAAAAGACACGCGTTGGTTAATGATACAACAATAATATTTATACAATTTATTCTTATTTAAAACGACAATTAGATGAAATAATGTAGAATGGACATTATCAACATACATTTTCAACAGAGCAATAGTTATGAAGTGGTTAATTCAAAATGTTCAAATCAAAGAGAGCAAAGTAAACTAATGTACCTTTTTTAAAATTTTAGAATTGCATTCTAATTAACTATTCCCATAATAAATTTCTTAAGATCCTTTTGAAGTTTTACTCCAAAGCCTTTTTAAAATCAATTTGACTTCAGCAACTGGCTTTAAATTTCACAATAATGAGCCACTGTACTAGCTACAATTACAATACATAATAAGCAAATTTTTTACTGGAGATCTTTGTTAAATAGCTCTCTTTAGCAAAAGGTCATTTCCCTTCACAAAGTTACTCCCATGCTTCTTTTCTATCTAAGCTAATTACATATTCAAAAAAAATATTTTCTAAAAAAAAAAAATATCACTCTGATTAAATCAAGACAAAAATATTAATAAAATAAATAGCTTTTACAAACTTGAAAGAAAAATGAATATTAATTAACTATTAAACAAAAATGATTAATAATTTATTTAATTTGTAAAATAATTCATTGATTCAACTATCTATTAATCATTGGAAAGAAATATATATTTGTTAAATTATTTAAGATAATTATTGTAATTTAAATGTTTTTTATTGTACATGTACTATTGTTTGCTGTTATTAAAAGATGAAAATGAAATGAAAATGATGCAGAGTCATACAGCATACACACGCACTGCAACCTAAATATTAAACTATCTTAACTAAATATAATTTTAATGGCTATTAATTGTTGACAAAAGGATAAGTATTAATGAATAAAGGATTTTGAAACTATTCAACCAATATTATACTAACAGAAAATAACTGCATCTTTCTGACAAAATGTATTAATTCCATTAATAAACAACCCCTCTTCCTTACATTAAATAGCTCATTAACCACACTAATAATAATGAATACTTATAAAGTGGTCAATCAACTGCATAAGCAATCCATATTTATGCTTTAAACAATTTTCCAGCAAAAAAATTAAAATTCTAAGGCTATTTCATTTTTTTAATATAAAATAACCATTCAATGCAGATACAAAGTATGTCAATTCTTTGTGCCCATTCAGATGGTCACAATATATATATATATATATATATATATATATATATATATATATATGTTATAATATATATATATATATATATATATATTATAACAGTTGGGGAAAAGATGGAATCTCATGGTATCTGCCATACAGGGCACCACCAGGCTACTGGAACCTGGAAAATTTATATAGTAGGCAGATACCCAAGTTAAAAATCCAACTTTTAATATATTGACTGTCAGCCCATGCCATTAGCTCATGGAGTAGCAGAGGTTTAAAACATATTTATTAAAATATATTTTTAATAAAGATAAAAAAAATAAACTAGATCACTGCCAGTACTAATAACACAAAAGGTTTTATTCACACACACACACACACACACACACATATATATATATATATAGGTGACAACAAACAAACTTAAAAAATAATTACTATAAAAAAAAATATACTTTATGTTTCTTTAGTATTATTATCATTTAACTTTAATTTTTAACCTTGGAATGTTGAGCATAGATAGTCCAACTAGACGATGCACTTAAAATATTTTTAAATCATTTCATTCCAGGCTAAAAGTCTGCAGATACACCAACACTCACTTCCTGATATATATACACAACCAATGCAATGTGAACATGTTAGCATAAAACCACACTGTCAGGAATGTGCATCTGACAGGGTGATATTATTTGTAGAACATATCCTTCAACCAGTACAGGAATGTGCATCTGTCTGGTGAAGGAATTATGCATATAAAATAATAAAGAGAAAATGCTATGTATGGATGGGAGAGCAGTCTATTTTGACGACTTATAGTCTCTATCCATAGAGCTGAAAAAGGTCAATGTCGTGGGAAGTACACATCCATTTCAATGCCATGACTACATCTTTGGAGTCATGGATTCAGTTGTGCAAGTTGCCCTGTATGCTAACACACTTCAAATTACATTAATACAAACATCCATATATCCCTCCACCAGCATTGACACAACTACGAAACAAATAGTCCGAAATCAAAACTCCTTTAAGCTAATATATACCTAAATGAGTCTAAGCAGCCATCTACACCCAACTTATATTTAAGTCAATTTACTAATTTAATTTATTACACAAAAAAATATTCAGTTTAGGGTAGTTAACTTATTTTAAAATCATGCATTGCATTCAACTTGTTTTTACATCAAATAATATGTTTGACCTATTTTTAAAATTTAATAATGCACAAATAATGATACATATTTGATTTTATCTTTAAATTCACTTGCAATTGCAAACTTCTGCCCTATTACTAACAGACCTTATACTAAGCATATATAAAAAATATATATAGTACTTTTTTTTTAAATATTATGTTTAAACTTTAAATAAGACTTTTAAAATTGTCATGTTTATAAAAAATAAAGTTCAGGTTTGATGAAGAGAAAGTCTATAGTTCATATTTAAAGAAAAATAAAGTTTGAAGATTTTATATTAAAGAGACTTTATATTTCATTTTTATAATTTATACTTTCCTTTCTCCAGGCTTATTCCTTCATGATGAAGATCTGAGTTTATGCAAGGGCCATTTCTTGTGGACAATGATGATTTATGGTTTATGAGGATTTCTGAAGAGGGGATCCGTGGAGATGAAAGCTGTCTTTAGCCTGCTAAACCAAAGCAAAAGCGATGAAACAGATTACATTTTTGGTAACGGTGGCAATAACTTTTTAAATTTTTTTACTTTTCTGCAATGACAAACAAATTCACAATTCTAATTTTCTAATTAATTATTTCTTTTGAATTGTTCCTTTTATAGTCTTGAAGCATCTTATCTCAAAATACACGGATCCATCTGACATATTTCATAGATGTATTTCATTGGTTCATTGGGTTTGTGGCTAAGTAGATTTTTCCACTAAGGTCTGTGTATATCTCTTGTGCAGGAAAAGCAAGTCTTTTGTTTCTATCTCTTGACTCTTATCTATTTTGTAGTAATCTTTTTAATGGTCATTTTGCCCTAAGAACCTGTTTGTAATTTAATTTTAAGATTAAAAGTTTTTTTTATTATATTTATTTAAGATTAGACTCTTTGCTTCGATTCTAAAAAAAAATTTTTAAACTTATTTTATTTCAATATTTAAATGAAACTTATTAATTCATTATTAGATATTTACAAAAAAAAATGTAAGTACTAAAATTTAAATGTAACATAAATATATCCCGTTACAATATATATATATTGAACCTGATTGAAATCTGATTCAATTGCGTTATCGAAAAAAAGAAATTTACTAAGCTTTTAAGTTTCATTAAACGTAAGGTTTAAATTTCATTATTATTTAAACAGAATGCATGTATCAAAATACACATGCATTTATATGTAAAACGGATTTTTTTAAAAATGTTTATCGATTTATTTTAGAATAATTCTTATACCGCCTGTTTTTAAATCCATTTGATTTAAAAACAAGCTGGCTAGCTAATTGCATTCCTGTTGCTTTTATTTTAATTATTGTAAACAATTTTTGATAGCGGAGATTTGATTTTTATGTTGTTGTTTTCATTTCAATAAACCCTGGGTGGAATTCTTAGATAGATTGAGCGGGAGATTAATATTTGCCCTGCCTAAGGCGTAGAAATTGGACAACAAGTAAAGTGTTCATGGGAAATGGATCAACGTATAAATAGTCCCGAAAATTTGGAGTGAGTTAATTCATTATTCGTTGATAGACAAGCTGTTTACCAAGTGAGAATTTATATCAGCATGGACATTTAATTTCTTAAAGGACATCAGCTGTGATTAAATACTTTTGCCTACAACAAAATGAAAAATTCTATACTTGTTACCACCACCCAAATGGCTTGCCAACTCCACTAAAGACAGATTCCTGACTTCCAAGTTTGCTCCGGTAATGCCTTGAACACCTAAAAGAAAGCGGAATCTCTCTACATCTACCTTGCTGCCTAAAGAACCTGAAAATGAACTTAAGTAAAAATGCGCACTCTCCGTGAACATTGCTTTTACCGAAAGCTAATTATTTTCGTTTTTATTCTTCCCAGGGTAAATTAATTCTCATTAAATCTCTGCTCAATCTAATCATAAATATGTATTCCTAACAATATAGCCTCATATTTAATATTTGCTGTGTTTTCCAATATTTTATAGTGTGTCTTGGAATCTTAGTTTTAAGATTACAAGTTGCTTTCAGTTTTTGTTTATTGGAGAGTGACGAGTGAGTTTCCTATTTTTATGTAAGACTTTTATAAATGCTTTAGCGGTCATGCATTTTAAATGCTTACCTGTAATTATTTAGCATTCAATAATTAATTTTTATACTCTACATTTGCGCTTTCGCAAACCTCCGAAAATCTTTTGGCTGGCGACTTTATCGTCTAATTTGCCGCAGGTGGAGATTTCGTTTCTAAGATCTCTAAAAGCGGAAATTAGAATTGTGTTTTTCTTTGTAATTTTATAAGTCATCAGCAGGAAGATAAAATTTATCCTTTCTTAAATTGCAGGTGAGCAATACTTTCGTTCTGCTAAAGTGTTTGCAACATTTAAGATTTTTGTACTCCGTGCACTCTCCGATAGATTCATTTGTGTATTTATTACATGTGCTTTAAATTTATCAGAGCGTGTACTCAGAATTTGTTTGTAAGTTTATTTTCTTTTTGTTATTTGCTGGGACAGACGTAACTGTTTTTCTAATCATTTACTTGTCTCTTATTGAGACCATTAATTATTAATTTCAAAGTAATTTTCACCAATCGTTTGGCTGGGATTCACCAGTTTAATTGTTTCTTCATTTCAATGATATTTTTCGATTGTTCTTGGGGTGGATCAATCGCCATTATTTTAAACGTAGTAATTGGTGCAGTTCATACCGATATAAGGACATTCAAGATCTGACCATGTTTAGATCTTGAACAGCTCATCGGCACTGGTTCTTTGATCTATTTCAAGGGCATATGGTTTAAGTATCTGAAAGGGAAAACCAGTGTTTAAGTGAATCCTCTGCTGAATGAAATTTGCTTCCTCCCTTTTAACTTTGTTTATTAGAAGATCAGTCAGTCTGTCATAGCTTTGCCTTTAGTATTTCTGGTACACACCCGAGTTAACTCACATTTATTATGTCATAAACTTATATTTAATAATTTATTTTCTCATAATAAAATTTATAAAATATGTTTAACTTAATTTGGCTGACGTTTGTCTTTGTGCTTTTGTCTCAATTGTCTAAACAATTTAAAAACTCTGGTTTCTCCCTGAGTCTAGTCGGTGCAAACCATCATCATCATCTATTCTGATCACAGTAAACAAATCTTCCAGATACATAGTGGTCTGGTGGCGCCCTCTGTTTCAGAATAGATTGAGTATCCGGTATATAGGATAATAATTTTTAGCGCTACCAACGTGAGGCTTCGAGTTTTCAAACTCATATGAGATTTTGTTTAGACAATTGAGAAAGATTTCAGGTGTAAGAGGCAAGATCTAGTAGGTGGAGGTTCGGTTTTGATAATTATTGCATGTATTTTGGAGCAGTTTGGTAGAATGGGGTTCATCTTTCTTTTAATGAAATAATTTATCAACTGTAAAAGTGTATTTTCAAAAAGTCTGTCGGAGTAATTTTATTTGAAGAGTTAAATATAGTTCGTCTTTGTTTTGAAATAATTTATAGAAAACAGTAAATAGCGGTTTATTTGCTATTAGATTTTAGATTTTCTTTTAAGAAGTTAGTATTGCGAATTTAATTTGTGTCGAAAATGGAAGTCAACGAAGAAAGCGACAGGGCGGCATTTGTAGAAGAAAGTCCTGTCTCATTTAAAAACCCTCAAATTGTAGAAAAAGAAGAAAGTGGGTCACAGATGATGATGAAGATGTTGATGAAGTTAGTAATAGAAATGAAGGAGGATATGAGTGAATCCAAGAAAAGTCAGCAAGCAATGATGGCAGAGTTTAAAGCGGAAATGAAGGAAGAAATTAGTGAAGTACAGCAGGGCCAGCAGGCAATGAAGGAAGAAATGATTAGGGAAATGAAAGAAATGAGATGAGAAATGATGGGAGAAGTAGAAGAAACTCAAGAAGTAGAAAAAGTTGAGGTCATAAAAGATATAGAAATTAAGGTAGCACAGGATAGTGTTAGGACAGAAAAGGTGGAAATAAAGTTAGAAATAAGCACAGATGGGTTACAAGTAGAAAGTGTGGTGGAAAATTTAGTAAATGTAAATAAAGCAATAGAAGAAAGTTATAAGGTAAAAACAGAAAAGCAGGTAGAAGAGTCTTCGCGTGAAACTAAAAATAAATTGTTTTTAATAACTGTTTGTTTTGAATATGAATTTGAAAAGAAGAAAAGAGTTAAAAAAAGATTAAGAAATATGATTTTGAAGTTGAAATAGAAGCCATATACAGAAAGATTTTGGGTCAAACATTCAAAAAGTTCATAGACGATAAATTATTTCCGTATACTAATGCTGATAGTACGAGTAATAAAAGGGGACACTTAGTAGAAAGGTGTTTTGCTAGGCCTAAAGATTTTCAGACATATGAGGTAGAAAACAAAATAGAACGTGAAAGAGATAAGAGAAAATTATATAAGCTAAGAAAATATAGGAGAGGGAAAGGAACTTATTTTAGTAAGTTAGTAAAAGGAGTAAAAGAACCGCCAGACAAAAGTTAAGGGTTCAGCATTTAGCAATCGGACGGATTGTTTTTAATAAAAATAAAAAAAAAATTTTTTTGTTAATGAATTACGAGAATGGAGAAAGGTTTTGATTCAAATGAAATATTGTTTTGTTTTTCATGAGTGCGAGGCAAACGTTCGGCCGAATTTCTAAGAATATTTTAAAGTGTTTATAGTTTAAAAAAAAAAAAGTTACAGGAATGTTTTTTTTTTTTTTTTTGATCACGTTTTGAGGCAGTTGAACCTGATTGAAATCCGATTCAATTGCGTTATCGAAAAAAAGAAATTTACTAAGCTTTTAAGTTTCATTAAACGTAAGGTTTAAATTTCATTATTATTTAAACAGAATGCGTATATCAAAATACACATGCATTTATATGTAAAATGGATTTTTTTAAAATGTTTATCGATTTATTTTAGAATAATTCTTATACCGCCTGTTTTTAAATCCATTTGATTTAAAAACAAGCTGGCTAGCTAATTGCATTCCTGTTGCTTTTATTTTAATTATTGTAAACAATTTTTGATAGCGGAGATTTGATTTTTATGTTGTTGTTTTCATTTCAATAAACCCTGGGTGGAATTCTTAGATAGATTGAGCGGGAGATTAATATTTGCCCTGCCTAAGGCGTAGAAATTGGACAACAAGTAAAGTGTTCACGGGAAATGGAGCAACGTATAAATAGTCCCGAAAATTTGGAGTGTGAGTTAATTCGTTATTCGTTGATAGACAAGCTGTTTATCAAGTGAGAATTTATATCAGCGTGGACATTTAATTTCTTAAAGGACATCAGCTGTGATTAAATACTTTTGCCTACAACAAAATGAAAAATTCTATACTTGTTACCACCACCCAAATGGCTTGCTAACTCCACAAAAGATGGATCCCTGACTTCCAAGTTTGCTCCAGTAATGCCTTGAACACCTAAAAGAAGCCGGAACCTCTCTACATCTACCTTGCTGCCTAAAGAACCTGAAAATGAACTTAAGTAAAAGTGTGCACTCTCCGTGAACATTGCTTTTACCGAAAGCTAATTATTTTCGTTTTTATTCTTCACAGGGTAAATTAATTCTCATTAAATCTCTGCTCAATCTAATCATAAATATGTATTCCTAAACAATATAGCCTCATATTTAATATTTGCTGTGTTTTCTAAGATTTTGTAAAGTGTCTTGGAATCTTAGTTTTAAGATTCTAATTTGCTTTCCGTTTTGTTTATTGGAGAGTGACGAGTGAGTTTCCTATTTTTATGTAAGACTTTTATAAATGCTTTAGTGGTCGTGCATTTTAAATGCTTACCTGTAATTATTTAGCATTCAATAATTAATTTTTATACTCTACATTTGCGCTTTCGCAAACCTCCGAAAATCTCTTGGCTGTCGACTTTATCATCTAATTTGCCACAGGCGGAGATTTCGTTTCTAAGATCTCTAAAAGCGGAAATTAGAATTGTGTTTTTCTTTGTAATTTTATAAGTCATCAGCAGGAAGATAAAATTTATCCTTTCTTAAATTACAGGTGAGCGATACTTTCGTTCTGCTAAAGTGTTTGCAACTTTTAAGATTTTCATACTCCGTGCACTCTCCGATAGATTCATTTGTGTATTTATTACATGTGCTTTAAATTTATCAGAGCATGTACTCAGAATTTGTTTGTAAGTTTATTTTCTTTTCGTTATTTGCTGGGACAGATGTAACTGTTTTTCTAATCATTTACTTGTCTCTTATTGAGACCATTAATTATTTATTTCAAAGTAATTTTCGCCAATCGTTTGGCTGGGATTCACCAGTTTAATTGTTTCTTTATTTCAATGATATTTTTGATTGTTCTTGGGGTGGATCAATCGCCGTTATTTTAAATGTAGTAATTGGTGCAGTTCAAACCGATATAAGGACATTCAAGATCTGATCATGTTTAGATCTTGAACAGCTCACCGGCACTGGTTCTTTGATCTATTTCAAGGGCATATGGTTTAAATATCTGAAAGGGAAAACCAGTGTTCAAGTGAATCCTCTTCTGAATGGAATTTGCTTCCTCCCTTTTAACTTTGTTTATTAGAAGATCAGTCAGTCTGTCATAGCTTTGCCTTTAGTATTTCTGGTACACGCCTGAGTTAACTCTCATTTATTATGTCATAAACTTATATTTAATAATTTATTTTCTCATAATAAAATTTATGAAATATGTTTAACTAAATTTGGCTGACGTTTGTCTTTGTGCTTTTGTCTCAATTGTCTAAACAATTTAAGATCTCTGGTTTCTCCCTGAGTCTAGTCGGCGCAAACCATCATTATCATCTATTCTGATCACAGTAAACAAATTTTCCAGACACGTAGTGGTCTGGTGGCGCCCTCTGTTTCAGAATTGATTGAGTATCCAGTATAATATATATAAAAGACATATTTGCAGATTCATCCATGTTAAAAAATTTTAAATATTGATATTCCAACGTTTCAACTTGGTCACACAAGTCATCCACTGGGTGATATATGTTTTTTATTTAGGCAACACATGAAAATCTTTGTTTCAATATATATATATATATATATATATATATATATATATATATATATATATATATATATATATATATATATAATCAAAACTACCCCAAATCCAAAATTAAACCAGACCAGCATAAAAATAATATTAAAACACAACCTAATGTTTCACTGCTACAAGCAGACTTTTCAAGTGTAAAGAACTACACAATATATATATTAAAAACTACCAACAAATCCATTCACTTCCCATCCACCCTTAATATTAAAAGAACTCTTAAATAAGTTAATTGCTTCAGAATAATAAATTTTCAATAATAAAGACTCTTTATTTCTTCTTTTGATTTCATTTCTCTCAAAGAAGACAACCTTAGCTTCATTAAAATCAATAGTGTGGCCTGTATCTTTTTCATGGACATACAAAGCAGAACTAAGATATCTATTTTTAACTCTACTTTTATGAACCTTTATCAAAAGAAGAATTAAAGAGTCTTTATTATTGAAAATTTATTATTCTGAAGCAATTAACTTATTTAAGAGTTCTTTTAATATTAAGGGTGGATGGGAAGTGAATGGATTTGTGGGTAGTTTTTAGTATATATATTGTGTAGTTTTTGTAGTTCTTTACACTTGAAAAGTCTGCTTGTAGCAGTGAAACCTTAGGTTGTGTTTTAATATTATTTTTATGCTGGTCTGGTTTAATTTTGAATTTGGGGTAGTTTTGATTTTATATTGACTAGTTTAGCTTTATGCTTGTAATGTTTATATATATATATATATATATATATATATATATATATATAAACATATATAATATATATATATATATATATATATAGTGTTAGACAGTTTTGGTTTTATATATATATATATATATATATGTTTGAGCTGCACTTAATATATTTTGATTTTAATAAGAATTAATAATAAATAATAGTAAAAATATTAAAAAGCTGGACTTTATAACTTTTTAGGTGCACATCTCACACATATATATAAATAGATATACATGAATATAGGAGCAGGATGGAACATAAGGTGTAGACATGGGTTAGTAATTTGATAAGTATGAAGGACCATGAAGTTCAATCGTTAATTAGGATTGACTGTTTCAATATATATATATATATTCTAACCCAGTTATTTGGAAATAGTTGGATATTATTTCCAACCCAGCATTAATACCAGTTAGTTAGTTTATCCGCACTTGTGACACTAATTATTCTGGTTGTTGTTAAGGCAACCAAAGTAAAAGCAACATATCTATTAATTTTCCAATATGATCTAAAATACTTTTCATATAATACAATTGTACATACAATTCTCTTAAGCTATGCCACGATTGTAATAATAACAATAATTGATCACTTATTAATTTAAAGAATAATTATAATAATATTAATCTCAGGGTTTTTTTTTTGTTTCATGTAAGGAAATGCTCGGCAATAGTGTGTTGTCGCATATGGCTGGCATTCTGGTCGGCTATAGGAAACATTTATTTTTACTTAAATTCAATGTGTCTTCATCTCTCATATCCACTGCTATATTATTTAAAGAGATGATAATTCTATTCAATAATGACGTATAATTTTGAATAACACAGCCTTTTTTTTTTTTTTTTTTTAGAATCTCAGTCAGAATAATAAAAAGACAAGGGTGCTTTTTGTGTCCTTCCATCATCCATGACAACACAATAATATAACTAAGATTTATTACTTAGGCAATTTAACTAAATGGGAATGGAATAATGTGCAACCAAAGTTAATGGTTTGGGAATAAATTCATTTTTTTTTTTATACAAAGGTGAATGTTTAGTCTTAAGTTTTCAACTCCATAAATAATTATCATTAAACTAAAATATAATGACATATTCCGATCTGCTTAACTTTATTTATCTGGTATATTAAGTTTTTAAGAATTTGGAATGATTTCGGACTCAAGAAAAGGTTTTGCAAATATTGTGCAAACACTTATATTTAGCATATAAAAACAAAAAAATGAATCTACAACAAATTTTAACAAGACTATAATTTATTATTATCACAAAAAAAAAATATATGAACATTTATTCAATAATCCCATAGTAATACAAAAATATAAAATATAACTGACATTAATCTGTATACTTTTTTAGTTATGGACTAGAGATTACTACTTCTCCTGTATGCAATCATATGGATTGATCAACTAAAAGTACATTTCATTACCAATACATTGTTTATTAAATTTTGGTAACCTTGTAGAAGCTTTTATTCAAAATTATTGACTAACTATTTTTTTTTTTTTTTTTAAATGATTAATCCTATCATATGCAATACGCAAAATATTAAATTTATTTCTAATACATTTACTTTATTTATGGTCTTTAATGGGATAACCTATTCTAATTATAGGCCAGTTATCAGAAGTTACACTTACCATCTTACATTTAACTTAATGCTAACTTAAGTTATGATACAAATTTTATTCATACGTATAATTTTAAATATGAGTATTATTTAATTACTAACCAGAATTAAATATTGCAATTAAATATTCCTTCAGTAAATAAGCGTTTTAAATTACGCAAATTTAATTACTTTCTCCATTGATTTACTTGTCAAATACTAGCAATATTTAGCAGCACAATACAGATATCGACCCTAGTTACTAACGCACTATTTATACTAAAGTGGATCTTGAGGAACTAACACCTCCAATATAACCTTTATCTTGCCCGAACTTTCAAAATTAAGCACAATAATCAACACCTTCCATGGTGGAGCTGTCTTTATTTCGCATGAGGAATATGGAATAACCACGAAGGTTTGTAAAGTAATCTACTACATTAAAATATTTTCGTGGTTTTTTGCCTCTTACTTGGGCATACAACGAACACACACCAAATACAATCCTCTCCTGGGATTTAAACGAATGCAGCATACTACATGCTAGATAAATTCTTGATCGTCCTATCTATGAGAATCGATCACTTGGGCTATAAACATATCCGAACATTATATTTAAAATCTTCCTCTCATGGAAAACAAAGCTTTTGGGGAGATCATTTTTCATCCCACAAAATAAATACATTATAATTATTACCTATGCAAATATTAAGCATATACCAATGCTATATCTGGGCAGGATAAGTAAATACACTAATCATAATAAACTTATGTTACCGGGTATACTTTGATCAACATCTGAAATCAATGGACATCATAGAATAAAAGTATAATAATTTTAATTTTAATAAAGGAACATTCAAAAATAGTTGGTAGCATACTATCTTAAACTAAATAAAGTGGATGTGTTATTTAAGAATAATTAGGAATAAATTCCTCAATTAATACAGTATAAATTCGTTTCAACTTTAACAAGAAATATTTTGTTATAGCATTTCTTTTTTTTTTAGTTACTTCTGATAATTTTCAATATTTATTTTACCCCTTAAATATCTAAATATTTTTTTCTTTTACGTATCTAACATACAAAATTTCTACCTACAATTGTATGTACTAATTAAAACATATTTTATAGATTTTTTTTTTCGTGTTAAATATCAACTTAACCTATAATAATTATATTAAAACATACCTTTGTTATTACAAGGCTATTAAATATCACTTGACCATACAGACTTTAATCTATGTGATATAAAAAAAAATACATATCATTTATAACTTAGTTTTAAACAATCATTAATTAACAAGTGCATACTCTCTCATTAGCAAATGTTTTTCTGTTGAGCAATTGGTCCAGGTGAAGAGCTTTATCCAGTCGTATTTCACGAAGCAAGTTTAAAAACAATAAACGCATGGTATTATTTCCTTTAAATAAAAGTTTTCTCTTATTTTGTGCGTTTAATAAATTAGGTAAAGAAACATATAGCAGAATTGAAGATTAATTCTTACATGAATTAAACTACTACAAATTTGGGATCCAAGAAAATAAAATATACATATTCTAACATAACGAACAGTTGACGATAGACGATAAACATACACAATATTTTAATTTTTTTTCTTTCTTTTATTGACGATACGTATACTTATTAGCTAGCTTACTTATGGACGAAAATGGGCAATTTTCCAGAGATTATTATGATAATAACTGCAGTCAATTTACTTGTACATGAAGTTTTAATAATTCCAACTGATGTATAATATAATATATCATTTATTTTTTTATCATTAAGTCACTAAGATATTTGGTTTTGTTCATACTTTAGGAATTATAAATTTTTTTAACGGTAACTTCTCCGTAAGAATGCCACTATATAACTTTTCCTATATTTACTCTGAGAAAGTTTATATATATATTTTTTATATATATATATATATTTAAATATACACGTGCATAATTTAATCTTATTTATCATTATTATTATTTCCAGACAATTCTTGGTGAATAAAACATATTTTAACGTATGTAACTACATTACTTGTAAAGGCAGACAATGTTGAGAAAGAGCGCGAAAATGTTTCTAGTTGATTTTCCTTGGTTTCAAAATATTTCTTTCAATTATTATTTTTTTTTCTATACCAAGAAAATATCAATAAATGACGTAAAGTTAATAAATAATTATTTCTCACTTGGAAATCATTTTTCTTCCTTAATTTAGATATAATAGAATTTTTCGTGACTCTTTTAGTTAATTCTGTCATTTTTGAACTTTAGCGCGAGACAATAAATTTTTAAGTATAAAAGGTCTTTAAATAGGTAGATGGCAAAGAAAATCAGGATATCTTATCAAAAAAATTTAGCCACACATTATATTATTAAAATTTTACTTTGATTACATTTATTTCTGCAAAATAAAATGAAAAAATTGAATTACCAAATTTCAGCACTGTTCCTTCCTTGAAATCTAAAAGCAGACTATCTTTTTTCCAAAAAAAAAAAAGACCTTGATTATGAAATTGGTTGTTTCATTTTGTTGTTGTTGTTTTTTTTATTTTTATTAGCGACCTCTTCCAGAAAAATAATCATTTGATTATAACATAAACAAAAGAAAGGAAAAACCTATTACAATCATATAGTTTTAGTATTTTTACCTGGATTACAAAGTAATTTGACAATATAAAAAAAAATAATAAATACATTAAATTAACAATCAGTGATGTATAATTCTTTAAACATTATATATATATATATATTTTTTTTACAAAAAAAAATTACCAGAAGTTATTGTGCTTTATGATAAGACACTCATCCACTCTACCCATCCAAAATCAATTACTGTTTAGTTTTTATACCATATTAATTTGCTCTAATTATTAATATCTTAATTAAATTATTCATGTTCTCTCTTTAAAAATGACATTGAGTTATTACATCTATTAGTTATTCACCCAAAACATGCCAAAGTGAGTGAATAGCATACTTTATTAATCAATTATTACTATTGTTATTTTATCTTTTTATTTCTTTAAAGAATAGCATTGTTTTCCTGCAGAAATAATGCCAAGTAAACCAAGTGTCAATAATACTAGGTTACTATATATATATATATATATATATATATATATATATATATATATATATATATATATATATATATATATATATATATATATATATATATATATATACAACTGAGCCATACCTATGTACTTTAATAGAGAAAAGAATTAATAATAATAAATATTGAAAAGTTAAATTTATAATTGTTAGGCACGCTTCTCAGAATATACATACATAAATAAAGGAGCATGATGGGACATAAGATTTGAATTTAGATTAGTAATTAGTGAGTGGGTAGAACCATGAAACTCAATTTTGGGCTAAGATTGACTGTTTCCATATATTGAAACCTATAAAGTATAAATGAATGCAAATAATCATCAGCCTTTGTCATTCCTAGGTTGAGGCACTATCTCTAACCTATTGAAATATCTCAAATAAGAATAAAGCAAGTTCTAATTTTTTACACAAGACATCTTTTACACACAATAATAGGGTTGGTTTGAGACTCTTACAGATAACAATAAGTATTATAAAGTGGACTAAGCTCAGTTGTCGGTTACATATAAAAAAATTAGCTGTAGAGATATACATTTAAGATAAAAGAAGTACCTAACTCTGATAAAATAAATTATTCTAAATAAAACATATAACTTGGGAAGAGAGAAAACTCTAATCATTCCTTAATTAATAATTTAGAACAAAGTAAATCTCTCTCTTCATCCCAATCACATTCTCTAAGCTATAAATATTTGCACTTTCAAAACATATTCCTTAATAGACACTTATGATTAAAACCTCTCATATAATTTAATATTATTCACTGATATGATCTGACCTCCTCTACATCTTGTAGAGTAAATGAGTAAATCTTTTATTATAATGCAAAATAAAAAGCTCAGGGTTTTCTTTCTGGTATTTTATCAAATTAACAGTAATACAGTGTTGCAAGGCAAATGATTGACATCCTATCCGGCTTTAGGAACATACACTTTTTAATATACTAATGTATCCTATTAAGATCATAATAATAATAATCACTTAGTTTACCAAAAAGAAATGCTTACATTAATCAACAAATGTCTAAAATAATAAGTTTAGAATATTTATAGAATATTACCTAGAATGACATTCAACTAATAGAAGGAAAAGGCTACATTTCATTTCCCTCTACTATCCCAGACAACATAGACAAAATACCTAGGTTCTAACGGTTGAGTTCTGATAATAGATAAATAATGTGCAGTCTGACTTCTGGATAGATACATCCATTGCAATGCTTAAATGAACAATTATTAATTTGAAAATTTAATTGGAAAAGAAATATTCATATCACGTTTTTTTATCAAATATTAGTGATCTTGGATCATAAGGATAATAATTACCTGATTTGAAAATATACATTTTTATTTTACTTTGTGGATTTGTGGAATCAAAGAAAAGAAATTCACAGAGAAAAAATACTCAAAAATTAAATTTTAATAATTTCCAAAAATACATTTATTATAGCTAAATATTAAAAACATTTTTTTTACAAAGCACACTAATATAATGACAGTTTGGATATCATAGCTACTGGATACATTTTTACATTTAATTATGAGGAGTTAATAATTATAAATCAACTTTATGCCAAGACTATTCCTTCTTGGTTGCCTGGTTTTAAAATTGCAAAACAAAATTTAGAACTATAAACTATTATGGTTACTTGCTAGAATATTTAACTATTATCAAAATTTATTCTAGCTAAAACAGGGCATTAAACAAACATTTAATGCAACTGAAAAATAATAACTATAATGGTTGGCTAGCTTGCACCATAAGTTGATTAACATTTCCTTATAGCTTATAGTCAAGCACTTACTTATGATATCTTACTATTAATAAAGTAATAACAAAAATAGAAGATAAAGTTTAATATAACCTATTGTTTTAAACCACTAAACATCACATGATCACTATCTCATACTAGCACATAATTGTTATTAAACAATTCAAAACAAAGCAAAACTCTTCATATAGTAGTGTCATCTTGTGCTAACAAGAGCAATCAATGGATGCCAAAAGGCTTGTGCATAAAATCCCTATCTAGTGCCTACTCATCCAATATCCCCAGACAAGTTTCTGGCTTGAGGCCTTCATCAGTGAGGAGCCTTGGATCTGAGAGCACTGCACCTAGTTCTTACGATCTAATGCAACCCTCCAGCACCCACCTTTTAACTCTATTTAACTACAAAACTATGAGAATGAAATTGAAAACACAATATTTTCAATCCGAGTTCAATACCTTATATAATTATTTTCACTTTCATTCTCATAGTTTTGTAGTTAAATAGAGTTAAAAGGTGGGTGCTGGATGGTTGCATTAGATCCTAAGATCTAGGTGCAGTGCTCTCAGATCCAAGGCTCCTCACTGATGAAGGCCACAAGCCAGAAACTAGTCTGGGGATATTGGATGAGTAGGCACTAGATAGGGATTTTATGCACAAGCCTTCTGGCATCCATTGATTGCTCTCGTTAGCACAAGATGGCACTACTATATGGAGAATTTTGCTTTGTTTTGGATTGCTGTTTTAAAATTGGATGTTAATATGAAGATGATAATTATTATCATTACATCACAACTGATTATTTCCTAGCACTATGTGAATCTTGAAAAAAAAGTAAATGGTAAATAAAAAACATTTGTCAAAAGTCAACATACCTTAATATTTAATTTATTTTCTGTCCACCGAGTAATATTAAATTATTAATTTTTAAGAGACTTACAACCCCCTCGGTGAATTTCTTCATATGATGCATATAAAATAGCATTGTGCTTGTGTATTCCCATTATGCTATGCTTTAAACTTAGCAATTAAATTATTAAGTCTTGTGGATTTACTCGTATCCTCCTGGCAAAGCATAGTATTACAATACGGACATTATTATAATCAACCAAAGCACTGAAAATTACTAAATGCACCTAAAGAGATGTCTACCTCAACAATTAGCTATCATTTCCATAACTTTTATAAATACAATATTCTACACCTTTATGTGGAAAACTTAATCTTCCAAATAGTACATGAGGGATAACATCACTAAATAAGCTCCTCAGAGCAAGATAACATTACTATAATAATGTGGCTCCTAAGCCTATCTCTCAGGCATAAGTGTAGGAGTGGATGCAGTCTCACATCCTAAGGAAAAGGAAAACACACCAAAGATAAGTGATCCTTTCCATGGAATCTAGCTATCTATGCTATACATGAAAATATTTTGAAATATTGTCTTCTCATGGCAAATACATACAATGCATCTCCATCCCACAAACATAATAAATAGTATACTATCTGATAAATCTAGAGCTATAAAGCATAACTAACTCTAACAGTGGAAAGGCACAAATTTATCACTAATAATAAAAACTACTAGCTTGTATCAACTCCACACATTAAACAATATCCTAAACCACATGAAAATATTAGTCAAACTGTCTATAAACACATTAAAATAGCATAGTAAATATTTGCATAAGATAAGGAATAAGTACACGAACAATGAGCATATTAAATATCAATGAAATTATAGTGGACAGACTGATGCACTAAGTATTATTAATTAAATGGCTATAACGAAAAAATTCTTTCTCAGAAAAATACAGAATATAGTTTCTGTTAACTATTAAACTTTTGATAACAACTATGTAATGGTGGTTTGCCCTTAAAATTACAACAGGAAAGGCAACTTTAAATTAAACACTTCACTAATATATTTAAATTTGCCTGTGTGTAATAAAAATATCTTCACGTTTAATTGCAAACTTCTTGAGTTAGCTTCAAATAATAAAGTAAGATACCTTGACGTATAAAATAAGGCATAACAAATATATAACTATTATGATACTTTTAAAAAAAATAACAATAATAATAATGATAATAATAAATTCAGTTGATTAGCAGTAGGCAAATTGTTTACAGTGTAAGGTCCCACGTTGTTAGCTATATGCATAATATCGACGACACATTCATACTTTTCAAACTGAAATTTTGTTTTAAAGACAACAAAGCAGCTACAAGTTTTACTCCAGTAGAAAACAAGCACATAAGTAAGATATATTATCTTGAGCACAAACATGTATGGATCTATTGTACAATGACACAATTTAACATGTACTAGCTAGTTTTAAAAATATGACACTAAATTGTGTACAATTATTATTAAATGTTGAATTCTAGTAATAGGTTTCACTGGAAACATTTTTTTAAAAGTTTTTCTGTTCTCCATGGAAAAGCAGATGATTAATTAACATTTCCGCCATAAAATAAAATATGTTTATTTTCGTCAATAAAATTTGATTTTCAGAAAACAGTATTAAATTTATATGTTTTTTTTTTAAATCATTTAGACATTTGTTTGTTTTAAAAGTTAATAATTAATACCGAAACATTTATTCAAATCATTTTAGTTTTGAACAGTTCTTAATTTTTATTTTTTTAAAACTTGGTTTTAATTTTGCCACCAGAAAGAATACAATTTATTATCATAAAATGGATTAATTATAATATTCCATACGATTTCCTTAGTTAACGTTTAAGCCAGAATGTTTTCCTAAACCACTAAATTTCCTGCTATTTTTTTCTATTTAAAACTTAAGTTGAATTCATAGTGAAATATGGAATATATACCTGAAATAATGTGCATAAGATGGTTATCGAGACGAAAAGATGACGTGACGCATTGTGGTTTTAATCTTTGTTCTCTATGTGATTCATAGGTTGGTTATTAGACTATGTGATAATCTTTAGATGGAATATGATGTAAGCATGTGAGATTTACATTTTTGATTAGTGCTGCAGCACTACTTGTCTTGGCTGTGAATGAGAGAATCTCATGCTAGGGTGACTCAGGTGAGAGAGTTCTACTATGGTTTAAACTTCAAATCGAGGCTGCTGTGTCACTCATCTCTGCCATCTGGATGGCAGGGTCTGGTGCTTGGAAGGTCTCACAAGCCTGGGTTTTGGAGGAGATCTGTGTACTGTGAGGATTAGTAGGCATTGGATGAGTCTGAGCTTTGGAAATACCCCAAGGCCTGGTTTCTAGTTTTTAGCAGGGGGGGCTGGGACATGGGTGCTGCAGGGATTAGTACAGGTTTTCACTTTCTCATCTTCTGGATGGTAGAGGGTTGGGATTCTTGGTAGCTGTGATCTATAGGGATCATTTAGTAAACTATGAGAGAAGCTATGAATGGCAAGATATATGCATATACAATTCAAGGTTTTTCTGTTCACTCACTAAATCAAGTTCTGCATTGTAAATCATAGTTTGAATCTTGTATATCCCTACATATAACATGTAAATTCAAAGATTAATATTATGTTAATAAATCATATTTTGAGAAAAAGACAGTTGAGAGAGGAAAGTATACCTTTTTTCATGTTAATTAAAAACTTTTGTAATCATTTTATAAGATACTTTGGAGTTTAAGGAGGATATTATTTGGAAATGTCACTCTGAGAACTAACACATTTTTTTTTAAGAAAAATTTTATTCTATAGCTATATTGAACGTTACAAATACAAAAATGAAATCAATTACATATCTATTTGAAGTAAAGTAGATCCAATCTTCTACCATGTTGCTCTTGTGATATAGCTTGGAGCAATAGTTGGTCCTTTTTCATGATTTTCTCCATGACATTCTTAAATTTAGTCCCATGTGGGTCTCTCGTTCCTTCAATTGTGACTTTACATCTGACATACCACAGGGCATAATTCATGAAAATTGCCAGTCTTATGTCCATAAATAGACCCTGACCTATATAATCTTTTAATTGATTTGTAGTTTGCACTTGTATTGCTGTACTATTTATGAGATACCGATCTACAATTGGACATAATGGGACATTTAAGAAAAATATGATCAATTGATTCCTCCTCTCTGTCACATACCTGGCACACAGGATTGATCTTCTTGAAATTTCTCCTGTATGCCAAAAATGAGTTTGTAGGGAGGGAGTCCAGGTTAATTTTAATTAAGAAATCTTGAAATTTTGCCTCAATGAACAAAAATTTTGATCTTGAAATCAGTTGCTGATCGGTGATCCCGAGAGACTCTATGTTTATGTTATTTTCCCCATGTATTATTTTATATGCATTCCAGTATTTAATTTTTGATATAATTGGATTTTCATTCAGATCGATAACTTTCTGAATATTATCAAATAAAATATTCCACCAACTTTTATTAGTGGGCAGTGGTCTATCAGTTGGTGTGACAGTTTCTTGATATGATATACTTGAATATTTGTTTTGAAGCCAGAATATAGTTATAGGTTATAGTCTCTCTGGAATATCATGGTTTTGATACAATGTAATGAAAGGCCATTGAACCTTCTAGGCATTTGAAGTTTTCAGAGGCTGATGGCAGCAACCTTTCAGCCCCAGAATAGTTTTATGCATAGCGAGTTTATTTTTTTGGAGGGGCAGATTCCAGATAGGAAGTAGGTAATTTTTGGGAATATCAATGAGTTTAAAAGTCTTACCTTACCATGAAGTGAAACATATATCTTAGAAAGGGAGGTAGTTGTATGGCAAATTTCTGTTAATAGGGATTCTTCAATTACTCTCCTCATAGCACTATTGGATTTTGAAAAATTAAAGCCTAGGAATTTCTGTGGGTCAGCTGTAAAATTTGAAGCAATTTTACTGCCAGTTAGGAAGCTCCAGGAGGCTGATTTCTTTTTATTGAATTTGAGTTTATATTTGCCTGAGTACTATGCTAGTATTTGCTCTAGTTTAGTGATATATTTCTTGGAAGGCAGGCAGATGATTATATCGTCCATATAACTGAGATGTTTAATCTCCCTTCCCATGGCAGGTACATACACTCCAGGCAGTGATCTCTCAATCTCCATCAATAGCAGGTTGATATAGGCTATAAAATATAGCACGCTAAGTGGAGATCCTTGAGGAATAGAGATGGAGGGTTCGAACCCAGGTGCAATTTCCCATTCATTGTGATGTGGATGATTCTGTTGGCTAATAGATTTGCAATCATCCTCAGATAAACACACGGCACCCCATATTCCTAGAGGATGTCAATCAGAATGTCTGGCCTGACTGAGTCAAATGCTGCCGAGATGTCGAGTTGGACAGCGATCGGTTTCAACATCTTCCAGGCTCTAATAACATCGATAAGGAGTTTCATTTGGCCAATGGCATTAATTGATGATTCCCCCTTTTTTGCATATTGATTGGTAGAAATGTATTTATAAATTTTCACTTGGATTTGATCCTTAATTAATTGTTCTATGATTTTAATTAAAAGGGGAATCATTGAGATAGGCCTCAGATTATTCAAGTCATGTTTTCCATCTTTTTTTCTTTAGGAAAGGTACAAGAGATATTGGATACAAGTTGTTAATCTCTCGACTTCCCTCTGCTAAGTGGTTTATCATGGCTTTAAGTATTGGCACTGAATATTTCTCTAGATGTAGGAGGATGAATTTTGGTATGCCATGTATTCCTGGGTTCACCCTGTCTGGGAGGCTTTTTAGCTTGATGCAGATCTTTTCTTCAGTGATATCATGAGTCAGGTTCTCATCTAAGCTGAATAGTCCATTGACATTCCCAGTCTGATCAAATTGAAGTGTTTCCCTAAAGTGCTCTCTAATTGCACAGATCATTTCCAGGCCCACAAGAATGTTGTTATATATCATTAATAACAGTGGAACGAGTTTCCTGCTACCTGTTTCCAGTGCCCACTGGAAGTAACTCTTGGACCAGCATTGTTGATCTGGCAGGAATCTCTTGGCTCGCTTGATTGACATATATTCAGCCAGAGTTCTCTGCTTATCCTGGTATTGGCATTTCAGGGCAAGGGCAAGAGGTGCAAATTGATTATCAAGTGCAAGTTCTTTTAGTCTTTGGTCAATAGCATCAAGATCGGCTAATAAGTGGTTAGGGCCTTTCTTATTAAGGGAAACCTCATTTATTATGGATTGGAGGATGCCGATGAAGGAGAACCATGCCTCCTCCACTGGTAGCCTTAGGATATCAATTTTTTAAAGTAGATGTAGGCCTTGGAAAAGAGCCATTCAGGTGTGGTCTGTTTTAGCAACATTCGAATAGTGTAGTTATTTTCTTCAACTATCGTATGTCCAATGTTTGTTTTGAGAGATAACTCTAGGGCCAAGTGGTCAGAAAAAATCACTGGTCGAAGTTTTGCATTGATTTTGAAGTGAATACTCGGGGAATAATAGACAAGGTCAATCAAGGATCTGGCATTTTTAGTGTAGAAGGAGAAGACATCTATAGGGAAGAATCCTTCTCCACTCATCAGTATATGATTAAAGAGGTGAATATATTTTTTTATTGAAAGAACTATATGTCACATTGAAATCACCCATTAGGATGACTGGGAATGGATTTGAAGCCATGACTGAGTTGATGGTGGTGATTACTTTTATGATTAGATTGTGGTTATTTTTAATGTAGAGGTAGATTAGGTTGATTTGAAAGTGGTTGTATTTTTGGTTAGAAATTAGGCAATTTGAATCTAGATGCAGAATTTTAAAGCTAGTAGGAGGATCTTTCTTGTAATTGATTAAAATAGCTATGCCTCTGCTGGTATCATTGAAATTGAGTATTTGAAGAAGCCCAGATTTTGGAGAATCTGATCAATTTTACAACATGAATTTAGATGTAATTTGGTCTCTGCCATGCATACGACATTTGGCTGGCATCTGACTATCCAATTTTGAATAGCAAGTACCCTGTCAACTGAGTTCAAGCCCCTAACATTAACTCCATAGAAATTTAACTTCATATAATTTGTATGAGGTAATTTGTCCCTGATTGACCCTGCCATTATCATTGGCTGGTATCTGCCATTCCATTATTCATCTATTTCTGCCCAAACTACTTTGTTACTGCACTTAGTCCTGTGTATCTTCATATTGCATAGACAGATTCTCCATCTCAGAAGCAGCCCAGTCTGACTGAGAGATTTCAGTGTCATTAAGACCTATGAAAGAAGTTAGTAATAGTTCTTCTTGACTGTTACTGTCATCCAGATTCAAGCTCTGTTTCACTGTCTTAGAGGTACTGCATGGGATCTTGATAGAGGATTGAATATTGCCTTTCCTTCTCTTGTTATTCTTATCATTCCACTGATTTATCTCAATATCATCATGGTATTGTTTATTTAGTTTCTCAGAATTATCATTTGAATTTGATGTAAGATCTTCATCAGAATTGGATCTGGTTTGTTGTCTTGATTTCCTTTTTTTCTTGTTCTTCTTTGGTAATATCTCACTCCCATATATAAAGTGTTGGATCACACCCCCTTAAATATGCCAATCAACTCTAATACCACTGATCCACAACACTTCACTAGTGAGGTAGGACAAAATCAACGTCATAATTGGATTGAGAATAAGACAAACAGACCCGAGATGATCATTGATGAGAGTGGATCAGACTCTGATGCGACAGTCATTGGTGACCAAAAAGAATGGGTGCATGAAGACCCTAGCCCTATAACAACTCAACTAACACATTTGTTTATAATATTTTAAAGACTTTTAAATTTTATTATTTGGATAATAGAATTATCTTTAAAAGACTGAAAACTAAATTCAATTTTTAATTTAAAGTTATGAAAATAATCAAGATGAAAGTATAGTTTAAAACAATATGTCATTCTTTATTATACTATTGACTATATTTTAAAAGTACAGCAATTTCTAAAGAGATATTTATTAAAAATTATTTAAATCTTTTTGAGAAAAATTATGAAAAGTAAAAGTAGAAGTATTTATCAAGGACTATATATCTGTGTTATAAGATAACAATATTTTGAATAAAATGAAAAATGCTTATTTTCTGCTAATGTACTATGGATTTTGAATGACTGATAATGATGCATCTGAAGCTGAAGATCTCACGTGAATGGTAAAAAAACACCAGAACTTACCTATAAGAATATTTTCAAGTGATATTACATAAATAGCTATTACACTGAGGAAGCTACAGACAATTGACTGTATTTATAGACTTTCCATAACAGGATGAATAGCCAGTTTTCAAATTTATTTGGATTTAAAAAATCAACTTTATTTTTTTTATTTGTGAGTTTATGAGTGGAGAGAGAGAAACTTTCAGACAATGTTCATCACATAGCAACTGTGCAGGGGGAATTTCTATTCGAAACATTGTATTGGAAGGGGAAAAAAATTATTGAACTTTATGGAAAGTAGACAAGAGTTGGAATTATGTAAATTTAGTTTTGATATTATTTTACATATACTAACTATAGTATTCAGATGTATTGTTAGGATAGAAAAAAGGTTACATTTGAAATTTTTTTTTTTTATTTTAACAATATTAATATTTTTAAAAATTTTTGCAAACATTTTTTAAGTATAATTGGTATAATGAATGACTGATATTTTTGATTAATATGTTTTCCTTATGCTAAATTTGGACCAGAAGACATCTAAAATAGTGACTTACAAGTCATAGAGTCACTAGGTAATTTTTTTGAATTGTTAATCATTATATGAAAAATATTTTATTAACTATATTTTTTTCTAGAATTGCTTGGAATATTTTTTGAAGTATTGCTTTTATCATATGTATGTGTGAACCTGAGTATGTGTGCATCAATTAAACATAGATTTTTTCATTATTATTTTGAGATAAAAAGAGATATGCATGCACATTTTTTTTAATATTAAAAAGGGTAATATAATTTATTAATACTCATAATTTCTCATGATTCTTTATTGAATAACCATATTTTTTTAAAAGTATTTGAATATTGATTTTAATATTTAAAAAAAAAAACAAAGTCATTTGTATTTTATTGCTGAGTTTTAAGTTAATAAAACCTTTTCTTATTGTAGTTCTGAATTGATAGTATCATTATATTAACTTTGTTTGTTATTATGAGTAAAGCTAGTTATTTTTGCGATGTAGATTGTTAGATCTATTATGAAGTTTTAATCGGTAGTGACAGAGAAATACATAAGGAAATCCTTGGATGCTTATATGTAGGATATATGAAAAAGATAGGGAAATAGCCTATGTTTTTATCTTATTAGTTTCATGCAAGTACAGTTAACATAGCTTTGTGTCTTGTATTTTCTGTGGACAGTGGTATTTTCATATTTTTATAATGAACTTTAGGAGCTGGATAAATAGCCTAGACATTATTTTTGAAGGTATTGGACACAAAAATCATACCTATTCTTTCACACTGTTTCCGTGTGTATTATTAAATATGTTTTTTATGCTAATGAGTCTTTATTCTGGTCCTTCCTTCATGTCCTATGCATCGTATCGCTATCTTAATTTCACCAGTCATTACATTGTGTAGCATAGTATTTTATGAAAGGAAAATAATGAATAATTTTGGATTGATGTATTGTTATTTTTCAAAAGGAGTAGGATAGATTTTCTTGATTGGATTAAAATGAAATACAAATGAAATTGAATGTAAACGCTGATAGTAGAATTATAAAAAATCATAAATACTTTTCCATATTTTATTAAACAATTTTGAGAATAAAAGAAATGACAACTATTCATGATATTTTAAAATAAT
Source organism: Epiperipatus broadwayi (assembly GCA_028023455.1). NCBI lineage: Eukaryota > Metazoa > Onychophora > Udeonychophora > Euonychophora > Peripatidae > Epiperipatus > Epiperipatus broadwayi. The sequence goes on along the minus strand of JAQFVV010000007.1, from coordinate 19,308,699 downwards.
TTTGATATTCTGATTTTACACAAAGTAATGCATATTTTTAAAGATGAAAACATCAAAATATGTAACATAAAGTGGGATGAATGCTTGTATAGTATTTTATGAATATTAATTTATATTGTTTTTCTTTTTTTGAAAAACATAAAACACATTTAAGGATTTGAGAATGGTGCCAAGCAATAGTATCTAGTATAATATCAACACTATTTTCTTTGCTGAATTCCATTTTTATCTATTGAATGAACACTAAAACATATTTTCAAAATGAACATTATTTTCAAGTATTTATATTTTTTTGTGTGCACTTATTAAAGCTATATCGTCTATTGACTTAATTAGTAAACAATTTAATTAACCTATGAAATGTAAGTCTAGATTACCTTGTATTTTATATTGTGTATAATAAATAATGCATAAGCCAGAGTGAAGGCTTATTTATTTACTTTTGATTTTGTTTAATATTTGGAAAATGTAACTCAGTCTTACTTAGTTAGATTTATATTTTGCTAGATTTATTTAGTGAAACCTGTACATACTGTAAATATTTTTTGTTTTAATGAAAAGTGTAATAAACTTGTTAAATTTGTTTTATAAATCTCTGTGTTATTTTGATTGATTTAGTCACCATCACAAATACATGATTAACAGAATCCAAAATAAATATGACACATTTACACAATATAAATAAATTATTCATTTTAAGAAATAACATCCAGAATATGATATTTGAATAATTTTTATTTTGCAATAATATTATTATAGTCATAATTGATTACACAGTTTACCGCATAAAATTTAATATTGTTTTGTTGCCACATATTTCAGGTTATATCATATTAAGATGCCACATGAGAAATAAAGAATTATGTTACTAATATTATTGTTATTATCATTATTATTGGTTATCATAGAGTTAAATAGTAGATAGGATTAATAGTTATTTAATTAGGAATAAGAATATTATTATTTATTATTGTTATTATTATGGTTTAGATGTAGTTAGGAATGATACAAAATCCCTTATCATACTTGGCTGCAGTAGATATTTTAAAATTGATTAGATTATTTTCAATAACCTGAGATAGTTATAATTATATTTTTGGTAAAAGAGATTAGAGTTTAGTTTAGTAATGTTATACTAAATTACTTGTTTTTTTTTTAAAGTTACTATGGATTTATTATTATTTGAAATAATATGGGGGATAGTGTTCTTAATCCATTGATATTTTATCCTGTGGAATATAAGCTCAATATAATTCATTACTGCGTTACCTTCAATAAGTTGTCTCATGAATTCGTAGTATTTTATTAGTTTTAATTTTCATAAATCGAACCATATATTATTTATTAATTATTTAGAGCTAGTCGAATGGTAGAAATTATGATAGGATATCTTTATTATTTACTATGTTAAAATTATAAGTATTTTAGCCGGAGCGTTATTATTTATTTAAACTAGTTTTGTTTTCTATATTATGTATCGAACGGAAAATGAGGGTACAATATATAAATTTTGTAAAGTATTTATCATAGTTTACATATATGAAAATAGCTATTTAATCTTAATGCTAGAAGTATCCTACTTGTTAAAGTTTATTTACTGATTTATGTGAGTGCACGCACGTTAATAACGAAAATTTTTATTTGTTGGCCTAAAATACTATCATCACAAAGCCTCAGGAAACACGAAAACTTTTATATTTATCATTAGCATAGCGTAAGTTTTAATACGCCAATATGAAAGAAAGAAAAAAAAATATTAAATTAATATTTTCTTTAATTAATTTTAATATGTAAATCTCAACATATTAAACTCTTTTTATAAAATTATGTAATTCTAAATTAGCTCAATGCAATTAATTAGTTTATGTTTATTAATTTATATTCTTTCATCGGAACTCCCAGTCAACAAGGAATGCTTAAAATAATAATTTAACTATTTTTGTAATTAATTTAAAAATTTGAAAACATCGCCGTCGCCGCCGGCTGCATATATAAAAACACATATAGCCGTGGGATGTATAATTAAATCAATTTGGTATTTGCCACAGGGGGATACTCAATTGTGGTTGCAGTAGTTTAGTGGTTTTTTGAAAAACACTATTTTATAGATAAATAGGACTGAAAATATAAAACAAGGTCAGTTTGAGATGTATATAGCCAGAGGTCAGTTCGCTTTGTTACATAGGCACAAAACAGTTTGTCAGTTTGAGATGTATATAGCCAGAGGTCAGTTCGCTTTGTTACATAATCACAAAACAGTTTGTCATTTCAATGGAAGTTGTTTTTACATTAGATACTGTTATCTTTATTTTCATATTTTATCACAATTGTACAATTGAATAATTGTGGTTTTGAAGATATAATTCTTCAAATTTTGAATCGATAAATGAAATGTTTCACAGAAAACTTTTAAAGCCTTTATGTTCAATCAGACTGCTTTTCAATTTTGGAATTACGTCGCATTGTGATACTAAAACGCAAAATTCAGGACAAAAATATTTCTATGACTTATATATAATATCACAAAGTGTAACTAATTCTTCAAATGTAATATCACCCAACAAATGATACCAAAGTCTATTTCTGTGAGTTTGTACAGGCAAAATCTTTTCTATCAAAAACGATAAACCTAAGCACAATGTAACAGCCACGATAGGGCAATAACAGAGACAAAATTGAGGACATATAGCAAAAAGGATATGTAGCTATTTCAAAACTATTTTCAATTATTTCATCAGTTATGTAGAGACATTCTATATTTTTGCCCAATATGTGATTTAATGGCAGTTCAGTTACTAACGTTAAAGGGCCAGTTGAAAGACATCGTACAAATAAGTTATATTTTCCCATTACATTTTGTATATATGAAGATACATTACAAGACTATAAGCCTACTATAATTAGTTCAAACATTAAACGTATTGCTGTAAATGGGACGAGATATTTTCGATCATAATATCGGCATGAGTGATATAGGATTGCAAGGGCGACTTCATAAGAGTTGATATTTACAAAGTCAAAAAGCATAAAAAATCTTTGAAAGTTTACTATAGCAGAAGATATAATTACTTCATTCAATTTAAAAAGATAACCTGCACCTATTATGGCACTAACAATTTATTGGCGAAGATACAGCTCTCCGAATTCAGATATTCCCCCACATCAAGGATTAATTTTTAAAAAAGTCCTAATAAAATTTTAAAACTATTATCTTAATCTTGAAATGATACCTTGTCATGTATAAAAAAATCTTCACTTCATTTTATTGTTTACAACAGTATATAGGTTTATTCAAATAAGAAAATATTCCAAGTACATGCTACTTTTAAATGGATTACACTAAACCTATATAAATATATATGTCTTTTTATTTGCTGTGTGACTTGTCTTCACGCCTTGATGGATTTACCTATTCATTGGCTCGATTCTGTCATTACTCCAATGGTCTGTTCTCCTGTATTTCCACCAATCAATGTGTCCTCACGATTTCTCTGTGGTCCAGGTTGTTATCAATTTCTCTATCCATAACTCTCTGTCTTCCATAATTCGTTTTACATATTTTCATCCCGCCATTTGAACAAATAACTTATTTGTGTCCGTAATTTCCTTTCTGAAAAATGTGTTTTTCTTTTACCAATCATTTCAAAGTCAATGATTTAAAAAAAAAAATATTAGGTCCATTTTTAAAAATAAACGTATCAATGCAATTTTTATTGAAGTACCAAATATTATGATATTTATAAATTAATAATACCCTAGTGAAGATACCTATTAATAATCAATTATTAATAAATTTACATTTTATCTACACCATTCAAAAATAGCGCTACTAAATTAGTCTCCACCACCATATATATTTTTATATTGTATATGTATAATAGAGTGAACGGTAAATATATTTTCTTTAGTTTGCTTTTTTTCAAATTAGAATTGTATATGTAGTAAGCTTTACTAATATACAAGCCTTCGATATACACAAATTTTGACTAATTAGCTAAATTTTTGTACTTATACTTAAGATATGGTTGTAATTCAAAATAATAAAATAAATAGTTCAATACCAATTGTGTTTAAATATAGATTTCCCAATTTGCTCATACTAAGCAAAGCTTAGTCATAATTCACCGAAAGGTTATATAAAAAAAGAAGCATTTTGTTAAACGAACAAATTTTGCAAATTTGAATTACAAACACAAACTAAGGGAAAATCACTATTAAATATAAATATGCGATTTATGTATGGGTATCATTTCTTGTTATTTTATTTTAAAATTAGGTATATATATTTCATTTAAATTTCTATTCTTATAAAGCCCTGAACATTTTGAAATTATTCAAACCGAAGTCAACTTTCGATAAAGAGCTATTTTTTAAATATTGTAAATCTCAGCACACTCGTGCGTTCCAGTAAGAGTTTAAAAAGTTTAACTACCTACAATTTTCAGCGCTTTATAATAATAGATTTACATTTATGAGTCTATAAGTCTAATTGATAAAAATGAGATGCTGTCAGTCTCCTGTGATAGGTTAACTACATTTGTACAATTGAATATTTGATTATAACATCAGGCACACAATAGACTCAAACCCTGATTTAAGCATGGTCAGTTAGAGTTGGTGTATATGCAAATGCACTGTAAACATAAGTGATTCACTTAAGTTTTTTAAACTCTTACTGGTGACAAGTGTACAGAGATTTATAATATTTAAAAAATAGCACATTATTGGAGGTTGACTTCCATTTGAATAATATATTAAACTTATACATATCCATAAAAAAAGATTCATATTTAAAATTAAATGTTAACATGCTACATTTAGAAAAAACATTGATGTATTTTGTGATTATTTTTCTTTAATGACTCTCAACATAACAAGGGAAGTGTATTGCTGTATACTAAATATGGCTTCATTGATAATTGAATGAATTTGAATCCACATTTCATTTAGGTCATAATGAATTCTATGAATTAAATAATCCTTTTAATCACATTATAATTTTTTTGGAAAATATTTTAACCCTTTATAATATAGATTCCATCAGTACTTACCTTTAATAAATTATATTTACTATCTATACAATTGACTCAATTAAATACATAATTAAACAAAATATTTTAATACTATATAACTTAACCAACTAATTTATATATCTGCTAATGTTACTACATATTTTGAAATAAGCTGACTTAAAATGACATACAAAATATTCTATTAAATGCTTGTTTAATATCTTCCCTATTTATTATATGTCATAAAGGTAAATTTCATTTATGTAATGTGTGTGTGTGTTTTTTTTACTTTTATACATATGTGAAATCCTGCTCTTGAATTTGCTATATTTAAATTAACTATGCATAACCTATTTTTGACCCGTTGGTATAAGCAGTCACACATGCACACACCCGATGATATGTCAACATATATTATATTAAAATGTGTACCCTTATATTATGGATTAATACATAAATCACATATATAAAAAAATATTATTGCAACCTTGAGCAAAAAAATAAATTATATCAAAACAAAATATGCAAAAATAAATAATAATAAAAAACATTATAAAGCACATATTGATAGGTTGCTCAATTATCACAATGAATAAAGAACAATAATAATAAAAACATTTTAGTACTACAATATATAAAAAATATCGAAAGATTATGAAGAATTAAGTTTAATGGGTCGTGTTTTGCAGACCGTACTGTGGCCGTCAGAGGGCGCGGCGACATCATCAACAACCGGCCTGAAAATGGCAAGTGATAAATTTTTTTACAAAATGCCTCAAAATCGACAAATAAAAATGCCTAAGGCAATATATGTACAGCAAATAAAGCGAAAACTACAAATTAAAAATAAATTAAAGAAAATGCTACAAAATTCAAATAATAAAAAAAAAAATCATGAAAATTGCATTATTAGCTATACCCCCCCCCCCCAAAATAAAAAAAAAACACCTCAAAATTGACAAATAAAAATGCCTCAGACAATATATGTATAGCAAATACATCGAAAACAACAAATTATAAAAAAATGAAAGAAAATGCTACAAAATTCAAATAATAAAAAAAAAAAATCATGAAAATTGCATTATTAGCTATACCCCCCCCCAAATCAAAAAAACGCCTCAAAATCGACAAATAAAAATGCCTCAGACAATATATGTATAGCAAATACATCGAAAACAACAAATTATAAAAAAATGAAAGAAAATGCTACAAAATTCAAATAATAAAAAAAAAATCATGAAGATTCTATCAAGAGATATACCTTTCTCCACAATCTGACAATTCACAAAACATGGCGGCAAAAAAAAGCGGGAAAATACAAAAAAAATAAAATCATTTACCTTCAACATAAATATGCATCTAAGTTCATATTAAAAAGCAATTCCCCCAACTGGTCAAAACGTAACACAGATTAATACGTAGTAACTAATAAAAAAAATAATCAGAAAATGCTATAAAATGCAAACTATAAAAAAATTGGATCAACAGTCCCCCCCCTACAATCTGGACATTCAGAAGGAAGCATGGTGGCCAAAAATAGCGGGGATCAAATTATTTACCTTAAACATAAATATGCATCTAAATTGATATAGAAAAGCAATTAATTGTTCTCTGGCTTTCAAATTAATGCATATGTAAATGGAGCAGTAATATTTAAATAATCAAAAAGCAATCATTACCAACCCCTCCCCACTAATCAAAACGTAATAAATGGTATCAATATTTTAAGATTGTTTAAGTAACAGACCTAATAAGAATTCATATCATAGATTAATACGTAGTAAGTAATTAAATAGAATTATAGTAAGTTTAAAAGAGAAGATGGAAATATTACTTTGTTGCATTTTTTTTTGTTCAAGAAATTGTTTTTCACCGTTATATAGATTAAATCACATATTGTAATTGTAGTTTCAAAATGACTATCCCCTTCCCCATTTAGTGACTTTTCTAAAACTAAGAACTCATAACACAGATTAATACGTACTAAGTGATTAAATATGGCAACAACGGACTAACTTTTATAAAATGTACTAAATCTTATGAATATTTAAAAAATCAAACACTATCTGCACATGTGCTGTGCATTATTTAAGTAATAGATATAACTCCTCAACACAGATTAATACAGTACATAGTAAGAAAGTTTAAAAAAGAAAGTGGCAAAAATTACCTTGTTCCAAATTCGGTTCAGAGCCATTTGCACAATGGTGACTCGATCATGATGTTCTGCAAAATGTAGCTTTGCTGGTAAATTTCTTAACACTTTTAGCAATGATGATTTCAGCAGATTAAAAAAAATTATTTAACAGAAGGTATCTAGAAACACTAGCAATTATTTAAATCAAGTTATGCACACATATATAATATCCCAATTCATTTTCAAAATAATAAACAATTGTCCACTATATTCATATTATTTTCAATTATGTTTTTATTTAAACAAAGTTGCAAGTTCATCTACATTTTTTTAATGAGAGAAGTGTAATTACAAACATGAAATATTCTCTCCCCCTCCCCTTTACTTGACAGAAAAAATACTGTAAATACTTTTAAAAGAAAAGTCTTTCAACATCAAATTATTTATCTTTGAAGCAATTAATTGTTATCTGGCTTTCAAATTATGACATATGTAAATTGATCAATAATATTTAAATAATAATCAATGTAAAAAAGGAATACAAAACATAATTACCAAAGTCTTTCGGAAAAGATTTTAACACTAAGAGCAAATATGGCAGAAATTAGCGTGAAAAAAAAGTTTTGAGTTAAAATTTGCGCATATCTAATGTTGTATTCTTCTCCATCAAAAAATAATCCTAATTAAGTTTGTCAAAAAATAAACATTATCCCAACAACTTGTATTTCTAGCAGTCCAAAATAATTAAAACGTCATAATAGAACTAAGCAGGTATTTCAAAACTCTACTTTAGCTACATTTTAAGTAAATTTGTTAGCTTTGGAAATGATATTTTTGATGTAGAATCTCTATTACGTCATATTTCATTTCACAGTTTGTTCTTTCAAAATTAAAGTGCATACTATAAAAGAAGGATGACTGGAAATTATTTTTTGGTATCATGACTCAATAGAGATTTGACATCAAAAATATAATTTCCAAAGCCAACAAATTTAACTAAAACATAAGTGAACTAGACTTTTGAAATACCAGCTTTGTTCTATTTTGACGTGTTAATTATTTTGTATTGCTAGAAATACAAGTTGTTGGGATAATGTTTATTTTTTGACAAACTTAATTAGGATTATTTTTTGATGGAGAAGAATACAACATTAGATATGCGCAAATTTTAACTCAAAACTTTTTTTTCACGCTAATTTCTGCCATATTTGCTCTTAGTGTTAAAATCTTTTCCGAAAGACTTTGGTAATTATGTTTTGTATTCCTTTTTTACATTGATTATTATTTAAATATTATTGATCAATTTACATATGTCATAATTTGAAAGCCAGATAACAATTAATTGCTTCAAAGATAAATAATTTGATGTTGAAAGACTTTTCTTTTAAAAGTATTTACAGTATTTTTTCTGTCAAGTAATGGGGAGGGGGGGAGAGAATATTTCATGTTTGTAATTACACTTCTCTCATTAAAAAAATGTAGATGAACTTGCAACTTTGTTTAAATAAAAACATAATTGAAAATAATATGAATATAGTGGACAATTGTTTATTATTTTGAAAATGAATTGGGATATTATATATGTGTGCATAACTTGATTTAAATAATTGCTAGTGTTTCTAGATACCTTCTGTTAAATAATTTTTTTAATCTGCTGAAATCATCATTGCTAAAAGTGTTAAGAAATTTACCAGCAAAGCTACATTTTGCAGAACATCATGATCGAGTCATCATTGTGCAAATGGCTCTGAACCGAATTTGGAACAAGGTAATTTTTGCCACTTTCTTTTTTAAACTTTCTTACTATGTACTGTATTAATCTGTGTTGAGGAGTTATATCTATTACTTAAATAATGCACAGCACATGTGCAGATAGTGTTTGATTTTTTAAATATTCATAAGATTTAGTACATTTTATAAAAGTTAGTCCGTTGTTGCCATATTTAATCACTTAGTACGTATTAATCTGTGTTATGAGTTCTTAGTTTTAGAAAAGTCACTAAATGGGGAAGGGGATAGTCATTTTGAAACTACAATTACAATATGTGATTTAATCTATATAACGGTGAAAAACAATTTCTTGAACAAAAAAAATGCAACAAAGTAATATTTCCATCTTCTCTTTTAAACTTACTATAATTCTATTTAATTACTTACTACGTATTAATCTATGATATGAATTCTTATTAGGTCTGTTACTTAAACAATCTTAAAATATTGATACCATTTATTACGTTTTGATTAGTGGGGAGGGGTCGGTAATGATTGCTTTTTGATTATTTAAATATTACTGCTCCATTTACATATGCATTAATTTGAAAGCCAGAGAACAATTAATTGCTTTTCTATATCAATTTAGATGCATATTTATGTTTAAGGTAAATAATTTGATCCCCGCTATTTTTGGCCGCCATGCTTCCTTCTGAATGTCCAGATTGTAGGGGGGGGACTGTTGATCCAATTTTTTTATAGTTTGCATTTTATAGCATTTTCTGATTATTTTTTTTATTAGTTACTACGTATTAATCTGTGTTACGTTTTGACCAGTTGGGGGAATTGCTTTTTAATATGAACTTAGATGCATATTTATGTTGAAGGTAAATGATTTTATTTTTTTCGTATTTTCCCGCTTTTTTTTTGCCGCCATGTTTTGTGAATTGTCAGATTGTGGAGGGAGGTATATCTCTTGATAGAATCTTCATGATTTTTTTTTTATTATTTGAATTTTGTAGCATTTTCTTTCATTTTTTTATAATTTGTTGTTTTCGATGTATTTGCTATACATATATTGTCTGAGGCATTTTTATTTGTCGATTTTGAGGCGTTTTTTTTTATTTTGGGGGGGGGGGGTATAGCTAATAATGCAATTTTCATGATTTTTTTTTTTATTATTTGAATTTTGTAGCATTTTCTTTAATTTATTTTTAATTTGTAGTTTTCGCTTTATTTGCTGTACATATATTGCCTTAGGCATTTTTATTTGTCGATTTTGAGGCGTTTTGTAAAAAAATTTATCACTTGCCATTTTCAGGCCGGTTGTTGATGATGTCGCCGCGCCCTCTGACGGCCACAGTACGGTCTGCAAAACACGACCGTTTAATGAATTTTAAACTGTGTGTGTGTGTAATGTTATGCCATATTGATAATAAGACAATCAATAAACAAACTTTTAATGTTTATGTATCAAAAAGAAAATAATGCTTGACTATAGAAATCAAAGTTTACTTCTAACAAGTAAATAAATAAAAAAAAATTGTTAGTCAAATTTTAAAGTTACCTGATCCATTTTCAATTCTTATTAATGTCCCAGGTTTAAATATCAGACTGCTCTAAAATTTATAGCTTCATCTGGTTGGTTTGCTTGTTCCTAAAATTTTGAAAATTATTGCAGACCCTTTAGATAAATATGAACTGGTTGGTTTGCTTGTTCCTATCATTTTAAAAGAGTTATTGCAGGCACCATCGATAAATATGAAGAAAACTTTTTTTAAAAAAAAAGTGATTTATAGATTAATTGAGGTTAGCTGTATGGTTTTATACATCTTCTTTCTTCTCTTCTTTCCTCTTCTCTCTCCTTTCAAAGTTGATGATCCTTTAATAGGTTAGGAGACAAAAAGAAGCCTCTCAGATAGCATATATGGTTGGTTTTAAATTTGGCCATTCTTTGTTTGTTACAGATCTGTATTAGACTCTACAGATAGATTAGTGATTAACCCATAATGTGAGGCATCAAAGAACAAAATAGTGAGATTAGCACTGCATCTTCATTGTTTTATAAATATCCAAAATATATATAAGTACCATTTTTATATTACTTCACCAACTTTTTTTAAGAGATTCAATTTTGATCCATCTCTTTAGATTAATTTAGCTGTGAGATTACTTATATAGCTGCACATCTTCTTTTATGCTGTTTTAAAGCAAAAAGTCTTACTTTTTTTCTTTAACTTTTTCAAGAAAAAAAAATAACAGTTCATCATGAGCCTAAAAGAAACAGATGAAAAAACTGCTGCTAACTGCCAACTGCCTTTTGCCTTTTCGCACTGCCAAAACTTTAACTTTTAACTGCTCATTTCTTTAACTTTAACTTCATTAAACTTTTTTTTAACTGCCTTAATTAATATTGTGCCACTCTTTATATTTCATCTTTATGATTAAAAGAAAAAAATCACCTCCTGCCAATATAATTGTCATTTTGGAGATAGCAGTCAGATCCTCATAAATTGATGGTCTAAAGTAATTAATAAGATTAACAATCACTTTATCTATTTTGTCAAAGCATTTCTCCCTTTTTTGAACAATCTAAATCCAAATAACATAATAAAGAGTTTGCAATCTATAGTCAATAGAGATATGTGTAAAAAATGTTTTATGTTCACATAGCTGTACTCACATGTGTGCATTTTATCGATTAATTTATGTCTTTTTTTCTTTACACCTTCCTGTCCAGTTTGTTTTATTTTAAAAATAGAGCTAAATAACTGAATGCTTTATTTAATAATAAGAGAATAATATGTTAAATATTATTTCTTGTAATATTCTCTCTTTTTACTACTGCCTAATAATAATTAGTGTCTATTAACCTATATATAACACTCACACACAAATCTATACATATATAAAAAAATAAAAATTTAAATTTCAGAATATGTATATGTGGGACTGAGAACTATGTATGTACAATATATATATATAAGTATAGAGGATTTGAACTCAGTTTTTCAAGCACCCTTCAACTATCCACACTATCTCATACAACTGATACACATGACCACACACATGTAGAAAAGATTTATTAAGATTTTTGGTGATTATAAATCTTTTCTACATGTGTATGGTCATGTGTATCAGTTGTATGAGATAATGTGGATAGTTGAAGGGTGCTTGAAAAACTGAGTTCAAATCCTCTATACTTACAATTAAGATCCCAGGTTTGTGAAGAGTACCTGGTTATCAAATATATATATATATTAAAATTAATCACCATTTAAGACAACTGCAATATCAATTACAATCAATATTTTTCCATAAGCTCTTTCAAAAGGATGGTATGCATTTGTGCTTACATATATGTGCTAATAAATATATTATATTTATTATACAAAGAACACACTGTATTGTCAGAACAAAGGAATTGGGTAAGATGTGTATATGGTAGCCTAGTATGAATCATGACATGCAACAGGCAATTAAAAGACATAGTGCATGTCAATTAACAATTAGGCCACCTTCTAAATAATTGATATAGCCTTAACCCACTAAACCATAGCACATAATTCATATGGATTATGCTGGACTTGACATATTTTATTACAATGTCATTGATTCTTTATGAACTGAATAGAGAGTGGTGGTAGAGAACACCATGAAAGGATTCAATGAATTGTTCACTTGTGAAAGCAATTCATAAGAATCATTTCTGATAACATTGCTAGATTTGTGTCATCAACAATAAAAGACTTTTAAGTTAGCCAATGGATATGAAATACTTTAACATCTTTAATTTTATCCTGTCAAATGGATTAATTGGAAATACTATGCAACAGATGAAGTTGATATCCATTTAAATTTATTAGCAAGATATTCATGAAGCTTTGATAGTACCCATGTTTTATTAGCATTGGATGTTGAATACAGTCTCCGCTTATGAAAAATTGATGAAATGCAAATTCAGAATGCATGTCTCAATATTATTATTTAGTAAAAACAAGAAAAAGTAGATGAATTTATAAAACGTAAAGTATGATACTGGAGAAACTGTTTCCATAGTTAATGTATTAAGAAAAACATGAAAAATAGGAATCATATCAAATGTCGTAAGGAAACAAATATGTGTGATGCAGTTGACTGCTGATAGAGAAATCACAAGATGTCAATTATACTAGATGCTGTTTAAGTCAGCCACAGGATCAAGTGAAAGAAAGTTCATGTTATCCTGTAGCTGTTGTGAAAGATCTGCTGAAAGATAATGATTAATACAATATATCATCAGGTGTTTAAATTTAAAATATGTACAGTTCTGAATCGATTGAAGAAGCAGGTTTTTCAAGGATTAATTATTTTGAAGTACTTATGGATTTATCCAGCCAAAGATAGATTGGAAAAGAGTGACAAGCACCACCTTCTAAATAAGCAAGAGAATGGAGAAGGCTGGAATGATTTAAAAGCTATATGTGGCATTAAACTTTGAACTACTTTCTAGAATGAGGCGAGGTTGTGCAATGTCTGGAAAAAAAATGTGTGTATATATGTGAGTGTAAATATATTCATGTATATTTGGAAATCATTGTATATGCAGTCTTTATGTTTGTGTATATAGTAATCAGAAAGTAAATAAAAAAACCTAAATAAACTTACACTAGAGAAAATTAGTAATATACCTTATATTAATATATATTAGTAAATAAATTATGCAAATTTGGATTAATTAAGAATATCCGGCAAATTATGAAAATTAAAATTAATTATACAACGTAATAAAAACTGCAGAATACCTGTGTGCGAGTATAATAGTAGTACAACTCTTTAGTATACAAAAAGATATGGTAGATTACAGTATGGAAGATTTTCTAATTTGAAATAGCTTTAGAGTTTGCACTTTGAACAACCAGCAATCAAGTTAGTTGTTATGATGAAGGTATTTATTTTAATTATACATATATAAAGTTGATAAACTCCTGTTTTGTTTTCTTTTGCTGTCTTGTGTTTATTTATAATAAAATTTTAGACGGCTATACAGCTGGTAAATCTCAATATTGCCTTGGTATATTCTAATAATGATTCATATATCCACAGTATCAATAACTGGCTACCAATATAATAACTTGGAAAATAGACAAAGTGGATTCATTTTCGTCTGATTGGCAGATTAGCATGAGTGACTTTGGTTCAAGTTTGTTAAAAAGACCTTTAAAATGCCTGATTTGTGAACGATTCTTATAGGACATGCATATGAAGACGATTACTACAAAAATGTTATTATATATTCTGAGAGCTACATATTTAAAAATGATATTTATTGACAACCATTAATGTTAATGAATTTATACTAATATTATGATTTAAAAGGTTAAGGGCTTAAATCGAGGCCTTGCATCAATTGCCTCTGACCTAACGTTTTATTTCTCTAAAATACATTATGATTAAGCAATTATCAGATAAAAATTGAGAACCAGATGTTAGTTGGTTTATTTTTTTTATGTAGACTAGAGAGTAATACAAGATGAAATAATTCGCGAGTGAATTGAAATTACTTGTAGGAAGTTTGACTTATGAAGATTCTTATATTTCTCATTGTTTAACTTCACTTTTCTTTACTCGTTGCAATCATTATAAACTCTTCACATATATTTTAAATTTTATTTGTCTTTTCTTAACACACGTTTGTAACGAATTTATAATGAAGATTCTTATAGTAAATATAGATGAAGATTATTTTTTTAATATTATTATATATTCCGATTTTACATATTTAATAACCAATATTTATTTACAAGTTTGTTAATACATTGTTCAGACTTAAACCTGCATTTATATATGTAATATATGCGGTATTCGAACTCACACTTTCACACGACCCATTACTCTCAGTGTCATCTTAAATTGCTGACCCACCTAATCACACACATGTTGAAAATATAAATAATCACCAATATATGTATTTCGTGCTAAACCAGCACTCATCAGTTGGTCCAGATTACTTTTCAATATGTGTGTGATCAGGTGGGCCGTGTTACAAGTTTGTTATAAAATTGACATTTACTATTTGAAATATATTAATAAATAAATGGATGTAAAAATTTATTCACTTATCATAATAATAAATAGTACAATTTAATTTTTAGAACAAAAACATAAACAACTCCTTTCGTAATAGAGCTTAAAGCTATAAACTTAAAATCTCTCACTTTTGGATATATTTTGAATTTCACTGCACATAATTTTAATTTTCGGCTTTTTAATTTTTTAACAAATAAAATTATATTTATCTTAATTTATTTTTCCACAAAATTAATACTAAAACTTTAATTGAAATATATATCAATTCAAAACTATTAAAATTATTACAAGTATTAAAATTATCATCAATCTGTACTGTGCGATTCTTAAATATTAAAAAGAAATATGTTCAAACTGCAAAATACAACAATTTGCACTAAAAAAACTTTATTGGCATTTTAAAAATCAATGCTACAAATTAAAAATAATTGTTTGCACATAATTTTGAAAGTTGATTAAAATTATTACGAATTCAAAATAAATTAAAATTACAGCAAACATCTTTTTAGAAAACCTTAAAAATTCAATTACAACTTTCTTAAAAAATCCATATACAAGATTTGCAAGAAAAAATGTGAAAATTTATATTTCATAATTTTTTTATCTTTTCTTTTTTTTTCTTTTTTTTTTTTAGATTTACTTGAAATTTTTACTTTATCAGGAATCTCTTTTTCCAATTTATCGTCTACAGAAAACGTTACAGGCTCCTGGTACGACAAATTTGAAGAAAATGATTGGGCAGCATCTTGTGGGGGAAATGGAGATGGCGAGGCACGTGAAGCAAGTAATTCGAGAGGAATTTGTGAACAAGACGATGGTAAGTCATACGAAGAAACGGGCTGGTCAGATTTAGACTGGATTGATATTTTTTGAAATGAATCTTTGGTTGCTTCCGATTTTGCACTGCTTTTGAATATCACCTGTCGTTTTTTTTTAGATCTCACTCCAATATTAATCTGCGAGGTAGAACATTGATGTAAATCATCTCTGCTTGCTTCTGATTCCACGTTGCATTCAGATACCATCTTCTTTGGTTTTTTCTGTTTTGCTCGAGTATTTTGCTGCTGAAAAGTAATTTGATCAAAGTCGTATCTGCTGGTTTCTGATTTCAAATTGCTCTTATTTGTCATCCGCGACTTTTTTTTACCTCTCGCTCCAGTATTTGGTAGTTGTGTAAAACTTTCATGAAATTTATCTGCGTTTGGTTCTGACTTTAAGCTACTTTTATATGCATTTTGTTCCTGTACTATCTTCAAAAGCTTTACCGATTGTCCTGCATGTCTTGCAGCTATTTGATTTGTCAATTCTTTATATTCATCTGTTTTAGGATTTGATAATCTTTCTGAAGCCTTGGGCTTTGTTAAGTCCAAGTGAGAAAATTGGTCAATATAACCAACAATTGATGGAGTTTGTAAGTGTGTCTGATTAGTTCTTTTATTAGATAATGCAATTGCTTGTTCACTAGGAGGTAAATTATGTTGAGAAGACCGTGCATTTGATTCAAGAATCTCAGGACATAAATAATCTAATCGAGTCATTAAGATACTTTTTCCCTCAACCCATTCTTCAGGCAAACTTTCTATGAACGTGTTTATATTATTTCTCCAAGAACTACTTTCATTTACTTCATCTATCATTTCTTCCGATTGTTTATTTGAGTCATAATGCTGTCTTATGTTTGAAGCCTTGTCTTTCAATCGTTTGAAAGAAACAGCAACTACACGTAATGCAAATTCAATTGATGTTGTTTTTACATTAGATTCTGTTTTTGGTTCATCTTTATTTTCATATTTTGTCACTATTGGACATGTGAATAATTGTGGTTTTGAAGACATAAGCTCAGTTAAAATTGTCAAATATTGAATCGATAAATGAAAAGCTTCACAAGAAATCTGAAAAGCCTTCATGTTTCCATTCGACTCCTTTTCAACTTTGGAATAGCATGTATTTCTGCATTGTAATATAAAAAAGCAAAATTCAGCAAAAAAATATTCACATGACTTATGTATAATATCACAAAGCGTAATTAATTCTTCACATCTAATATCACCCAACGATTGATACCAAAGCCCACTTCTGTGACTTTGTACAGGTAAAGTCTTTTCTACTATCAAAAACGATAAACCTAAACACAATGTAGCAGCCACAATAGGACGATAACAGAGACAAAATTCAGGACATATAGCAAAAAGATCTATAGCTATTTCAAAACTATTTTCAATTATTTCATCAGTTATGTAGGGATATTCTGCATTTTTGCCCAATATGTGATTTTGTGGAAGTTCAGTTACTAATGTTAAAGGGCCAGTTGAAAGACATTGTACAAATAAGTTATAATATCGCATTATATTTTGTACACTTAAAGTTACATTACAAGACTCTACGCTTACCACAATTAGTTCAAATGTTAAACGTATTGTAATAAATGGAACGAGATGTTTTCTTTCGTAATATCGGCATGAGTGATATAGGGTTGCAACAGCGACTTCATAAGGATTGATATTTGCAAGGTTAAAAAGCATAAAAAATCGTTGAAAGTTTACTATAGCAGAAGATATAATTACTTCATTAAATTTTAAAAGATAACCTACACTTATTATGACGCTTGCAATTTTTTGTCGAAGGTACAGCTCTTCTAATTCAGACATTCCCATACGTCGAGACGGGGTTTGAAGCATAAAATCGGTTGAAAAAATCCAATCTTTAACCTGAAACAAAGTATAATTTCCCGTAAAAATACTGGCTTTTTCTCTATCTTCTGAATTACTGCTGCTAGAATCTGAAACGTGTTCTAAAGTTTTATCCAGTTGATCGGAATTTTCTTTCGAAGCCATTGTGAACTAATTTCAAAAAAGTCCTACTAAAATTTTAAAACTATTATCTTAATATTGAAATGATATCACTCAATAAAGTCAACGATTTTAAAAAACAGTGTCCGCAATTTTTTTAAAATGATTTATAATTTTATCCTAGAATAATGCAATTAATAAATCAATGCAAATGTGTATAGAAATAGCAAATAATTTGCATACATGCAAATGATGATACCCTAATGTAATTACATATTAATAATTAACCATTAATAAATTTATAATTTATTTGCATCGTTCAAAAAATAACTCTAGTAAACTAATTTTCACCACCAAATATATTTTTATATCGTATACATATAATAAAGAAAATGATAATTATATTTTGTTTACATCGATATTTTTTTTTTTAAAAAGGATTATTTATATATTTAGTAAGCGTTACTGATGTAGAGAATTCGGAGTACAAAAATTCAGATGAATTATCTACTATTTGTACATATTCAAAACAATAAAAACTAAGGCTTGAGACCGTTTGTTCCTACACGGTACACTAACAAAATAGTTCCTTTCTTTTTTTATAATCTAAAGCTGATTGCAGTAGAAACACTTTGTGGCATACAAACAAACATATAAAAATTTGAATTACAAATACAACCAACGATGAAATCAATATAAAATATAGATATGGGGTTTATTTATGTGTGTAATTTCTTGTTATTTTATTTTAAAAATTAGTTTATTTCACTATATACATTAAATTTATATATATATAGTAAAAAATAAAGCTTCATATTTAAAATTACTAATTAACATGGTACATTGAGAAAAGATATTTGATGTATTTGCTGATTTTTTTTTTCACGACTCTCAACATAAGTATACTTAAATGTATTACTTTTTAGTAAACATGGCCTCATTGATGATTGAGCGGTTGTGAATCCACATTTCCCCTAGGTCATAATAAAGTACATGAATTACATAATTCTTGTGATCATATTATAAATCTTTTTGGACGATATTTTAAGTCTTTATAATATAACTTCCACCAGTATTTATAGATGCAAAATAATAATGTTTGATTTGGAAAATGTGGTATATGTTAGTAATCTTATAAATTCTAAAAGTGATAAAGCAGTTGTTGTCTTTTTATTAGATATAAAAAGCTTGGCGTCAAAAGTTTACTATTATAGTAGCAATGTTTTACTGAATATACCTCTCATTGTCTAGTTAACAGGAGAGGACCAATATCACTTTCTAGAAGAATTTTGCGGCTATTTAACTGCTGATTATTTTATTCAAAATAACATTTAAAGGTTTAAAAAGTATATATTAATGAATGATAATTTTACAATTTTGTTTTTAATTTGCTTTATTTTTTCCTCTATAATGTTTTGTTTAATTTGTTAATGCAGATATGCTTTTCAAAATTTCGATTATATCTATAATTCATCGCTGGTGGGGAATATCGCAGATGGATAAGATTTTAGTGCGGAAAAATTAATTTCTTATCCTCCATCCAAAATGAATAATCTCAATGATGATGATTATTGCTTCATTACTTTTCTGCAGCAATTGCAGATTCTCATATAATAGACCATGCAGAAAACACATACTTTATAGACATCATGGGCCTCAAACCGGACATAATTCAAAACTAAGATTTGTTGCATCTGGAAGCAAAGCATTAGGAGATTACTATATAAGTGTTAGAAGAAATCATTTTAGTAAATTGAATAAAAATTCCTCATAGTTTTCTAAATCTCTATAGGAATTTTTACCCTGATATAGATGTTTTTAACGTTAAAATCTTAATCAGGTATTATTACAAAAAATATTAGGAAAGCCATTTAAATTGTGAAAAGACCTAATAGTATTATTAAATGTAATGAAATAACAAAATATCTTTTCATATAGATAAATTTATAAAGCAGTCATTCAAAACAAAAATTGGCAATTTAACCATCCATTATTAAACTTTATAGCTGGTAAAGTAATCTTCAGCTAATTTATATAAATAATTTGGAGTACTCTTTTGTTTCCAATATCAGTAGCAACAATTATTTAGCCTGACGCTACCTAGTGGCTCGAGGAATACAACGTTAGTTTCAGGTCCCCTATAAAAGGTGGAATTAAAAAAGGATAACAAAGCTTCACGGTAATATTTTGAAGTCAAACTGAGGGTAAGTTCATTACCTTTAAGTGTTATCAAAATGAAGAAAACTTCTAGTTTCCTAACAGCAATGAGATTTTAAGTGACATCGTTGGGAAAACAAGGATGGCAGGGAATGTTTCAAGTCAAGTGCAAAATAGAGGGGGAAATGAAAGTCAAGAAAACAGCAGTATAAATAAACAACTGACGGAAAAAGAGAATCCATTTAACAAAGAAATCACCTCAGGTGATTTGGACTATATGTCACCCAAAATATCACAAGGGACAGAGGAAGTGAATGTCGTTGAGGGCTTCGAAAAGTTTAAAATTGAAAATAACGTTATATAAAAAGCGAAACCGATTAATAAGAACACATCTATAAAATATAAATTTGAAGCTAATGGGAGAAGTAAGTCAAACAAATTATTTAATATTAATAACCAAGAATTCAAGTATGAAGAGGCATTACAATCAAAAATGAAAATCTATGCAAATGCAGTAAAAATTAGTGGGAATAGAAGTATGTGGTAAGTAACGTTATACAAGAGGCTTATGATAATATATTGGATTTAATGGATGAGGAAGATGAACAATCAACTGCCTTACTGAAATCATTCTATGAATAACTTTTAATAAGGATTGAAAAATTTAAGAAATAAAAGCGAACAATTCTTTTATCAAGAACATAATCACAGACAAATTCAATTGACACGCTGGATGCCAGACACTCCATCTAGAAATATCTCTGTAACATTAATGGAGTTTTGCTGTAATATTTGCAGGTATGGGTCTGCACTCCTTATTTCTTTCTCAGGGGTCGATGTAAGCGGTCATTGGGAGTCTGGTTTATGGGTGCGGGCTGTTGACAATTATTGCCACTACCTGGAAAGCCTACTGGGAGGGTACAGGATCAAAGTTTCCAGCACAATTTCCACTCTCATGGGTTGCTGTGCCCCTCGATGGATTGTTTTCTAGCAGTGCAGATCTGTGCTCGTAACTTGTTTAACTTTTTTATGGATATAATTGTGATCGAGCGAATGTACTTTTGTAAACCTGGTTTTAATTGTTTCACCTTGTAATATTGAACAATGTATTTACATCATGTAGCGGGTGATCAGTCACCTGCATTTTTTCCTTAATAAAAAAAAAACAAAAAACAATTATTTAGCTATCCATATTAGCGTCCTGATGGTAAATAAATTCCAGCTCAAACACACACGTTTTACCAAGCATATGAATAAATTCAAAAACCATGTTTACATTTAGCATTATACATGTATTGTTTATCTTTACAATATCTATTATTTATTTGGAATATGTTAAAATTAACTTCCAATATTATTTCTAGTACAGATAATACAAACGATCCTCACCCACTAGCTGTAGAGTGTGATGATAATTCAATTGGTTAAGAAATAGGTATTCTCTTTATACTTGATTTATATATATATATATATTGTAACGAGCACAGACGTTCGTTACATTGTTTTTTTTTTATATTATTAAACAAGTTAAAATAAGAAGTTCGCATTTAAAAATTTTCTTTAAGAATTAAAAATTGAAATTAAATATCATCTTAAACTCATACATGTTAAATCGCACAGATAATGAAAAATTATTAAAATAAAACTATTAAAGAAAAAGTATTTTAAAACTAAATTTTAAAAAAGATTTGGAGATAAAATTATATCTTTAAATTTATCTTTAAATATATTTTTGATTTGGAAAACAGGGTAATTAATCAGAAATGGAAATGATTGTTAATTAGTTAAATGTAAACCAGCCTTGGGCATTTAAATGTAAAAACATCAGTCAGATAGAAAAACAATAGAAACTGTTAGCAAATAAGAAGAAATCCCTATGGAATCGGACCGCAGCGAAAGGACCATCGCATCGGTGACGTAATATAAATTCAATCCTTCACATTAATATAAAAAGGACAAGTTTGGAAATTGTTAATTAGTGAGTGAATTATTGATTATTACGATGTGACTATATGTATTAGTACGGAGTTGAGGTGAAGGAATTGACAGATGCACGGTCAATTCTTTCAGCTGTTAAAGAAAAGAGAAATGAACTATCGTTTCCTACATTGAGGACCAATTGAACTAAAAAACCTCCAAATGAATAAAGAAAACAACGGCTAAATGGATACCAATCTTTTGAGGACGGCGTGGGAATTCCCGTTCAAACTTACAAACGACTGATAAAGATGAACTGTTTAAAACCGTAAGAACTTTACAATTAATGAACATTAAATTAAAAACTTTTCGTATTTAAAATAATTGCATTAGTTTCCTATCTGACTAAAGTAGTTAAAATGTTATTTGATGTATTTTTTTATTTATTTGTGTAAAATCATTTCCATTTATTTAACTTTGTTTTTTAAGTTTATTTATGATTTCTGTTTTCTGATGAATTAAAATATATCAATGTTAAACTTAAGTCGGGCGTGAATGGCTGTATAGATTTGTAAAGTTATATTAGGGGAGGGTAATCTTAGGTTATTTGTGTCGTTGTTAGATTGGGTCAATGGATTGGATATATTGATGTAGTTAGTAGATGTAATCGGAGATTCGCTACTGGCAGAATCGCTTCATATGCCGCACTCTCCCGTTTTGCCTATGGAAGGAATTATAAGACGCAGAGCGCAGTTCCTTTCTATGGAGTTTTTTTTTTATTGTTCTTCTCATTGGATAGAAGTAATATTCCTATCTAATGAGAGTCAATATCTTCTTTTAATCTTTTTGGTGCTGCTGTATTCCGTATTACATTGAATACATCGATGTATCAGATGGATTGATGCCAGTTTGACTGCGAATTTTAGCCTAAGGTTAAATAGGGATAGAATATTTTATTTTCAAATGCAAATCTATGTGGTCTATTCATACTTGACCCTAAATAAAAATGCATTAAATTTAAGTTGTTTATAGACGCTTGCATGGATTGGTTATCGGTTAAGTATGTTTTGGGTTTTCATATTTGATCAAAATATATAGACATTCGATAAATAATGATACCTTACAGTGAGTATCTAAAATGTATTTATTCGGATGTCTTTTAAGTTATTGGTGACAATGCAAGTATCTTATGATGAATACTATTGGGTTACGTAGAAATTTCCCTCCGCAATTGTCAGTAATCAATAATTTTGTATTTTGATCGTTTATGTTTACTTTGAAATGTTTTTGACCGTGAAATCTATGTAACCGATCTATATTCAACATTATAAACAAGCTTTCCTAAATTTATCTGTGCGAACTTAATTAAAATGTAAAATTAGAATATAATAGTAATTAAAGGTAAATTAAAGTCAAAAATCAAAGTTAAAAATAATGTTAAATGTTAAAATGTAAACTAATACTAAAATAATTTTAAATCTTATATATATGTGCATAAATAAATGTTTGTATGTTAATTACTGGCAGTGGCTTATTTTTTTTTTTTTTTTTTTATGTTGAAATCTAATTAGATAAGATATGATATTATTTAATCTCTGCTATTCCACTGAGCTAGTGACATGGGCTAACGACTGGAACCAAAATATTTTAAAAAAACTTTTTTTTTTTTTGACTTACGTATCTGCCTACTTTATAAATTTTTCTAGGTTCAAATGCCTAGATGGCGCCCCGTAGTGCAGTTTACGTTAAGTCACCCTTCTCCGGATCATTACAATATATATATATTCTAACCTCCCCCCGCACGTTCTCACCCCAAAATATATTGTTTATTACTAATATTACGGGTTCTAGCTCAGTTAACAAATAAATAAATGAAATATTCAGCATTAATTAAAATGATTACTAGCCCTAATTTTAAAATACAAATACGGTTCAATTTTAAAATGAATTAACAAATATTTACTATTTTCATGAGAGATGGAGTGACAATACAGGGAACGAGATAGACTACATTGAGCCATTATCCACACGATACTACCTCAATGGCATAAGAACACTATCCCCTTTTTTTACTATACCAAATAACTAACTCATAGTATTCTTACGACTTTCTGAGCTCTATTCACTACGATTAAAATAATAACCATATCTTAATCTTCTTTATAACAAGAATCTAGCTCAATTAAATAAAATGAAGTAAAATAAAATAAAATCTCAGGTTCATAAATTGTATTCTAACTGATTTAAAATTACGGTAGTAAAATATGAAAAGGGAATTTTATGTCATAATCTACTACACAGCAACTAATAATAATAAAAATAATAATAACAATAATAATATAATATAATCTTCTTTCTTCCTAAATGAAATAAATAAATACGTACGTGGTAGTATTTTAATAATCTGACAACAGAATACGTGTGGCAACATTAGCATATAATTTAATGTAATATTGTGGCAACCGATTTATGACCAATAAATAATATAAAATTATAATCTTTTAATTTTAACATATCAATAAATTCTCAAAATTCTTATAACACTTTTATGTTTACCTTTTGTGCAAAATTTATATGTCTGTTTCAATTATAAATGTATCGTGATTTCATGCATCCATGTGGAGAAATAACAACTCGGACACAAAACTTTAGAACAAATTTAAAACAAAGTTTATTAACAACATAAATAAATTAACAATCTTTTTACACTATATACATTGGATATCCCTTACTTTCATATCTCAACTTAGTTTATTAATTTATAAAATGAAATCAAAATAATATTTACTTTTCCTAGTTAAATCTTCTTTTTTTTTTTTTTTAAACACTTAAGAAAATACAGTATTATTACTTGATTTATTATTATGGTTAGCTTATTACAAAATGCATTTCTTATATGATTATCACTAACACTTTGCATCCCTAATATTATTAAAATTATATTTTTTACAAAATTTACATTCGTAGTAAAATTCTACAAAATAACAAAATTTAGTTTCATATTGGTTGTATGGAATCTTACAAAGTCAAAACATTGTTCTACATTCGGTATTAGGTTTTTATTGTTCATTATCCGATATTTATTAATCCTAATATTCTCATTCAAGCCTTACTTCAGATGATATAATTACAACTATTAATATACCATGCACAAGTATATGTTTATTATACATTATTGAACTATTTTCTTTTGATAAATATGCAATACTTATTTTCTAAATATTATTAAAAAAAAAATTATTCAAATTTTTATTATCACTTTTAAAATACTTGGTTTAGATTTCTTTTCAAAATCTTATATTCATTTCTGAATTAATTTTACAATGTATTATATGATTCTTTCTCTCTTTATGATATTTTGGACTTTCAATTTTAAAGTTACACAATTCTATACATTCCAGCAAATAAACTATTCTTACATAAACGATAACATATCTTCATTTCTATTTTATTCATTATTTCTTTGAAAATATCTTTCTGACCGATGCAGATTCACGAAATAAGGATAGCGAAGATAGATGCATAGGATCAAAATACAACTAGAATATTACTCATCATATACCTTGACAATCATGGCACAGTGAATTAAAAGACACTATAGAGGAGTGACCTTTACCTGTCTACCAACCTCTATCATAGGAACGATGCTAAAGCTATTTCTTCAGCTTTATTATAACATCCAAAGTTTAAAGATATGCAAAAACACTGTCCAAACTATATGTGTTCAGTTATAGGGCCTAGTTAACTATACTGAATTCACACAAAACTAAATATGATCCAAATCCCTTATATTTTCCTATTTTCTAAAAAAAAAAACATCATCTTGGTTTCCTTTCCACTAGTACTTCCAAGTCACTATCCGATCTTATTTCTCAAGATTTTTTCTATACTGTACATCGACAAATACATATCTGCATTACTAACAATAATAAAATTCATTTATTTTAAAACTATTCCACTGTTCTATAAGACAGCTTGCTTACTACTTTCCTCCGTATATTTATTCATACAAACTACTTAAATATCTGAATACTTTATCACATGAAAGTTCAAAAGAATCACACAATTGTTATATTAAATTATATTATTAATATACTTAAAAAAAATTGTCGTATGCATAATCCGAATTACTCCTATCTCATAATATGTTAAAAATGTTGTATAAAATGTGTACATATAATTTAAACTTTCACCCTTCATTCTTAGGTCAATAGATGATCTAAAAGAAATACATTATGCATTATAAATAACTATTAAAATTACCAAACGACCGTTATCTCCTCGATCGCGTTCCGTAGGCTTCACCATCCATTTGATCTTTGTAGATATAAGATTCACATCCATACACTTTATTTTAAACACTATTTCTATAATTTTATCAAGCTATTATATTTAAATTTTAATATTACTAAATTTATGTTTATATGTTTTCCCTAATCTCACATAACATTTTATATTCTAAATAAATTAGTAAAAAATATTTAAACTATATTTACTGTACTTCTTTATCAAACTTTCTTGAAAACTGTTCATACTAAAGCTAAAAAAAAATGTTTATTATTTCTTCTTTAGTCACTTAATGTTCTTCTCCCTGCTTGTTCAATTTTAAGGCAAAACAATTATTGCTCTGTTTAATAAATATTCATAGATGACAATCCTTGGGTTTTTTTATAATATTTAATACAATTATTAATTATGATATCAATAAATCCCATAAAGAAAACGTCTACATATTCTCTTCTAATATTTTTCTGCTAATATTTCTCCCCCGCGCGACTTTTACGATGCATCTTCTCAGTACTTTGATTTAAATATTCAATACAATTTTTCTGTTTCCATGGATTCATTTCATTAAGTATATTAGATTTATATTTTTCAAATCAAGCATTCCTCCAATGACCACTTTATAATATTTTCCAATTCCTCTTAGAGAAAGTTTTTCTGTTCTTTTTTTCATAAAACACAATAGCTCTTTCATATCATTATTCGGTAATTTTTCCTTTCTTTTAAAGTTCTGGTAACTATATACTTTGTAATGTTTCCTTTAAAAAGGACAAACATTCTTTCTCTGTTATAACTTTTACATAATTTTTTCTTTATGATATACGCATCTTAATTTTTCCATAGAGAAGAATAAAAAAACTTCAGAGTAGCCTTATAAAATTGTGCGTCATAATTTTTCCTGACGGCAAATAATTTCTCTTTTAAGTTTTCCGTATAGCGTCCAAATTATATTCCTCTGAGTTACAATAATAAGTTTCTGGTTGAGCATAAATAAAGCTGTATCAAGGCACTTTACAAATATTTTTCCTTTATCATAACTTCTATATACTGTTTTCTGTAGTATTTCCATTTTACTGTAAGGTTTTGGCTAAACTTGAATAAAATTCCTGGTAAGAAAACTTTTAAATTAGCCCTTCATTTAACGGCAGTTAAAAATATTATATGGTAAAACAAAACTTTTAAAATAAATACAAAATTTTTAAAAATTATAACACTTTTCCAGCTTACGATCTTATACAGCCAAAAAATATGTTACTCCTTCCTTTTCTTACACATTACTTTCTCCCGCTCCGTCTAATTCTTATATTTTGTCTGCTAAAATACCTCCGTTGATTGGTTAATTACTTTTTAGCACGAACAAATTTACACTTTTTTAGTTTTATAACAGACTAGACTTTTTTAAAATAAAGAATTTATGACGTAATGATTTAAAATATTACTTAGAATAGTATTTTTAACTCAATTATAATTTTATCAAAATCATTTAAATTTTAAAACAATTATTAAAATATCATTTAATATTTCAACTTTTACTTTAATGATAGATAGCAATTATATTTAGTTTTATAATTCACAAACTTTATTATTATATTCTAACAAGCGTGTGTGTGAAGGTATATAATATACAGTCACATGATTACTAACTTTATCAGATGATTTTTTAATTTACGTCTCGGTCAAAATTACCAAAACTGATATATTTTATAAAAATTTGGAAAATAATTTAAAAATGTAGAACTAAATATAATTCTCACCATCCCAAAGTTTATTTTAAAATATATTAGATTAAATTTGAATATTAATTATAATTATAATATTACATATAGCGTTTATTTAATTTATTAGTTTTAAAATATTACAATTGGATTGTTAATATACTTTTAACTATTTATAGCTGTATTATTTTATATGGCCAGCTTTTACAACCATAAGCAAGGATATAATTAAGCTTTATTTAACTGTTTTCTTTTAAAATAATCCATTACACTTTTATATACCAGGTATTTTCAGCCTTAAATTGTACTATAAAATCTAATCGATCATACAATTATCAATATATTACACAAACGTATCTTAAAATTTAAATTTTTTTAGTAATTGACCATTCTACCTTATTATGACCTATAGATAAGGGCACAATATATATATAAAAATATATATATATAGGTATTTAAAACCCTTATATATATATATATATATATAAGGGTTTTAAATACCTAAGTTAAAAGAAACGAACTTTCTTTCCAATCAAAAAATGTATTTCTAAATATTTAAGTTGAGTGACATTTTTAAATTGACTAATCTGAAATTGCTTTAAATTTAAATCTTTGAACAATAAAGCAACTGGTAAAAATAAATAATTTATATTATATTACAGTGTCTATTATTATAAATAATAACCTAGATCAAACCACTTCACATGTGCTTTAAAGATGGAACACTATTTAAATTGAATATTCTAATTTCCAAACACAAAATAAAGTCTTTTTAAAAGATAGAATGGATCCACTCTATCTTTTTCACCCAAGTTGTATGTATGGGCCAATCTGAAATATTTGGAATTGAGAGTGTGAAGATTTTGATTAATCACTTTAAATTACTAATCATATGATCATATGATCAGTAATTTAAAGTGATTAATCAAAATCATCACACTCTCAGTTCCAAATACTTCAGATTGGCCCATACATACAGCTTGGGTGAAAAAGATAGAGTGGATTCATTCTATCTTTTAAAAAGACTTTATTTTGTGTTTGGAAATGAGAGTATTCAGTTTAATAGTGTTCATCTTTAAAACGCATGTGCCATGGTTTAAGCTACGTTATTATTTATAATTTATATAAAAACATCGCGCGCTATATAGGTAAAATATTTAATGTCTATTATGTATTTTTAATTGAATTAGGATTAATTCCTGACATGTGTATATTGTACTGTTAACATGATGGAATTGGAGATTGCTGGAAAAATCTGTATAATAATCATGTTTTATTAAAAAATAAGAAAACTATTCTAATTAAAAGATATAGTCAATCTAGTTATCTAAAATTAGTGAAAGAAGGAATGTGTTATCCATGAAGATAAATTATTTTAATTAAAGATGGCCAGTTAAAATATCAGATTATAATAAGAGTAATTAGAAAATTAATTTAACTCTAATTTTGTAAAAAGGAAAATGCATAATTAAATTATTTTTCTTGATCATACATATTTTTTGTAAAGTATACATTTTTTTCTGCTGTGAATCTTATATTAATGTACCGCCAGAAATGTGTATTACATTTAAAACACAGAAAAATGATCTCTTTACTGTTATCAATAATTTAAAAATAAACTAAAAGAAATTACATATGCAAATAACAATTGTTTGGAATTGAATACCCATAAAAATGAAGAAAGAAAAGATGTGACAAGGTGCATGCACAGGAGACTGGAAAAAGCATATATAAATTGATCCTAGGACTTTTAGAAATAGTTGTTTTTAGTTGTTGTTTCATCTTTTGGTTTTGACGTGTGTTTTCTTCTATATAAAAGTTAAATGATAATTTACCTAGTAGAAGCTACTACCTATGCCAGAGAAATGACATTGATGCACTTTTAATTTCCTTATGTGTCAGTAGATGCCATCTTCTGTCCTTGCTGCTGAAAAGATGCTTAGATTCCAGTCACTGTGTAAGTTTATAACTGAATAGATTCATGCAAGTAATCTCATGGACAATATAATGGTAAATAAAAAACCTTAAAACCCATGCCATGGTAATATGGAAAAATCTGCAGTAAGATAATTGTGAAAGCTTTCTATTTAATTTTTTGTTCTTGACAAACTATATTAACTTTCGATGAACAAACATGAACTTAATATTGAACATTCTTAAAAGAACTTTATTAATGCCTCTAAAATAAAAAAATAATGTGATATTCTGAATATGTATTATTCATATTAATTTCTATATAAAAAATTTTGTAATCTATTTGTGTTATTAATATTTAAGAAGGGTATGCGCTAGGGAATTGATTGTAATTTTATTACTTTATTTTTGTTAAATGTTCTTTTAAAATTAAAATTCAGCAATCTTTACAGTTCTTAACATTCATTTCTAGAGATAATTAGTTTACATTAGTAGAATAGTGAAAGAATTGCCCAAAAATAAATAATAAGGAATTAAATAAATTTGAGATGGAGTGTTCAGTGGACCACTTTACTGAAATGGGTCCTAAAAAAATAAAAGCTGTCTCAAGTTTTAAAAAGCTAATATTAGTCCAATGATAATGGTTCGAGTCATTGGTAGTAGTAAGTGGTGCTGGGTCTCCAGATAGGCCCAAAGATCCCCAAGTACAATGCCTGTCTCAACAGAGTGCAGTCATCAATTGAGATGAACCAATTAATAATGGTGCTACAGTTACAGAAGTCAATGCATTCCTTGAGATGGAATTTCTTTATTTTATTCACTTACTTATTCCTACTAACATTACTTTAAATCATTTATTTTAACCACTTATTTAGGAAAACATTTCTTTTTCTTCTTAATATGCGCATGCAAAAAAAATATTTTATTCTGTGGTGCCTCCATTATTATTATTATTTTCCAAAAACATTTCACTTTTTCTTTAAATTTATTATTTTAGTTTTAATAACGAAAATCTCCTATTTAGATTTATCACCCACGTTAAAATAATTATATTCAACTCAGTATCCATTTCCAGTTCTTTGTTTATTTCCTTTACTTTAACATTCCATCCATTTACTAACCCCTAAACTCAGTCAGGTGTTTTGTCTTTCTACCTACTAATTCTCTAGTATAAATTAATTTTCGCCTTTTGTCTATCTCTCACATAATTTGTTTCCTTGTCTCTTTCCTGTTCTGTTCTATTTTTTGCCTTGTAAATCAGAAAACCTTTATGCTTAACAAAATTTCACAGTTCTTCAAACTGTCCTACTTTATTGTTAACTGCCTTAATAATACTATACAGAAAAAATCCTTCATCTACTGTGTTTTATTACTCTGTAAGTGGCTTCTATTTCTGCCTTGAAATTATACTGCTCCTGTAGAATTTTTTTTATATTATTTTCTATATTTAATTTATAACTTTCTTTTATATCTTGACCTGCATTCTTTAATTTTTCTATCCCACTATCTATCTGTATCCAATATTTACCCTTTTTTACTTTGGCCTCATTAATTTCTTCCTTCAGTTCTGCTTTAAACTTTGCCAGCATTTCTTTCATCACAGCGTTTATCATACTCATCATCGTTTTGATCATTATCTGGGTCTCTGTATCTCTTCAGCTTCTATGACTATATGATTCCTCTCTACATTGTCCATTATTTCACCACTCATTGCCTTCATTTCTCTAATCATTTCTTGATAAAATCTTCAGTGATTTTATTATTCATTAATTAATTTTAAAAACGTTTGCTTTACTTATGGGATTTTTATTTTAATAATTTTAGATGAAATTATTACAACATGTAGCAGTATCTTATACCACTCCCCCAACAAGAGTAAAATGTGTCATGTTGACCATTTTATCTCTTATAACTTCCTTATTAAGTTTGAACTACTTATATTAACTGTTTTTATTTTCATTAACTTCAACAGTCTCTGATACGATTAATATACTCAGAATTCACTTGTTACTTTCATACATTATCTGATAAAACTCAATAGTCCGCCATTCACATCACTGTAAAAGTCATCACTCTCATCAAGGCTCTTCTGCTCCTTCTCATGCTCATATACATAAAGATTAAATAGCACAGAGGCTGTTTAACAAACTTTGGAAAAAATTAGAAGCTAAAGAAAGAGAGATGGCAATTATCATTCAAACATACTTCTTTCTCCTCAAAAAGAACTAGATAATAGTAAATATAATGACAGAAATACCAAGTATCTCAGATTTGGATGTTGTTGAAGATAATCGTATCCAGGAGGAAGAGGAAAAAGTTAGGATTTTCACTGAATTGCTCTCCAAAGTCAGACCAGTTGAGGTGTGTGATATTACAGCCAGAAGTGCCTTGTTATGTTTTCTGAAAATGGAGAAAATAATTACACTGATTTTGATATTCAAGAGTCAGAGTTTTTATATCAAATACTTCTTTCTGATAAAGGAAAAAAGGATCATATAACAAGTCTATAGTGGCGGTGCAAAAGAATACACATTAAGAGACATGAAACCTGCTTCAGAATATCATGTCTATTTACAAGTGTTATTAGATGATATTTAAAAGAGAGTTTTTCTGATAGTCTTTATTGTGGCACAGAGAGATTCATAGAATCTCTTATGTCTAAAAGGACATGCAATGGTGAAAAGAAACATGTTTTTGATAAAAGAGCTCTTGATTTTAAAATATTATCATGTGAACCAGATAGGCCTTTGCTACCCAAATTATCATCTAGAACAAAAAGAAGCATCACCTTAAAGAGGAATGCAGCTGGAGATAATTGTTCAAAAATATCAAAATATATTTTGGAATATGATGAGTGAAAATCTAATGGCCATTTTGTAGAACTTGCTAATTGCTTTTAAATAAACTTCAGGCATCTGCATGTTACAGGTTTCGACTGGTAACAATCAATGATTTTGAAACAAGGTAATATAGTGAAATATTTTATCCTGTTCAACAAGTGGAAGTGCTCTGGGTCAACCTGAATCTCTGCAGCTGAAGAAAGCTCACATCCATGAAATCATTTGGTTTGGCAACAGAGACCAAATGATGATGATTTACATTACAAATGGAGGATGAATCAAGAGGTCATGGCTTTCTTCCCATAAATAATGGTAGATAATTATTTTATGTCTGTGATGATTTAAAATGCAATACATAATACAAATTTAGACTTAGTGCAAATAATGAAGAAGGCAGTAGTAGGTGGAGGGATAGTTTCTTACAAGACACAACCTGATCATCCAGGTGTTCCTAATAAGCCTGTATTAAAAGGCTGGATTCATTCATCAAGTTTTAAAATAACATGACATTCTCCTAAAGATAATGGTGGATCTGACATAATTGACTATGTATTAGTTAGATTATGGCAAAGGATTTGAAATGGTTTATACTGGTCCAGAAAATGATTTTAATTGTGATTATTTGCAACCAGGATATATGTATCATCTGTTTGGGTCTTTTATAGAAGTGTTGGAGGTTATAGTGAGTATTCAGAGATCTGTAGTATAACAACTTTACCAGTTCTTTCAAGTATTTGTGCATCTCCTCATCTTCATGGTAAACCTAAAGCAACAACCCTGCATTTGAAGTGGTCATCTCCTGAAAGTAATAGTGGAACTCCTGTTACATAATATGAAATTGATATAGTAATGCCAGATAATAAGGCAAGACAAGCATACAAATATTGTTATTTAGACTGTGCAGTTGTGGGTATATTACCAGGCTGATCCTATCTTTTTCAAGTTATAGCATATAATGGATAATAAATTTGGATTTTTATAATATGTGACATTATTACCTGGGAATTGGATGGCTAGGAAAAAATAATCATGTCTCTCCAGAAATTCATTAACTAGTGATTTGTTGAGGTCATGATTTGGTTACTCTAAAGTATAAACCATATATAGATATGAGTCTAAATGTAAATAAAATATATACATGCAAATATATGCACATGATCTGATATATATATATATATATATATATATATATATATATATATATATATATATATATATATATATATATATATATATATATATATATAAGAGAGAGAGAGAGAGAGAGAGAGAGAGAGAGAGAGAGAGAGCATATAAAATATACACTTAGTTCTATACTTTGATATTATTCTTAGCTATGACATATTACTTCAATGATGTTTGCATCTGGTAATATTTATTTACAGGTTTAATTTATGATGTCATGGTAATCAAGAATCCTGGCATAACTAATCTATGTCAAATAAATTGACTCTTTTCAGTTTAGAAGACATTAAGTGGTTCAGTTCACCACAGTGACTCCTCCCTCAAAATATTATACATTTCTTGACTCATTTGTAAGTAATACGGTTTTATAAATGCAAATAAATTTACAACTGAAACTTTATATATTTCTGTTGTTTTTTTTTTTCATTAAAACTTTATATACGTTTTTTTAAAGTTATTAAAATACAACATTAAACTTACAGTTCACCATTTTTAGATAAAGCTAAAACTTTGTTACAATGCCTTTTTTCCCTCAACAATATAATACATCTTTCACATCATTTATAACTAATACAGTTTGATATATAAAAATACATTCCAGCTAAAACTTTATATATTTGTGTTTTGTCTTTTTTTTTTGCTAAAACTATATATATGTTTGTTATTACAATGATTTAAAAAACATTTCAGAGTTCTTTTTCATAATTCTCCTTTTTCCATAATGAACATAACTCTCCATAATTGGAAATGATTGGTTTTTTTAGATTTGAAGTTTGATATTATACATGCTATGTCTTTCTGACCGCACAAATTGCCGTAGTATGTTGGGTTTGATGACAAAGTGTTGTATTAAAAAGGCACAACTCACAAGTATGTGTTTTAGTTAGTATTATAATGTAAATTAATACACTATACAGGCTTAAACCTGCATATATATATATATATTGAAACGATAACTTTCCAAGCCCCTATCGTTTCACCATCAAACCTAATGACACTCTCATCTGTGCTAAGTTCGAACCTATTTAAATGTTAATAAATTTAAAATTAGTTCATGTCTGTCTAAACAGCATTATATATTTACGTGCGAACCAACGCTATAATTAGATAGGATTAGTAAAATTATAGCGTACTAAAGTTATTTAATATTTCTAAAAATGTTTATTATGTTATTTAAGTTAAGAGTAAATTATTAATTTTGTTGGTTAATATTGTAATTTCGTATGTGGATATATAATCTGTGCTATATAGAAGAAAGACATGATTTAAAATATGTAAAAGCCAGTATCTAAAAATAATATTAAATGTCTTTAAAAATTTTTAAAAGATTGTTTAAAAGCTATATCAAAATGTTTGTAAATTATTTTAAATAAATATGTTAAAAATGTTTTCGTTTTAAAAAAATGTTAAAAAGTTGTTTTTAAATAGAAAGAGTTTCTATTATATGTAAGATTAAAAATAAAAGCTGGTCAAGTAATTAAAAGATTTTTGATTGTAAACAACTGTCATTAACGATCACACATGGAATTCGTAAAAAGTAAAACTAGTTCAAAATTTACTAATTAAAATCTCCTTAGATAAGAGTAAGTTATTTTAAAATCTAAATTGGACAATTGTTTGCAATGAAAAATCTTAATTATAATAGCTTATGGAATGTTTCTAACATAAGTTATCTAAGATTTTAAAAATCTGGATTGTAAAATTGAAAAGAATTTTATCTAAGATTTTAAAATCTGGATTGTAAAATTGAAAAATATTTAATTAAATTCCTGAGTTTAGTGAGACTTGAGGTGATAGATTCCGATAAGGAAAAGATATAAATACTCTGTATTTTTTTGAACAAAAACAGCCATATTGTTAGTGAGAATTGCAGCCAGTATTCACAATTGTTAATGTTTAACATGTCCGGCTAAAAGCGGGCATCTTGTTGCTGTTACTCCACGGGAGAACGGGGTTTCTCTCATCGAAATGCCTAAACCACCATCATGCCGATAGAAGAGACGAGCCTAACATAATGGGAAAGATGACGCCGCCCAGTCAAACTAAACTAAACATACAGCCAAGAACTTGCAGTCCAGATAAATAATACCGGTACCATTTTATTTTTCAAACCGCAGAGCTCTGTGTAATTTTTTATGTAAATATATCTATATAAGTTAGCTAACTCTCTTTTTAAAATAATGATAAAGCTAAATGTAATCAAAACTTAAACTCCATTTAATATTTTAAATATGTCGATTGCTATCAAAATTTAATGTGTTAAAGTTTAAATACTCATGACTAATTTATATTTTCCTTTCATTTAAAGTACATTATAAGTGTCTAATTTAAAGTTATATCACTGCAGTTGTGTCTATATTTTTTTGCTTATTTTAAATGCTTATTATATTTTATATGCCAATATTTCGAAACAGTAGGCACTTATTTTCATGTTTTAAGAAGATATTATTTGAAAATCTTCGCGTAATTTATTTATAGCATCAACTTTCTGCGCTGTTTCAAAATCCTATTTTTTTCATTATTTAAGTGATTTAATATGTGAAATGTGGCTCTTTTGATCAACCAGTTAAAAACTTAACCTTATAGTTTTATTTAGAATTAAATTTAGCCTTGATCATATTTATAAGTATATTTGACATTTAAATTCTTAAGTCCATAGAAATATGCTTTCCCTCCTTAAATATTTATTATCTATAAGTAACTTAATAGATTGAACATGTCAAAGTACAGATGTAGTAATATCCCCTTTTGTAGCATAGACATTTATTACCAGGCTACACAAGAGTTGGTCCC
Source organism: Epiperipatus broadwayi (assembly GCA_028023455.1). NCBI lineage: Eukaryota > Metazoa > Onychophora > Udeonychophora > Euonychophora > Peripatidae > Epiperipatus > Epiperipatus broadwayi. The sequence continues at coordinate 19,272,177 of JAQFVV010000007.1, read as the reverse complement.
AATTTGATAGAGCTAATATGCTATTAACTCGTATTTCATAGTATGAAATATACTATTCTTTGCTTGGCAGATGTGATATTATTTTATAAAAATATTTTTGTTTTGCTGCTATATGTAATATACGTATCTTAAGATGGAGCCACGGCGTTGCCAGCACATCTTCTTTTATAGGGTAGAGCAATAGCGAAGCCTGAGCCAAGGCCAGGTTAGCACGTAAGTCCCCCACCATTCCTGAACAAAATGTTCCTTTTCACGCAGCATTGCGATCGGTTACAGGGTACCGGCATTTGTCACAAGAACCCTGAAGTTATTTCATCCATCCGCAGAGCGACTTTTCCTATTATTGTTTACCTGTGCCATAGTGCATTGGTAAAATCTTATTTCAACCAACTCTCCCACCTTTATATAACACTTTCAGCATTCTGAAATTTTCTCTCGAAAGCCATGTTCGATCGATCATTACTTGAGCTGGTTTATGCGCTCATTATTAAGTCATATTGTATATTTTAGTAAATGAATTCATGATCAAAGTTTAATATAATTATTTATATACCAGCCACAAATGTAATAGGATTTGGTTTATCGAGATTTAGAGGCATAACGTAGTGATTAATTATGTATCAATTGTAAACAATTCATAAGATGGGCACATGTTAAACTCATCTATGAAATTTAATGATTACTTATGTAAAGTGATTTTGAATTGTATATAAAGAGAGAATGTGTTCTCTTATCCACCCAATGTTTGTACATTCGACGCTGAAATGTGTAAAACTGATCAATTTCATGCCAATTGTAAATAAATATATAATTAATTTAATGTATTTCGTTCTCTGTCTCGTTATTGATCTAATTCAATCCAATTCTAATTATTATTTATAGTCTATATATGTGAAAACTATGCATTAAGTTAAATTTAGTGATATTTTAGTCAATTAAGAACCTTTCTTTTATTCATCAGAGTCTTATTGCTTCTCTGTGACCTATGTCGGCCGTGTGGAAAGAGGTATACTATGTGTAATTTCAAGGTGGTCATTCGTAGGGTCTTGAGTCTTGGAATCCTGGCTTACGAGTTGAAGTGCGGTTGGACTCGGGGTGTTACAGTTCTAGTCTGGTCAGCTTCGGTCTCTTTTGCTTGGATTCTGAATTCTGTTACGCGAATGTACAAACTTGACTGTTACAATATATATATAAACACTGATTGTATATATGTGTGGAGATAGTAATCTGGACCAACTGATGATTGCTGGTTTAGTATGAAATATGTTTATTGGTGATTATTTATCTTTTCAACATGTGTGTGATCAGGTGGGTCAGCAATATGAAATGGCATGGAGAGCTGAGGGTCATGTGAAAGTCGAGTTCGAATCCCGCATATATTACATATATATGTATGTTTAAGCCTGTATAAAGTATTAATTTACATCTTAAAACATAGTGTGTCAAAGGTCTGCCCATCCCTCGCATATGTATATAAAAATTGATTATTCTTCTGTACATGAGGGGTCAGAATGACTAAATATCAACATGGGTAGGATGACAACATTCGCACTAATGTGGGATTTGAATACTCCATCATCAGATTTTCAATAAAATGGATGGCTGAAGAGTTTTGAGTTGGAGTAGTTTGAAGCCTGTCCATTAAAGTATGAAGAGTGGCTAACTTAATATAAAGCTGAACACTGATTGTATATATGTGTGGAGATAATAATCTGAACCAACTGATGAGTGCTGGTTTAGCATGAAATACGAATATTGGTGAATATTTATCTTTTTAACATATGTGTGATCAGGTGGGTCAGCAATATGAGATGGCATGGAAAGTTGAGTGTTGTGTAAAAGTCTGAGTTAATGTTTTAATGTGTTTTTTCCTTTTTCTATAATGAATATATATCTCCATTATTTTTTTTTAGATTTCAACTTTCATATTACAAATGTTATGACATATTACTGCTGGTGACATAATATTCTAAGTTTGTGATATTTTATTGATTAAATTTGTCTTCCTTGGAGGCAGTATTTTAATTATATTGTAAACTTAGAAAAATATGTCACTGGAATAATATGTCATTGCAGAAATATCAAAAGTATCTTCAGATCAATATATATATAAACCAAACATGCATTATGCTAACCTGGAAATAATATAATATCGCAATTTATAATATTTTAATAATACAGCCGATCAATGTTGTGGTGACAATACTTTACATACTAAGATATCCAATTAAAATAACAAACAATTCAATTCTTTTAGTGCACTTGTTTCATAAATTAAGAATAATCATCTGGCTGTGAGCTCATCAGCCAGTATGTTTAACATATGGAACAAGTTATATATTTATAGATACATGCACAGTGTTCATAATATTCTAAGAGAGAACTAAAAACAACTTTTTATTATAATGTCTTAAAGTAGAAATGAATATTTTTAATAATATATATTGTTAACTAATTATGTAAAATGCTAAATAGAAACATTATACATGAACATATGCTAAATATGATAAAAATAATATCTATCTTCATGGCCACTGGTTGCAACTGGATAGTGTTTTCACAACCATCTAACAATTATATGTCATTCTATTAAAAATTGTATTGGAAAAGCTTATTGACTGATTTTTTTATCATGTTATTAGTCTTGTTGCATTATTACTAGAAAAATAATTAGCTGGATTATTTAAATGTTATCAGGAGTAGTTTAAATATAAAGTGTGTTTTAGTGAAAACTTTAGGGCTGACTGGTTCTTTTCAAGTTGCCTACATCATCATTTCTAAATCAATTAATTCACAAGTATATCCATTAACTACAAAGATGTTAATGTTCCCAAAGGCCTGGATCATGAGATAATAATGTGAAATGTGATAGAGTATTTTTACTTTAGCCCATGATGAAATAATATTCTAATAATAATTTTACATTTTCCTTTTTTAGCTTTCAAAATAATTCACATTTTATATACTAGTAATGCCATGGGTGACAAGAATGTTTCCAAGTAGTTTTGTGTGGCTTTCAATATTTTATGACAGGAAGTGAATTGAGGATGATCTGTCAACATATGGAGCATACTAACACTTTTCATGTTTAAATTCATGATCCAGATATGGTATCATGTCAAACAAGTTAGGGTAAATAGTTCATTACAAAATATAGCATATATTGGGGTGAGAAGTAGGACTGCATGTATCTCAGAGCAAGAACCAGTCACTTTTCCATTGGGATGCACTGTGTGCATATATATTGTAACCGGACCACCATACAACCCTTTTATTACATCGGTTGTAACAATTTCCTGATGAGCATGCTGCAGGAAGAAACTTTCAATTGGCATTCCCAATGCAGATGTTAACCCCCCCTTATGACAATATTTCCTACTCTTCAGAGGATGTAGCACCATGGAGACTGGAAGCATCTAGACATTTCTATGTTTGGTTTTCTAAACGGTGTCACTAGAGTTCCATCTTACTACAACCTGACTTACCTAGGTCTAGTTATGCCAGACATAGCTCAGGAGGCATGAGATTTTCATGAACAAGTGCACTGAATGATGAGTGATGCAATAAAAACAAAATAGAATTGAACAACGGGATAACTAAAATTAATTTTAAGTAACAATAATTTTATTTAATAACAGGTTTAAATAAATGTCCATCAAGCAAAATATTTCATTGACAGTCCCTATATCTCTTAGGTCTACTTCCAATAACATTTTAGATGGCTTAGAGAATGTAATCTGTTGAGAGTATAATAAAGTCCTTCTCTCAAAAGTTCTTCAACAATTTACATCTTTAATCATTTAGTTACTTCACAGAGAGGAGTGTGATATATTAAGACAACTGAGATAATAATGAAGACAACTAATAGCACTTAATTCAGAGTTCCACTTAATTGTGATTTGTATTATTTTAGGTAGTAGTCACATGTGATGTGGTTTAAATTATTCATGTATAAATATATCCTTTATAGACATAATAATGAAGATAATTCATAGCATTGTATTTAATTCAGAGTTCCACTTAATTTTTATTTGTAGTATTTTAGATAGTAGTCACATAAAATGTGGTTTAATTATTCTTGTATGTAAGCATTGTATTTCATTCAGAGTTCCACTTAATTTTGATTTGTAGTATTTTAGGTAGTAGTCACATGTAATGTGGTTTAATTATTCTTGTATGTAGATATCCTTTACAGATATAATAATGAAAAAAACTGCTAGCATTGTATTCAATTCAGAGTTTCACTTAATTCACAAATAGTTTATTTACAGTCCATTGTGAATCTTGGTATGTATCCAATAATAGGGCAATATGAATTAAAGAATGCAAGTTCTTTAACAATTTATATTTTACATCTAATTCAAAGTTGCAATTAATTTTAAGTTAGTTAAAGCACAATACATATATTTTATTCATGGTTATCCAAATCCAGGTTTGAATCCATACTATATGTACATTTATCCTAGGTTCATTGGTTTGGTATTCTTATTTCTCAACTTGTATGTATATAACATGTTTGAATTTGTTCACAATATAGTCTAAATCTACTACATTTATTCTTTTTGTATGTATGCATTCATTTTGATATCTTCTAATTTTATCTAAATTATAAATACATTATTATAATTTACTTAATTATAGTTATGTATAATATTCTTATACAAGCAATAGGCAGGTGAGCATTTGTAATTTTATTTGGTTACTTTAATATCTATCATAAATATTATTGTTTGGTCTGCCACAGATGTATGTTTCCAAATATGAGTTGATCTGTAGTTTCACTTATACTTTATCAATAATAAATGATTTTCATTATTTTAGTTTCATTTATAATTTTCCAGTAACAAATGTATTTTCATGCAGCTTCATTTATTCATAATTTTAATTTCATTTATAATTTTCCAAAAACGAACGTATTTTCATGCAACTACATTTATTCATAATTTTAATTTCATTTATAATTTTCCAATAATGAACATATTTTTATGCAGCTACATTTATTTATAAATTTTTATTTTATTTAAAATAAAGATGTTTTGTTTGTCTTTTAAAAACACATATAATTTTAGTTTAAGAAAGACTTTTAAAAACACATATAATTTTAGTTTAAGAAGAACGTTTTGTCTTGTCTTCTATAAACGCATATAGTATCAAATATTTTTATAAAATTATTACCTTCATTTTATCCAGTTTGTTTCTTCATATCCATGATGGTCATACTGCCTTCAAAAGGGGCATCATATTTCAGGTGAAGGGCATTATTTCCTTTCTATGATGTTTATCTAGGCAAATCTTGGAATACCATGGCTTGGAATGGAGAGAAAAGGCTGTTACAGTTTACCCTTCCATCGTTATGTTTTCCTTAATAATGTTTTCTTTTTCCATCATTAATAGTGGTTCTTTAACTGCTCTTAATATCTTTTTAAAATTGGAATCTTTTTTTTTTAAATTCTTCTTTAACATCTACTTGAAAAATATCTCTTTGAAAAAAAATAACTATTTGATCTCCTAAAAATTTCTTTGAAAAAACTTTTTAAAAATCTGCTCTGAACTTGCAACTCAACTATATATATTCTGATTCTTGAATTGATTAAGCAGCCTTTCCCACTGTAGCTGATTTGCATACTGCTCTCATTTAAGCCTGAGTGCTTTTTTCTTTTTAACAATTGCACAATCCTTTTCATGGCAAAGATAAGAAATCATAAAAATTAAGCTATGTTTTTCAATTTAATAAGACTGCCTCAAACTGTTATCACACTTTATTTGAAAACATCATTCCAAAAATTAAAAATGTAATTTTTTTAATAAATGCCAGCTCTTATTTACATCGTAATTTAAAACTATAAAATCAATAATGATTTTCTTTTAACTATAAACTTTTTGCTTTATTTCTTTTTTAATTTGATCAAATCATGCTAGTCTTTTTTAAATGGGGGGGGGGGATCTTTTGAATATATATATATATATATATATATATATATATATATATATATATATATATATATATATGGAACAGTATATTTGTTTTATTACCCCCACCAAATTTTGGCATGAAATTGCTTGGAAGTACCATTTTATTTCATATAATATACACACCATTTCTCATTACTGCATCTCTTCTGGTTTTAGATGTGCTGATAAAAAGGGTAAGATGATCCAGAAAAGTGAATACATGAACTGTGGCCTCCAATGCCAGAACAAGCAGATGGCCAAGCACAAACTACCAGTACACACTGCCCCATGACATCACAAGAAAATACCTCATTTTTAAGCACTACCTCTCTTGTCCCTAAAAGGATCATCCAACAAAGAATAGGATCCAGAAAAAAAAACACAATTTGGCACTCAGCCAACCCTGCTCAGCTTCTGTGAGTCTTAGGGGCTATTATTTGGTTTATTCATGAGACCAAGGTCTATTCATGAGGCCTATTTATACATATTGCTGGACTACTATTGGAGCTCAACATCCAGGTCTGGATAGTGCTGAGCATATACTTTGGAGCATCATAAACACAATGCATCCAAGCAGCTCTGCTCAATCACCCTCCCATCCCAACATGAAAAACAAATTCATGCATCACTACATCCCACTCACAAACTTCTTCCATCAGCTATCTCTATTATATTATTCTGTATTGTAACTACAGCCTGGCTTGGGAGACTGATAATCATGATCAGTTCTCCTATCGCATCTTTCTTTGTTTTGAGGTGATGAACTTCTATTTTGTTCTATTTTTGGGCATTTTTCAGGCCATACGTCATCATCATGGCTTGCATTTCTAGCCACACCTTTACGCAAGTTATCATCACTATTTGATCTTCTAATGACATGAGTTTGATATGAGCTGTGCATATTGCCTGTTGAATATCTTCTTTGCCTTTTCCATGGTGGTATCCCATTTCTTTGGTGATGATACCATGGTGGTGGATCATATTTGCTACATTGTTGAGTAGGCATTTCCCTTTTGTATCTGATGGCTCCTATTCTAGGCCCATCATCTCTTCCATAGGGAGGTTTGTTTTGTGGTTGCTTTGCTCCTCCTTCCTGCTGCTGATGCACCACAGCTATCATAGGCTGTTAATAGTTCAGCAACCTGCTCAATAGATCAATGATCAGTCCCAATTAGCATTATTTCTATGTAACTTGGGAAGCTGTGCCATATCAATCTAATAATCTGGAGTTCAGATAGGGGGTCAGATGTGAAGGCTCTTAACCTGGCAACCTGTTTTGTGAAGAATGGTGTATAAGGCTCTCCAGGTGAACATTTCTCCTGGAACACCTTACATTTAATCCACTCCTGATAATCATCACTCCAGTAACAGTTCATTAGTGCTCCTTTATAATCATCAAAATATGTAGGTTGGGTGAACAGTGAATCCCACCATGCTTGTGCTGCACCTTGGAGATGACTACATGCTATTGCCAACTTTGCCTCTTCTGTCAATACATTAATACTGAAGTATCTCTCCAAATTTTTACATATTCTATAGGTGCTTCATTACAGCTCCCTGAAAAAGTTCTGAGTTTTAAAAACTAGTTTACAATTCCAGACATCTGGTTGGTTATAGGGACTTCATGACTAACTTGGTAATTCTCTTTTTGACTTTATTTTGGGATTATTTCTGCCTTTCCTTGTTTAGGCAAGGTATTGCTATTTTTTATTTCTTTCTCTTTCATCTGGGTGGTCAATATATCCACCTTTTCCTGCATGGATTCTTGAATTCTTATTATTTTTGTATCCATTGCCTCACATATCTGGATCATTTTAACTTTTTGCTCTATTAATGAGCCTTTTACTTCCTCCATCACTTCCTCCTTAATTTTTAATATTTTGTTAGTCATCTCTTTTATTAACTGGTTGAACTTTTCATTTTGGCTTTCAGTTATTTCTCTGATTTGTTCTTTCAATTCTCTTTTGTCTTCTTCTCTCTGTTCTCTGTGTTCTTTTTTATCTTCCTCTCTTTTCTTGATGTCTTCTCTCTGTTCATCTCTTTTCTTGTTATCTTCCTCTCTTTTTTTGCTGTCTTCTTTCCATTCCTCTCTTTTCTTGTTGTCATCTTCTCTCTGTTCCTCTCTTTTCTTGTTATCTTCTTCTCTGTGTTTTCTCTGTTCTTTGTTATTTTTTTATCATTTCCATTAACTGGAATAACATGGATGTTTCTCCTGTTCTCTGTGATTGCTTTCAATTGTCTGCTTTGTCTTCTTATTTATGTTCTTTCTCAGGAAGATTTTCTATACTTTCTGTATTCATCATCTTTTTTGCTTTTGATCTGGTTATCATCAATTTTTTTTTAAAATTTTATTTGTACTTTTTTATTTCAATTTTGATAAGCTTCTCTCTCCATCCATACCATGATTTAACTCCAAGTCTTTGACATGCCTGTTTTATTCTTTATCTACCATTTATGCCATTCATTTTTATGTTCTTTTTCATTTTTCCACCCTTTTTGAATAAATCACATCACTGCATCATATGCACTGTTCACATCACAGAATCATGATCTGCATATGCCTATGGATAGGATAGCTAGATAAGGCCTCACAGTAGGGTGACAAATGTAACCGGACCACCACACAACCCTTTTATTACATCAGTTTTAACAATTTCCTGATGAGCATGCTGCAGGAAGAAATTATCAATTGGCATTCCCCAATGCAGATGTTAACCCCCCCTTATGATAATATTTCCTACTCATCAGAGGATGTAGCACCATGGAGACTGGAAGCATCTAGACATTTCTATGTTTAGTTTTCCAAACGGTGTCAGTAGAGTTCCATCTTACTACAACCTGACTTACCTAGGTCTAGTTATGCCAGACATAGCTCAGGAGGCATGAGATTTTCATGAACAAGTGCACTGAATGATGAGTGATGCAATAAAAACAAAATAGAATTGAACAATGGGATAACTAAAATTAATTATAAGTAACAATAATTTTATTTAATAACAGGTTTAAATAAATGTCCATCAAGCAAAATATTTCATTGACAGTCCCTATATCTCTTAGGTCTACTTCCAATAACATTTTAGATGGCTTAGAGAATGTAATCTGTTGAGAGTATAATAAAGTCCTTCTCTAAAGTTCTTCAACAATTTACATCTTTAATCATTTAGTTACTTCACAGAGAGGAGTGTGATATATTAAGACAACTGAGATAATAATGAAGACAACTAATAGCACTTAATTCAGAATTCCACTTAATTGTGATTTATATTATTTTAGGTAGTAGTCACATGTGATGTGGTTTAAATTATTCATGTATGAATATATCCTTTATAGACATAATAATGAAGATAATTAATAGCATTGTATTTAATTCAGAGTTCCACTTAATTTTTATTTATAGTATTTTAGATAGTAGTCACATAAAATGTGGTTTAATTATTTTTGTATGTAAGCATTGTATTTCATTCAGAGTTCCACTTAATTTTGATTTGTAGTATTTTAGGTAGTAGTCACATGTAATGTGGTTTAATTATTCTTGTATGTAGATATTTTACAGATATAATAATAAAAAAAAACTGCTAGCATTGTATTTAATTCAGAGTTTCACTTAATTCACAAATAGTTTATTTACAGTCCATTGTGAATCTTGGTATGTATCCAATAATAGGGCAATATGAATTAAAGAATGCAAGTTCTTTAACAATTTATATTTTACATCTAATTCAAAGTTCCAATTAATTTTAAGTTAGTTAAAGCACAGTACATATATTTTATTCATGGTTATCCAAATCCAGGTTTGAATCCATACTATATGCACATTTATCCTAGGTTCATTGGTTTGGTATTCTTATTTTTCAACTCGTATGTATATAACATGTTTGAATTTGTTCACAATATAGTCTAAATCTACTACATTTATTCTTTTTGTATGTATGCATTCATTTTGATATCTTCTAATTTTATCTAATTTATAAATACATTATTATAATTTACTTAATTATAGTTTTAACTGAAACACAGGCTTATTATAGTTATGTGTAATATTCTTATACAAACAATAGGCAGGTGAGCATTTGTAATTTTATTTGGTTAGTTTAATATCTATCATAAATATTATTGTTTTGTCTTCCACAGATGTATGTTTCCAAATATGAGTTGATCTGCAATTTCATTTATACTTTATCAATAATAAATGATTTTCATAATTTTAGTTTCATTTATAATTTTCCAGTAACAAACGTACTTTCATGCAGCTACATTTATTCATAATTTTAATTTCATATGTAATTTTCCAATAACGAACATATTTTCATGCAGCTACATTTATTCATAATTTTTATTTTATTTAAAATAAAGATGTTTTGTTTGTCTTTTAAAAACCCATATAATTTTAGTTTAAGAAGGACGTTTTTTCTTGTCTTCTATAAATGCACATAGTATCGAATATTTTTAAAAAATCATTACCTTCATTTTATCCAGTGTGTTTCTTCATATCCATGATGTGACTGCCTTAAAAAAAGGCATCGTATTTCAGCTGAGTGGCATTATTTCTTTCTATGATGTTTATCCAGGCAAATCTTGGAGGACCATGGCTTGGAATGGAGAGAAAAAGCTGTTAACATTTACCCTTCCATCATTATGTTTTCCTTAATAATGTTTTCTTTTTCCATCATTAATAGTGGTTCTTTAACTGCTCTTAATATCTTTTTAAAATTGGAATCTTTTTTTTTAAATTCTTCTTTAACATCTACTTGAAAAATATCTCTTTGAAAAAAAATAACTATTTGATCTCCTAAAAATTTCTTTGAAAAAACTTTTTAAAAATCTGCTCTGAACTTGCAACTCAACTATATATATTCTGATTCTTGGATTGATTAAGCAGCCTTTCCCACTGTAGCTGATTTGCATACTGCTCTCATTTAAGCCCGAGTGCTTTTTTTCATTTTAACAATTGGTCAATCCTTTTCGCGGCAAAGATAAGAAATCATAAGGATTAAGCTATGTTTTTCAATTTAATAAGACTGCCATAAGCTGTTATCATCACACTTTATTCGAAAACATAATTTCAAAAATTAAAAATGTAATTTTTTTAATAAATCCTAGCTTTTATTTACATCTTAATTTAAAACTATAAAATCAATAATGATTTTCTTTTAACTATAAACTTTTTGCTTTATTTCTTTTTTAATTTGAACAAATCATGCTAGTCTTTTTTTAATGGGGGGGGGGATCTTTTGAATATATATACATGGAACATTATATCTGTTTCATTATATATATATATATATATAGTGTGTGTGTGTGTGAAATAATTTATAATATATATGTATTGTAATGGTCCAATCTACGATGTGTGAATGGGGAAGAAGAGCAGGTTGCATCTAACTACCATCGGACCTAAGGTCTTCAGGTAAAATGCTGGAGACAGTGCAATGAAGTATGTAACCCCTGATTACATCTTCACTCAATAGACTAGCTCAAGTGTCATCCATTAAACCTAGATGCAATGTGGGTTAGTTCATTCACATCTCACCACTCTCTTTCGGAACCGTTGCCTCAGATTTCAAACTGAGGAAGAATTCACATTCAACTCTCTTGACAGGGATGTTTTTATACAGACTTAATCCATAACTGAATTAGTTCATCCTATTTATTAGTAAGGAATAACCTTGATTTAACATTTATCTCACATGCTCATAAAACAATAATGTGTGTATGTGTATGTGTATAATATTGGTTTTAGGATTGAATGTAAATGCTGGATCAACAAACTAGAGAGACTTTATCAATTAAACAAAACTTCACAATATTTATTTACAAAAACAAAATATATAAAAACAGAACAAATTGTCAATCACTGTAAAAAAATTCAAAAAATATTTACAAGTGAATAGGGAATTATTTGGATATATTCTTCTCCACTTTCAACTTCTATGTTCCTGATGATTATCTATCATATTGTTACTTAAGCAATTTAAAATTACTTATCCCCTATTTCCCATGGTAGATAGACATAATTTAGACATTTATATATCCAAAAGTAATGAAAACTTTATGAGACTAAAATGAGATGGCTAACTAACTTAATTAGAAATTTAAGTGCAACTCCAGATACAGTATGGCATTCTTGGTGTGGAAGTTGGTTGAACTAAAATAATCTCCTTGCATATATATATATATATATATATATATATTGTACCGGTCGGAATTGTCTGTCCACATAACAAGATCTAGCATCTAGGCAAAAGTACCTCGAGTCCAATCACATGTGAGATACATATGTCAGGAACAGTCATGAACTCTGCCCTGTATGCCCAGATTCCAGATCTACTAGCTTATGAGCAACAAATCCGATGATAATAGAGTATTTAATTTACCACCGGCCGACATTGCACATTGGAGAAACAAAGAGACTCAGGGGAAAAATCAAGACAAATGCGTATATACATTTTAAAACCGACAAACACTTATGCTTAACTTTAGTGGGATCTTGCATCATTCCACCAATCATGACATTTAAAATTTAACTAAATCAATTAACTAAAAAATGAGCAATGATCAGATGTTTAGTTTTAAATTTATATTTAATAACGAACAAATAGAAATAAAAAAATATATACATTTGAATTATATTAAAAGGTGATTAGCCTCGTATTACAAATAAGTTATTTTGTGCTTACTTGCACTTGAGCAAAAGTATTTACAAATAAGTTTGGAAGAATTTTGATGCGGCGTAATGACATTTCAATTAATCTAGCGCATTTATAAAGTGTACAATTTTAATGATTCACCCGAATTACAAACGAAAACACCATTTTGACTGATCCCAGAATGGGTTACATAATTGTCGGTTGATTAACCGACCAAGCTATCATAAGTTTAATATATATATAAGAAAATATAATTTTTAATAAAGATTTATTTACTGAACGTATGTGGAATTATTTCTCTAAATTATATATATAGAGTCGTCACGCGACACATCAAAAGTTATTTAAATTTATGAGATACGTGTTATTAGAACATAACATTAGATACAGATATTTATAGGCTTGAGCTTTTTGAAAAGAGGGATCTAATATGAAATGACGTGGTGTTAGCATAATGGCCGAATATTTGAGGATCCAGTACTTTGAGGTGCTTTATCAGGTTAATAGAAGAAACAGTCTAACCGATTTGCCACCCCACATTTTGTGGAATCGATTGACAAAGGGTCCTCGGACGGAGATGCACTGGGCCGAACTTTGCCGGAATTTTCCCATGCATTGCTCTCATTGTGTGAGTATATATATATAGTCCAGGGACATTCATTGCCCTGTTTGCGACCTGAAACGAAGAGGAGACGGCTTGGGTATTCCGACGCCCGTCTTTAGATAAAGCTTAAAATATGAAGAGTGGCCTATGCTAACAATGCTTTGGGGTGGACTAATAACTAGTCAAATATCTATAATTAAGCTTACAACCGATAATAATGACATCAAAGATAATGCTATGTTCGTATTTATTAAACGAAGTTTAAAGAAATTATTAGAAAAATATTTTAATACCAACAAAAGTTATAAATCCCCTCCCCCTTTCATTCCACTTATTTAATAAAATTCCACATACGTATAACATAGTATACAATTAAGTCGAAGGTGTGCTTTAAGAAAAATATTTATATATATGTTTAGACGGGTGAGAATAAAGACATAAAACGTAATATATATAGTTAATATATTTTTTGCATTAATATTGCACTCTTACGAAGATTATCAACATTGTATAAATCGTAAACTAATCAAAGGTGAAACTTTATTTGTCCCTCTGTTATTTACGCAAAAAGTATAATAATTAGAAAAACATTTTTTTAAAATAATCTTCTCCCAACCTAGCAAGCGTTATAGTTTTAAAATTAAAACAAACTAATTAATTAAATGTTACTCCTATCTAATGCAGGAGCTAAGGTAAAAATAACTATACTGGCGAGGGTGGGAGTTCATTGAAATATCATTTAGCATTTAAAATATATATATATTAGACAAAATATTAATAAAATAATTGCCGCATTAAATTAAAAGTGAAAGAAACTACGAGGCTAATCAAAATTGTTATAGAATAAAATCGACTATAAAAGTTACAAATAATTAATATTAAAATTTTCATGTTAGGAGAAAGTTCTGAGTTCATAAGGGTGGCACTTTACAGTGTTACCTTCGTAAAGCAGGTAGCATATTACCCAGTTGGTTCTCACGGTATAGCAGCAGCTTCACGGAGGTTCATCTTTAGTAGCAGGCTGGCTGGAGTTGAGTTGGCCTGGTCATGGAGAGAAGATATTTCTTGAAAAATTTGAGTGACGTAGATTCATTCGGCAGATGCCTTACGAATCTACATACTCTCCACTGATGATTGAATTTTGGGTCCTATTTATATGACTCGTTTATCTAAGGAATGTTATTAAGTTGTAATACCTGCGGCTATAAAATAATATTGCAAAACAGCTTTTAGTAAGGAATGTCTCCTTTGTTAATCAGGTAGTGTAAAACAATGCAAACGGATTAGTATTTTTGAAACAATTGTTTTAAATTTATTTCTGACTCAGAAATAGACTTTTACCAAATGATAAGTTTTGTTATTGAAATTTATTTAATTTTCTAGTAGAGATTATAATTTAATCATGCTAATTGATTCTGGTTTACCAAGCCGATTGCATTATTCCACTCGCCATTACATACATATTTTTAATACATAAAATTTTAAATATACATTTTCATATAACATATACAAACTTAAATATTAATTTATACTTAATCCCCCATCACTTTTAATATATACATGTGATTTATGCACATATAAGACCTATTAAAATTATATGAAATATTATTGATTTATTTAATTTAAGATTATTAAATCTCTTGTTAATGTTTATTTTGACTACAATTTTTAAAAAAATTGAAACAAATAGGTGTGTATATATACGTAGGACTGGGATTTGAATCCAGTTTGTTGGTGAGGGATAGAATAGGACTGTGAAATGTAATTTGAACCTCAGATTCCGTTTCAATATATATATATCATGAAAGAAATACAATAAATAAACAATACATAATATGATAGCAAAGTAAATAGTAAAGTATATTAATTCAAAGTTAGTGATTTATACATTGAAAATATCTAAGGAATACTATTAGTAAAACATACAACAAGTCATATAAATGATCATGTCATGGTGTGGCATTGGTTATTTTTTTGGTAATTTAAAAGAGAAAGACTCTTACCATTTAAGTACTCAGTTTAAGCACTCAATTTCATACCATAAATGAAAAATCAAGCATTTTGGCAGAAAGATACCTAAAATTTTATTAAAAGAAAAAAACAAAAAAGACTTTTCAAACTTCTCTCCCTGCTATCTTCACATTTTCTTACATTGGACTGTTTTAAACTGTTGAATTTGACCATTTGTACTTTCACGATATATGACTGAGATAATAAAAATAAAATAAAAAATAAGACAATCTATACAAAATAAAAAATATAACATTTACAACATTTTATGAATTGATGAGTTAATCAGGCACAATTCTTCATCAAATTCCTTCTTGCATAATAGTTCTTACAATTTACACATTTTCTCATTATAAATGTTGATAACTCCTTATTGATTCTGAATAGCATCTTCTGAACATATGTATATTGGCAGTCAGTGGGTGGTTTTGTTTTATTTCTCACATATATTTCCATCATGCATGGACCCAGCTTATCAGGCACTTCAATGTAGAAAGGTAGCTACTAATTTCACATGACAATAGTGGGTAAATGCTCCACCTGATGACAATTGTTCTAGCCAAAATATATATTTTGCAATAGGTATATATATATATATATATTGTAACAATCTGAAGAAATATGATCTTAACGTAATCTGCACTACAGGGCACCATCTAGGCATTTGAACCTAGAAAAATTTATAAAGTAGGCAGATACGTAATTAAAAAAAATTTTTTTTTTATTTTATTTATACATTTTGATATCCGGTCATTAGCCCATTGTCACTAGCTCAAGGAGTAGCAGAGATTAAATAATATAATATAAATTCTTATCTAAGAATATATAAAAAAGAATAAAATAAGCCACTGCCAGTAATTAACATACAAAAATTTATTTACGCACACATATATATAACATTTAACATTTTTATTTTAATATGTTTACTTTAACATTCAACTTTATTTTTAAATTTTATTTTAGATTTTTAATTTACATTTTAAATTTTATACTATTATTAGTTCGCACAAATGGATTTAAAAAAGTTTGTTTTAAAACATGTTGAGTATAGATCGGTTACATAGATTTCACGGTTAAAGACATTTCAAAATAAACATAAACGATCAAAATATAAAGTCATTGATACCGTCAATTGCAGAGGAAAATTTATAAGTAACCCATTAGCATTCACATATAAGATGCTTGCATTGATGCCAATAACTTAAAAGACATCTGAATAAATACATTTTAGATACTCACCATAAGGTATCATTATTTATCGAATGTCTATATATTTTGATCAAATATGAATACCCAAAACATAATTGATTGATAACCAATCCATGCAAGCGTCTATAAACAACTTAAATTTAATGCATTTTTATTTAGTGTCGAGTATGAATAAACTACATAGATTTGCATTTGAAAAGAAAATATTCTATCCTTATTTAACCTTAGGCCAAAAGTTCGCAGTTGAACTAACGCCAATTCATCTGATATATCGATGTATTCAATGTAATATGAAATACGGCAGCACAAAAAGTTAAGAGAAGAAATTGCCTCTCGTCAGATAGAAATACTACATCTATCAGACAAGAAGAGCAATAAAAAAAAAACTCCATAGAAAGAAAGTGCGGTCTCTGACTTATAATTCCTTCCATAGGCAAATGGGAGAGTGAGGCGTATACAAATGATTCTGCCCATAGTGTATCTTGCATTACATCTACTAACTACACCAATATATCCAATCCATTGACCCAATTTAAGTACGAAACAAATAACCTAAGATTACCCTCCCTTAATATAACTTTACAAATCCATACAGCCATTCATGCCCGACTTAAGTTTAACATTGATATATTTTAATTTATCAGAAAACAGAAATCATAATAAACTTAACAAACAAAAAAAACTAAATGGAAATGATTTTACAAAAGAAATACATTAAATAAAATTATAACTAATTAATAATTAACGTTGTCAGATAGGATTCTATTTCTCATAAATTAAAGACTGAGAAAGTTTATATTTTAAAGTTCTTAGTGTTTCAAAATGTTTTTAAAGTTCTTACGATTTTTTTTTAACGTTCCTCTTTATTCATTGCATGCTATTTGGAATCCACATTAAATCCCCCGATGATCCTGTTGTCCTCAGTATAAGAAAAGTGATGTTTCATTTTTCCATTTTTATAACAACTGAAGGAATTGAAAGTGCGTCTTTCAATCCCTTCACCTCCAATTCTCCGATTCAACATATCTCAATCCTCTCTTAATAAAACCATAATAATTTCCAACTTTTCCTTTTATATCAATCTTAAGGATTGACTCAACATTACATCATCGATGATGGTGGTCTTTTTGCTGAGGTCCGATTTCATAGGGATTTCTTTTTATTTGGTAAAAGTTTGTATTGTTTTCCTATCTGACTGTTGTTTATACATTTAAATGCCCAAGGGCTTGTTCATGTGGACTAATTAAAATAATCATTTCCATAACATTAATTAATCTGTTTTCCAAATCCAAAGATATATTTAAAGATAAATTTAAAGATATAATTTTATCTCCAAATCTTTTTAAAATTTAGTTTTAAATACTTTTTCTTTAATAAAGTTTTATTTTAATAATTTTTCTCATCTGTGCGATTTATATATATACGAGTTTAAGGTAGAATTTATTTTCAATTTTTCTGTCTTAAAAAACAAATTTTAAATGCGAACTTTTTATTTTAATGTTTAATAATAATAAAAAATAATGTAACGTCATCTGTGCTCGTTACAGTATATATATATATTTATATTTATATGCAGTTTACATTTAAAAAATATATATACCATAGAGTACAGTTATTTATTATTTGCAATATTGGCTATATAACCTATTCCTGTCATTAAAATTTTAACTGAATAAACTGTTCTAATTTTTTTTTCTTTTAAAAAAAAAAGCATATCATTTTTTTTAAAATTTATAATTCATTTGAAACTTATCTGATCACCTAACTTGTATGAAAATCTTCCAATTGCTTTCTTAATTTTTCAAATGACAAATTAAAAAAAAATCACATTTGTTGGACGCTTATTCAAACAGTGTCCATTTTGTAAAAAAAAAAATGTTAAAAAATAACTGCTTCAAGAAAGTTGACTTTCTATGTCAGACACACAATTTTAAAGAAGAAGGAGTCATAATTGTTTTTCTTTTTATACTCAGTGTCATTTCTATTGTTTATTCACAGTGTGTACCTATTATTGCATTATATAAATATTGTGATTATCGATTCATTTAAAAAATAATAATAATAATATTAATAATATTACCCCTTTGTTATATTCAGTTGCTTAGTACAATATTTGACCTTTTCCCCATTGCTATGACTGTTTTTTAATCGTTCAAGTCATTGTCTACATTTATTATAGATGCACCAGATATTCAACGCAATACAATTGTTATTATATATATATAAGTTTGTATGAGTTTTCCCAATGTTTATAATTCTTGATTAAACACTAAAATTAATTTTATTACATATATATATATATTGTGCCAATGTCAAATTGGCACATGTATATAAAATAATTTTGTATAAAAATTATTATCAAAATCTTTCGGAAAAAAGAATTTGAAAGTTACAATTAATTACTTTAAAGACGGGAGAGGCAGTTTTCCTATAAAACAAACAAAAAACAAACTAAGAGTTTATAAAAGAAAGAGTGTTATTATTATAAATTAAAAGTTAAAAATCTCTTTTCATTCCAGTTTAGTAGAATAAATGCGTATATATGTGCGATGGTAAATAGAAATAAATGTTAGTTCATTAATAAGATAAATGCATGTTAGAATAATATTTAAAAAAAAAAAATTATTAAAATGAAATGTATTTAAAAACACTGTGGTGGACTACTAATTAAAGATATGAAAACAACATGTTTTAAAATAGCTACTACAAATTAAACAATCGACAAAAACATGTTGTCATAGGATTAATTACTAATGGAATTTCGACAACACCTATTGCATCTTTTGCCGGAGGATATGAAAACGAAAACAATTCACAGATATAAATAGCTAGATTTTATCAGACATTCAGTTGGAGTTTGCAATTCAGTCTAGTTTTCAGTGACAGTTTGCTTCAGTACAATTTCTATTATGTATACAGCAACCAACATGCACTGTTGAGCAGCCTTGGAAATATACGCTTGTGATTCAGCCTTTTGAGTCCAACAAGATCATCACAACCTGCCTGTGAAATAATGTTGGCATAACAACTCTGAAACCCTCCATCAAAACATGCAGCTGTCTCCAAGAAGAACCCAACGGATTACCATAAATTCTCTTCAATACACATTATCTAACTGGTTAGATATAATCCATCAGAAGCAGCAGAAGTAGCCAACGACAAAAAAAAAATCCTAGGTATATGTTTTATTATTATCATTTACACGTAGTAGTCACCACTGTAATCCATAAATATTCAAGATTCAAATTATATGAACTCTATCATACATAAAATGAACTATTGATATGTGTGCGTGAGTTTCAAATGCTATAAATGCTTTATTATTATGTTTGCGAATGTGAGATAATTTAAAATGTCAAAGATTATTTTTCCTTTTTTTATAAAATATACTATCATGTGTTAATTTAAAAATGTGTGTGTGTTAAAATTGGATTTATAAAATGTTTATAATGTGTTTATGTTAGTTAGTAAATTATCTTTAAACTTAATTAATGTTGATTAAAATAAATTGTCTTTAAATTTAAACTTTTATCTGTCAGTCAATTCTTTTTATCAATCTCTTCTTACCAATATTTTATTACTGATTAAAATTAGACTGGGCTAGTTAAGGGAATTGTTTCGAGCACTGGATTATGAGCCTACTGCCCGAATATGTTAGTCTTCAGACTAGCTGGCGCCCTGGGGTTTACCCTGAAACAAATAAAGTATTTGGATAGTAGGGGTTTGAATCTAGCAGCCGAGATGGGCCATTGTTGATAGTTAAAGCTATTAATAAGATGTCCCATGTTGCTCGAACGTGCCGGTTTGTTCACGTAACCTTTATAAGATTATAAATGTATTATGAAGGGCTTTGAAACCGGCCAAAACTTATATATATGTATAAGTAGGTGGTTTCAGCGGTTCGACCTGGTACATAAATGGCTTTACCCAACATTTGGGGCTGAACCTAAGAAATAACAGTAAATAAATGCTTTGTTTCTTGTTTAAAAATAAAAACCTTAAAGAAATCTAAATTACGTAGTTAAAAGTGTATTAAATTAAAAATAAAAAAAGAATTGACTGAAATTTTTTTTACTTACTTCTTTAAATGAAAAGAGATTTTGTGCTATTTACGTTCTGTTAAATAAATGACAGTTGGGTGTTTGAGCGGAGTTAAAGCATTAAGATCGGGTAGGATAAACGGACAAAGGAAGGCGGAGCCAGCGTCTATTTCAAGTTTAGAAAGAAATCGATAAAATAGAAATTAGTAAACTTATGAGCATGAATAAAATATAATATTAAAGAAAAATAATATAAAAAGTAAAGTTTAAAATTATAAATATGACAAGAAATAAACCTAAAATGGAGACTCAAGGTAAAAAAACAGACAATGTTCCCAGCGAGGAACAAAATAAAACCAAAACTAGTGAAATAGAAAAGATGCCCAGTGAAAAAAAAATAGAAATTCAAGCGAAAGAAGTAGAGAATGCTTCTAGTGAAGAACAAAAAGATAAAAACAAAAAAGAGGTTGAGCAAAAAGAAGAGTAAAGAGAAATCATAGCTTTACTAACCAGTATGTTTGAAAAACAAAAAGAAGCAGCCGAAGAATATAAAAAAATAGCAGAAGAGCTTCAAAAACAAAATAATGAAATGAAGAGTAAATTGGAAGGGCAAGCTGAAATGCTTGAAAAGTTAAAGGACCAGATCAAAATGGGCCAGAATAAAATAAAAGAAGAAATTAGGGAAGAAATAGAAGAGATTAAAACACAAGTAGAAAATCAAATAGAGACCGCTTACGAAGTAATTGAAAAAAATAAGATAGAAGATAGAAAAGTAATTGAAGAGATAAAAGTTGGAATGACGGATTTAGCTTGGAAAGTAAATCAAAAGGATAGTTCACAAACAGAAATAAAACAGTGTGACCACTTGAGTGCAAACATGCACATTATAAACAATCCGGCAATCATGAACCAGTTTTTGAAAATACGGATATTTTCTGGCCATCAAGGTGAAGCTCCTATGGAGCATTTAAATAGTTTGGAGCACTATTTCACTCTGAATCAATTAAGTGAGGAGGCTATGATTGCAATAGCTTGTAGCCATTTACAAGGGGGGTCTCAATCTTGGTGGAACTCTGTATATAAAAAAACCCATCACTTTTGCCGAATATAAAATTGCTATTTTAGCTAGTTATTGGAGCAAAGATTATCAGGAAAATCTTCGTCACCAGATCTCGCAAGATAAATGGTGACCTGGTGAACCGTTTTTTTTTTTTTTTTAGAAGGCAAGTGGCAAAATTATGCTCTTTAACAGCAGACCCACTATCTGAACAACAAATTGTCAGGATAGTCCGCCATAGTTTTCCTCATAATGTCGAGCAAATGCTCATAGGAACTGAAAGGAAAACAGTGGAACAAATGGCGGAATTGTTGAGCGCTTTCGACAGAGCTAGACCAACTTTTGACATGAGAGATAGGGGATTCAAACCCCAACTTACAGAGCTGGCTGTAAATGCCATAAGATATAGACATAGGTCAAATTCGGGGAGTCCCGGAGGAGACATTATTCTAATAGTCCCAAGAGAACAAAAATCTTTCAAAGAACTGACAGCGATCCTAACATCTCTCGTACTAGATTTAAGGAATGGCCCAGGGGTGATTTTCAATCCCCCAGCATGAGTGGCTATATGCAGAAAAAAAAATATAATAAAGAACCACCAGACAAAAATTAAAAATATGTAATCTGACAAATTCGCCGGCTTGACCTAGTTATTAACGACCATGGATAATGGAAAATGTTTAACAAAGTTTAATGAAATAAATGAAAAAAACGAGTATCAAGTTAGTTGAATAATTAAAAATGATTAAAGGTAGTCTTAGTAAATAAATAATAATCTTAGAGTTTTTAAAATGTTAAAGCAACGATAAAACGATTTATGTCAAAATCCTCGATTATGTCTTATCAATGATATTGATATCCCAGCTCATAAGTCTAGAACATAGCGGAGCGTGACATACACAAAATAAATGTGTAAAATCAAATTAGACAAGCAAAATGATTATGTCAAAAACCCTCGATTATGTCTTATCAATTCTATTGATATCCCAGCTCATAAGTCTAGAACATAGCGGAGCGTGACCTAAACAAAAAAAAGGTGTAAAATCAAAATAGACAAGCAAAATGAAAATGTTTGTATAATTAAATAAATGAAAAAGATAACGAGATTTCTAGAATAAAATCAAGTTAGATATTTGCATAACAAATGAATCGCAATAAAGTAAAACAGTTTTTTTTTCCTGAATACGCGAACATTAAAATAAAATAGTTTTGAATATACGCAAGTTAATAAAAGTTGAATAAAAAATGGATCGTAATATAATAAAAATAGTTTTTCTGAATACACGCACATAGATAAAGAAGTTAAAATAATGGTTTAAAAATAGTATCATAAAACTAATATTTAAAGTAATGTTCGTACTGATTAAAAATCAATATTATAAGATTAGTGTAAAGAAATATTTAAATAATGTTTCTTAAGGGTTATAAATAATACTAGAATATAAATGAATAGTGTAAAATATTGTTCGTGTAAATTTAAAAATACGGTTGGAAGATTATTAATAAAAAAATATAAAGTCAATCTAATGTGTATTAAGAGTGTGTAAGTATACGTGGGTATATACGCGCACATACACTGGTAATATTTGGTAAATATGATACCTCATGCTGCGCATCTTAAATGTATTTATCCAGATATCCTTTTTTTTAGTTATTTTTGGTACTGCTGCATCTTATGATGCGTGCAAAAAAGGGATTTATTTATTATAGATTCCCTGTAAGCAAGTCCAGTAATAACTTGATATCTAGAATATTAGTAGGTGTAGAATTATGCTGCATGTATACACATGTGTAGGAATTATCTAAAATAATAAATTAATAAATCTTTACAGTCAACAATTAAAATTGCAAGAGATAAAATGGTCAAAAATGATGCATTTTACTCTAAAACGGAAGGGGGTGTAATGTGCCAATGTCAAATTGGCACATGTATATAAAATAATTTTGTATAAAAATTATTATCAAAATCTTTCGGGAAAAAAGAATTTGAAAGTTACAATTAATTACTTTAATAACAGGAGAGGGAGTTTTCCTATAAAACAAACAAAAAACAAACTAAGAGTTTATAAAAGAAAGAGTGTTATTATTATAAATTAGAAGTTAAAAATCTTTTTTCATTCCAGTTTAGTAGAATAAATGCGTATATATGTGCGATGGTAAATAGAAATAAATGTTAGCTCATTAATAAGATAAATGCGTGTTAGAATAATATTTAAAAAAAAAAAAATATTGAAATGAAATGTATTTAAAAACACAGTGGTGGACTACTAATTAAAGATATGAAAACAACACATTTTAAAATAGCAACTACAAATTAAACAATCGACAAAAACACGTTGTCATAGGATTAATTACTAATGGAATTTCGACAACACCTATTGCACCTTTTGCCAGAGGATATGAAAACGAAAACAATTCACAGATATAAATAGCTAGATTTTATCGGACATTCAGTTGGAGTTTGCAATTCAGTCTAGTTTCCAGTGTCAGTTTGCTTCAGTACAATTTCTATTATGTATAACAGCAACCAACATGCACTGTTGAGCAGCCTTGGAAATATACGCTTATGCTTCAGCCTTTTGAGTCCAACAAGATCATCACAACCTGCCTGTGAAATAATGTCGGCATAACAACTCTGAAACCCTCCGTCAAAACATGCAGCTGTCTCCAAGAAGAAACCAATGGATTATCATAAATTCTCTTCAATAAACAAAATCTAACCGGTTAGATATAATCCATCAGAAGCAGCAGAAGTAGCCAATGACAAGAAAAAAAATCCTAGGTATATGTTTTATTATTATCATTTACACGTAGTAGTCACCACTGTAATCCATAAATATTCAAGATTCAAATTATATAAACTCTATCATACATAAAATGAACTATTGATATGTGTGCATGAGTTTCAAATGCTATAAATGCTTTATTATTATGTTTGCGAATGTGAGATAATTTAAAATGTCAAAGATTATTTTTGCTTTTTTTCATAAAATATACGATCATGTGTTAATTTAAAAATGTGCGTGTGTTAAAATTGGATTTATAAAATGTTTACAATGTGTTTATGTTAGTTAGTAAATTATCTTTAAACTTAATCAATGTTGATTAAAATAAATTGTCTTTAAATTTAATCTTTATCTGTCGGTCAATTCTTTTTATCAATCTCTTCTTACCAATATTTTATTACTGATTAAAATTAGACTGGGCTTGTTAAGGGAATTGTTTCGAGTGCTGGATTATGAGCCTACTCCCTGAATATGTTAGTCTTCCGACTAGCTGGCGCCCTGGGATTTACCCTGAAACAAATAAAGTATTTGGATAGTAGGGATTTGAATCTAGCAGCTGAGATGGGCCATTGTTCATAGTTAAAGCTATCAATAAGATCTCCCATGTTGCTCCAACATGCCGGTTTGTTCATGTAACCTTTATAAGATTATAAAGGTATTATGAAGGAGTTTGAAACCAGCCAAAACTTATATATACGTATAAGTAGGTGGTTTCAGCGGTTCGACCCAGTAGAATATATATATAAGTGTGTGTGTGTGGTTTCATGGTAAATGATCTACCATTCCCACTATATAATATATTACATTGTCCTAATTGTTCACACATTTACATTTTCAAACAGTGTTTAGCAAAACTCATTATTTACTTTATATTAACACCTTAATTAAAAAAAATCCAATATTTCAGGTGACTAAGGTTGTGTGGGTGCAATTTTAAGCTACTCTCACAATTTGCCTCGCCTACACAGGATTAAAATTTTACTTATTGATCAAAATTTTAACTCCTAATGAACGTAAAGTATGTTCATTTTTGGGCATATTAATTCACTTGCTATCCATGAAAGATCACAAGACATTTTTTTATGTTTCCTCTTCAATCCCTCAATTTTAAATACCTATCCTGGCATTCCCTCTTTTAATAATTACATATTATCTCAAGTGAAAATCTAGCTTAGAGTAAAAAAAATTTTTTTTTCTTTTTTTTAACTTTATGGGGAGGAGCTTGACCATTCATATATCTCTATTCTAGATGATACACATCTTTATCCACTAATCTCTCACCTGCTCTTCTCCAGAGTCTTATCAGATTTTGAGGATTACATGAACAAGAATATCCATCAGTATGCATAAACTGACTCAAAAAATGTGGTCAGTCCTAAGGTATCCCAGCATATTTACTGAAGTATACCCTCATAAGCATTATGTATTAATCATTATTACCTAATAACATTTTTTAAGTTCTCTCATCTTTTTTTTTCAAACTTCTTTATTATTTCTACTGCTAACTCTATTTACATTATTTTGTGATGGAATTAATGATCTCATACTATTATATTTATTGACTGAGATATGGTTTCCATAACCTGGTATTGTATGTGCCTCTGATCTCTCTTTCATGTTTAACCCAAAAAATTAGGGCCTGCCTGTTTTACTATGACATATGGTCCCTAAATTGATTGCAAAATTTTTTATATTTATTTACTTGGGGGTTTGTTTTGGTGATGAGTCTTTATAAGTACTCTGTGCCCTATCTAAAATTTATATGGATTTTCCCTCTCATTCTTGCTTCTCAGTTTTGCTTTATTAAGTACCTATTCATGAGTCTTGTTCCTAGCTACTTCAGCATTTATATCATGGCATACAGCTGTGTGTAAATATATATTTTTACAAATAGTATTCGTGACTCATAGCCTTATTATATTGTTGAAGTGACTTATCCTTTATGTCTTTAGTACACATGTGTGTGCATTCGTCTTTGCTTTATCTGGCTTTCAATATTGTCTTGTAATGTCCATGTCATTGTCATTTACTTTACATATACAATGATTTACTTTTTCCCTTTGGAAAAACATATTAGAATTTAACCAGTTAGAAAAGACCATTTTCACATTCCAAGCCTGCAATTTTTGAAGTCCTATCATTGCTACCTGCCTTCTATTTTTTTCTTTAGGCTTCATCATCTATTCACCTACTGAATGTAAATGGACCTTTGTATGTGTTGCATAGCTTGTAGAATTTCTTCATATGTGTTGCATAGCTTGTGGAATTTGGGACCTTTTTGTATAACAGATTGTGGTGTAGTACTTTCCATCATTATCTGATAAACTTCCACCTTCGAATTGTTTTCTGGATTATGAAGAAATTTCAACTGCCATAAAGCACAGTTAAGATAATCAAATGTGTTAATTTCACCTATGTCCCTACAATTGGTTGTTTTGAAGTGATAGTTTTCTATCATTACCCGATAATTTCTATATTTCAGTCATCAGTTTGGTGATATGAAGAATTTATATGCCATGATACACATTCATGATGAGCAAGTCTATTGACTTAATTTGTCCCTCCAAAGTTGGCTTTACTAATGGGGGCAGTTTTCTTTTGTGGCAAGCCTTTGAGCATATAGTAATCTTCCTTTGATTCTACTACTGTTAGTTCTGAACATTGAATGCTCACACTAATATGCATTGCTTGGTCAGGTACCTTAGTCTTTCCATACTATTCATGAGCAGGGTTAATATATGGGAACCATCATCAAATCGACATGTTTTTGGGATTGTTCCTCTCAATTTAAAAATTGGTGAAATAATTTTCTATCCTGTCTTCAGGTACTTGATGAGTCCAACTAACAGAAGTCTCAGCTTCAAGAAAAGTTTCTGCAGTAAAAGAAAGCTTAGTACTTTCATTGAATTCAAAAATGAAAACAGGTAGGTCCTTTTGCAAGATAATAACTTGTCATTGTTTTTCTGAATTATGAATGACAATCTCATCATCCCCTTCACCTGTAAAAATCCAATTTCCAATAGCTGAGTGTGTTGAACTGGGTAAAGATAGAATAGATTGAATAAGAGTATGATGTTTAACTTAGTTATGTGCAGTCCACAGTTTTTTCAAGAATTGCTCAGATTTTCTTAATCTTTTCAAGCATCCTTTGATCTACTACCAGAGTACATCATAACAAACCTTCTATTTATGATAAATTGAAAGCAGCCAACACTCCTATTGCACAACTCTAAGATTGCATCATTACTCCAACTATATGAATAATATTGTATACCAAGTAAGATTTTTTTTCCACCCACCTGTGTAATTTCTCTACCTTCCACATTATCCAATGCTGGGGTGGTTGCTTCAATATTGTTCACTCTGTGTTTGATATTCATGGAGTTAGTTGAAGATGTCAGCATTTGGGCATTTGCTATGCTATTTCAAGTATTTGGGCTGGTTATAAACTGTTGCATCCCCATAATTTGTTTCTTTTGGCATAGCTGGGGTTCAGTAATTCCAAGCCTTTAGCTCATAGTCTCACCTAAGCCCTTCAGACCTTGTCCTAGGGTCTCTATGGCCTCACCATGTATTTCTATAATTTTATGATATGCTTCTATTGTTGTGTTTTGCTTGGTAGTCAACTGGTTTAAAATTGCATGAGTGATCATTATTTCATCCATGTGCTTTCTTTGACTGTCACAGATCTCTTCCCTAAAGAACTCCTGACTTTGGCACACCTCTTGGTATTTAATGCTTTTTTTTACTGGTCACACAATATTTAAATTCTTCCAAGCATTGCCTACATTGGGTAACTTTCTCTGCCACTTCTGTTCTTATTTCCCCTATTTCTTTTTTAGCCCATCATTACTCTTCTGGACATAACCTAACTCTATTGACAATCAGGTCTCCACATATTTAATCTCCTTATGTAGTTTTTCTTGCATTCTAACTGCATTTTCCTTCATCCTTTGCTCAATTCTAGCTTGCATGCTAACTACATCAGCTTTAGTTATCATTTCTCCCATCCTGACTTCCTCAGATTTGGAACTCTGGAAGAATTCGCATTAGGCTCTCTTGATAGAGATATACTTATGCAGACTATTAATCAATAAATGATTTATTAGTAAGGAATAACCTTGATTTAACATTTATCTCTCATGCTCATAAAACAATAATATGTGTATGTGCACGTGTAGAATATTGGTTTTAGGATTGAACATAAATGCTGGATCAACAAACTAGAGAGACTTTATCAATTAAACAAAACTTCACAATATTTATTTACAAAAACAAAATATATAAGAACAGAACAAATTGTCAATCACTGTAAAAAAATTCAAAAAATATTTACAAGTGAATAGGGAATTATTTGGATATATTCTTCTCCACTTTCAACTTCTATGTTCCTGATGATTATCTATCATATTGTTACTTAAGCAATTTAAAATTACTTATCCCCTATTTCCCATGGTAGATAGACATAATTTAGACATTTATATATCCAAAAATAATGAAAACTTTATTAGACTAAAATGAGATTGCTAACTAACCTAATTAGAAATTTAAGTGCAACTCCAGCTACAGTATGCAGTTCTAGATGTGGAAGTTGGTTGATCTAAAATAATCACCTTGCTATATATATATATATATATATATATATATATATATATATATATATATATATATATATATATATATATATATATATATATATATATATATATATAAATCACGAAAGAAATAAAAATAATAATATGTAATATGATAGCAAAGTAAATAATAAAGTATTCAAAGGGTTGGGAAAACATATAACAAATAATATAAATGGTCATGTCATGGTGTGGCATTGTTTATTTTTTTTTGTTAATTTAAAAGAGAAAGACTCTTACCATTTAACTACTCAGTTTAGCACTCAATTTCATAGCCACAAACGAAAAATCATGCATTTTGGCAGAAAGTTACCTAAAATTTTATTAAAAGAAAAAAAAATTTTAAAAAAACTTTTCAACCTTCCTTCCCTGCTATCTTCACATTTTCTTATGTTAGATTGTTCCAAACTGTTGAATTAGACAATTTGTACTTCTGAGATATAATACAGAGAAAAAAAATCTATGTAACAGTCAGATTTGTCCATTCAAGCAGCAAAATCCAGGGTTTGGGCAAATTATATCAAGGCTGATTTAGATGAGATTTTGAGACCTCAAACCTTATCGCACCTCATCTCCTCCACCAACACTCCATCACTTACTACTCTATGAATGACATATATGAGACTATACTTGGAATTTCTTAGTTCACATGCTGGCAGTAGCAAAGGATTGAGAAAGGGACTTGGGGAATTTTAACTAAATTTGTAATAATTTAGTAAACACACACACATCAATGGCTGGCTAAATAATGCATATAATAATAACTAATACTATATTAAAATAGATTTGGATAAATTTTGGTAATGAATTACGAATAACACATGAGTCATTTATGAGTTTTAAAATATTTAATTATAATTATATAAGATAATAAAAATATAAAAGTGCATTGGGATTTATATTTACACATATCTTATAGTGATGAGAGAATTTCAAAACAAGTTTTCATCTATTATGCACTTTAAAAGAGTTTATTATAATTTTAATCTATAGTTTCTAATCATGCCTTAGTACTGGTATGCCATTCCTACTAGGTTTGCTAATAATTAAACCATATAAGAATGATAGCTAATATAAATAACATTTTAATATTTTATGTAATGAGCAGTCAATGTGCTCTTTATGCAGATTGCATAATATATGCTAGGTCTGAGTTTCACATCAATCCTGAACAAATATTATTATGGAGGGCGAACCGGTGATTTGTAGCATAACTTCTGAGACTACGGCACTACGCAAAATAAGTCAGAGATGCAGCGGGAATGTGTAGTTACTCATGGGATTCAAGTGGACCGTACGACTTGCTATCTTTAAATAAGTGAACATTTAGTTCAGGTAATTATAGCAGCTTATAAATCAATCTGGACCCTCATGTTCTGGTTCTAAAATAAGATAATGGGATCACCCTTCAAACCAAAGCCCATTTTAAAAGAGAGCTGTCCGAACTAAGAATAATGGGGTGACTCTTAAACCAAAGCCCATTTTAATAAAATATAATAGCAAGGCATATACTGCAGCTATCTGCTTTATAAAGACACATTCATAATGCTTTCTAAAATATAAACATTAAAATTAAAACAGTAAATCAATAGTTTCATTCTGCAAAACTACTATATGCCTATTTGTAGTTTATCATATTTAAATCATGCTAAGAGGGATTAATTACGAGTGACCTAATTTACTCAGTAATCCGTATATTTTGTGAGAATAACTAAGGAGGAATAAAGCATATTTGGGACTTAAAATTAATTAATTACTTATAGTATGCTTTAAAATATCATTCTCTCATACTTAACTAAACAGATGTTTTAATAAGCAAACCTAAATTAAATAATTAAGCCAAAACATAGTAGCTTTAATTAATATATATAAGAGTAAGTTTTCAGACTGGAGATTTATAGATGTGCTAATCAGCAACATAAGTTAGCTATGTGAAGGTGTCTAATCAACTCTTCCAAAATTATGATTATTATTCATTTCCACTCTGTATGGCCCAACACAAATAAATAATTTAACAAATATATAAATTAAAAAATAGGCATCGCTGCAGATCAGAAAGATAGATCAATAATAACTAATTACAGTTATTATGCTAAA
The DNA here is from genome assembly GCA_028023455.1 of Epiperipatus broadwayi. Taxonomy (NCBI): domain Eukaryota; kingdom Metazoa; phylum Onychophora; class Udeonychophora; order Euonychophora; family Peripatidae; genus Epiperipatus; species Epiperipatus broadwayi. The sequence goes on along the minus strand of JAQFVV010000007.1, from coordinate 19,241,141 downwards.
AAAATTATCACTTATAACATTTATTAAGCAGGCAAGACTCTTACAAAGATTACTATTAAAATAAAGTTACATAATTTACTTTTAAAAAAGTTTCCAGATTATTATTAAAATAAAGTTACATAATTTACATTTAAAAGAATTTATAGATTATTAATTTGAATGTTCTTCATTTAGCTAGTTTTAAAAATTAATTTAAAAGTTTAGTTTAATATTTTATAGAGCTCTGCAGAAGAAATTTACCAATCTTCTTCTAGCTGAGTCACTTGATGATGATGATGTTCTCTATTAGGCTGGCTTGTGATGTCTTCTGGGCAGGCTGTGGGTGAATTATTTTTTGCAAGGAAGGGAGCTGGCAGCATATGCTCTAGCCAATGATTCTCATGGTAACAAAAGTTAATGAGTGAATCTTGTTGACTAAATTTTGGTTTTTTTATTGTCTTTCTCACCCCACCCCCCTCACAAGCTGTTAAAATATTTACAATCTTTAGTTTCCAACTTTTAAATTTTAATGATGCACATTAATTTTAGCAAAGACAAAAGATCTAGCTATACTTATTGACAAGCAGGACCAGTTAATGACTTTGTCTTCAACAGTATTTTTAAAACAGCTTTTAAATTTTGTTCTCAGTTTACTATTTGATTAGAAGTAATTCTGAAAAATCAGTAAGCTTTGATTCTTTTTTTAAAAAAAGATTTAAGCAGTCAACATTCTAGCATATACATAAGACAGAGACCCCTGAATTTGAGATTTATATACGAATACTAACAATTCCATAAATGAAATAACTTAAAAAGATAATTTAGAAATATAATTTAGAAAATCTGTAATGTTTACTAAATTTATAACATCACAGTTTCCTTTGCATAGGTACATAAGTGTGCTCCTACACATACAACAATGTTTACAGCTTAAATTAATTTTATTTATTTTAAAATTATAAATAATATGGCTATGCATACAAACATATTATTATGATTAGATGTGTGGGCAGATACACATACATGCACATATGCATAAAAATACACTCTTACAGTTTAAAACAATCTATTGTAAGCTTATATATATATATAAACTGAAAGAGTTTTAACTAGGGAAAAAGATACTACTATGGCACATAGTAGGTGAAACAAAATGATAGACAAAGAATACTGTTTCAATATATATATATATATGTGTAAAAAATCTATTTTAACTATAAGTCTTCCTTTTATACTAAAAGCAAACTTGTATGGGTTGCTCCTTTAGATTTGTTCTTCAGGCTTGATATATGTCATATTTTCTGCTTTCTTACTAATAATAACTGCTCTATGTCTTTTCCAAAATATTCTATTCTTCTTTCGTGGTATCAGACTTTGTTTCCATCTTTGCTAATTCAAGGTCAAATAATACTGTTTTGTCAAACATATTTCTAATATGTTCTATAGCAAGGACATCATATAAGCATTCAGTAATATTTTTCCTTCTTTATAAATATGCTTATTGCATTAAACAAACAAATTAATTGTAAATTAATTAACTCTAGTATGTTTTCCAAAACATTTTTATCACAAATTCGAATACAATATTTAATTACACAATACATGTTTTTTTTTTCATATTGACATTTTAGTAATAGTTCTTCTCAAACATTTATAAACTAGCATTAATTTATGAAGATTGAAAAAAAAGACAAAGGTAAAAAATCGTGACTGACCTTTGAAATCTATTCTCTCACCTCTAATTAAATTCTATACAATCTTCAATCCAGTTACTATGAAAATTACCACAAGAAAAGACAAATTATTTATTAAGCCTGTTTCTGAAAGCAAGTGTAAAAGGTTATAAAATACATAACGTTTATTAATCAATGTAGTTATTTCATGTTAACTATTAAACTTAAATAAATTAACGATTTTTTTTTTCATTTGATTACAGATTTATCACTTTTTATTTTATAATGCGTTATTTATTTATATAGTATTATATTTTTAAAATGTAGTAGTAATTGGGAATCACTCTACTATACCTAAGCTTTATAGATTTAAACAATGAATACTATTTTTTCCAAATGCTTCAGATTTGCCTATACATATATGCTAAGATTAAAAAGATAGCGTGGATTCATTCTAGCTTATCAAAAGATTTTATCTTGAGTTTAGAAAGAAGATCATTCATTATGTGTTTAAATCTATAAAGCGCATGTGTAGTTCAATGATCCTTAATTATTATTACATTTTTTTATTTTATTTAATACATATATAAAAAAGCACTGACACTTCTGTAACAAAATAGTTCATTGACCATACAAAATGTATTCAAATATCAAAATATTTTATAGATTTATCAAATCTATAATCAATTTCTACTTTAAATTGATATAAGTAAATGCTACACATATATAATTTTTGCGTGCATCTATCTATTGTGACCTATAAAATTAACAAATCAATTTATTCTTTAAATCAATTTGTATGATTTTATTAAGTTGTATTTAATATATAGAGTAAATGAGCACAGACTTTCTCTTGACCCACAACTCTCCACTCTATCTTATAGTATTGCTACACTGCATCACAAACCCTCAGGAAATACGAAAACTTTTGTTTGTCGTTTGCATAGCTTATATTTTAATACGCCAATATGAAAGAAAGAAAAAATAAATAAGAAATTGATATTGTCTTTAATTACTTTTAATAATAAATCTTGACATATTAACACTTTTTATAAAATTATGTAATTCTTTAGCTAGCTCAATGCAATTAATTAGTTTTTGTTTATTAATTTATATCTTTTCATCGGATTTCCAATCAACAAGAAGTTTTTAATTAAGAATTTAACAATATTTGTAATTAATTAAAAAATTTGAAAACACATATAGCCGTGGGCTGTATAATTAAATCAGTTTGGTATTTGCCACAGCGGGGTATACCCAATTGCAGCTGCAGTAGTTTTGTGTTTTTTTATTTTTTGAAAAACACTATTTTATAGATAAATAGGGCTGAAAATATAAAACAAGGTCAGTTTGCGATGTATATAGCCAGAGGTCAGTTCGCTTTGTTACATAAGCACAAAACAGTTTGTCATTTCAATAGAAGTTGTTTTTACATTAGATACTCTTATCCTTATTTTCATATTTTATCACAATTGTACAAGTGAATAATTGCGGTTTTGAAGACACAATTCTTCTAATTTTGAATCGATAAATGAAATGTTTCACAGGAAACGTTTAAAGTCTTTATGTTCAATCAGACTGCTTTTCAATTTTGGAATTACATCGGCATTGTGATACTAAAACGCAAAATTCAGGACAAAAATATTTCTATGACTTATATATAATATCACAAAGTGTAACTTATTCTTCAAATCTAATATCACCCAACAAATGATACCAAAATCTATTTCTGTGACTTTGTACAGGCAAAATCTTTTCTATCAAAAACGATAAACGTAAACACAATGTAGCAGCCACGATAGGGCGATAACAGAGACAAAATTCAGGACATATAGCAAAAAGGATATATAGCTATTTCAAAACTATTTTCAATTATTTCATCAGTCATGTAGGGACATTCTATATTTTTGCCCAATATGTGATTTAGTGGAAGTTCAGTTACTAACGTTAAAGGGCCAGTTGAAAGACATCGTATAAATAAGTTATAATTTCCCGTTACATTTTGTATATTTGAAAATACATTACAAGACTATAAGCCTACTATAATTAGTTCAAACATTAAACGTATTGCTGTAAATGGAACGAGATGTTTTCGATCGTAATATCGGCATGAGTGATATAGGATTGCAACAGCAACTTCATAAGAGTTGATATTTACAAACTCAAAAAGCATAAAAAATCTTTGAAAGTTTACTATAGCAGAAGATATAATTATTTCATTCAATTTAAAAAGATAATCTGCACCTATTATGGCACTAACAATTTTTGGAGAAGGTACAGCTCCCCGATTTCAGACATTCCTCCATATCGAGGAGTTTGCAGCTTAAAATCGGTTTAAAAAAAATTAATATTTAACCTGAACCCAACTATAATTTTCCATAAAAAAATTTACTTCTCTATCTTCTGAATTACTGCTTCTAGAATCTGAAATGTTTTCTGAAGTTTTATTCAGTGGATTGCAATTTTCTTTCGAAGCCATTGTGGATTATTTTTTTAAAAAGTCCTAATAAAATTTTAAAACTATTAACTTAAACTTGAAATGATTCCTTGTCGTGTATAAAAAAAAATCTTCACTTCATTTTATTGTTTACAACAGTATATAGGTTTATGCAAATAAGAAAATATTCCAAGTACGCGCTATATAAATATATATATATAAGTCTTTTTATTTGCTGTGTGACTTGCCTTCACACCTTGACGGAGTTACCTAATCATTGGCTCGATTCTCTCGTTACTCCAATGGTCCGTTCTTCTGTATTTCCACCAATCAATGTGTCCTCAAGATTTCTCTATGGTCCAGGTTGTTATCAATTTCTCTATCCATAATTCTCTGTCTTCCATAATCCGTTTTACATATTTTCAGTCCATCATTTGAACAAATAACATATATGTGTCCCTAATTTCACTTCTGATAAATTTGTTTTTCTTTTACCAATCATTTTAAAGTCAACGATTTAAAAAAATTTTGAGGTCCTTTTTTAAAAATAAACTTATATATCTACTATAGTTAAAAAAAAATCAATGCAATTTTTATAGAAGTACCAAATAATATGATATTTGCAAATTAATAATACCCTAGTGAAATTACCTATTAATAATTAATTATTAATAAATTTACATTTCATCAGCACCGTTCAAAAAATAGCGCTACTAAATTAGTCTCCATGTATAATAGAATGAACGATAAATATATTTTGTTTAGTTTGCTTTTTTTCAAATTAGAATTGTATATGTAGTAAGCTTTATTGATATACAAGCCTTTGATAAACACTAATTTTGACTAATTAGCGAATTTTTGTACTTATACTTAAGATATGGTTGCAATTCAAAATAAAATAGAGTTCAATACCAATTGAGTTTACAATTTACATGCGTTTGCTGGTATGTGTGACGTAGTTTATTTCTTCATAATAATCTAAAGCTGGATGCTTAATTCACCGAAAGGTTATTAAAAATAAGCATTTCGTTAAGCAAACAAACAAACTTCGCAAATATGAATGATAAACACAAACGAAGGAGAAATCACTATTAAATATAAATATGGGATTTATTTATGTATGTCATTTCTTGTTATTTTAAAATTGGGTATATATATTAAATTTATACATATCTATAAAAAAAATTCATATTTAAAATCAAACGTTAACATGCTACATTTACAAGAAACATTGATAATATATAAAGGGTTTGAATTCAGACTTTCACACAACCCTCAACCATCCATACTATCTCATATTGTTGATAGAATTAATCACACACATGTCGAAAAGATAATCGTGTGAAAGTCTGAGTTCAAACCCCCTATATATTACATATATAAGTGCAGGTTTGAAAAATGCATGTACTGCAGAGAAAGAAAAAAAATTATATTTCAAAAAACATTGATGTATTTTGCTGATTATTTTTCTTTTATGACTCTCAACATAAGAAGTCAAATGTATTGCTATATAAAAAAGATGGCTTCATTGATAGTTTAACAAATTTGAATCCACATTTCATTTAGGTCATAATGAATCCCATTAATTAAATAATCCTTTTGATCACGTTACATATTTTTTGTAAGATATTTTTTTATAATATAGATTCCATCAGTACGTATAATATCAAAATAATAATGTTGATTTGGACAATGCCTTATATCTTACTAGTCCTATAAATTCTAAAAGTAATAAAGCAGCTGCTGTTGTCTTTTTATTACCTATCAAAAAGCTTGATTTTAAATGTTTACAATTGTAGTAGCAATGTATTACTGAATGTACCTCTCACTGTCTGCATAACAGGAGTATGAAAAGACTGTAAAGGATTTTCATGCTATTATTTTATTCAAAATAAACATTTAAAGATTATGTATTAACGAATGATATATTTATAATTATGATTTTAATTTCTACATTTCAATTTTTCCTATTGATAGGAGCCGTATAGTTTTATTTATCTTGTTAATGCAGATAGACTTTTCAAATTATCGATTGTATTTCTAATTCATCGCTAGTGGCGGGTAGCACTGATGGATAAAATTTTAAATAAGAAAAATTAATTTTATATCCAACATCCTAAATTAATAATCTGAGTGGAGTGATGATGATGATTGTTCTTCCATTACTTCTCAGCAGCGATGCAGCACATATAATAAATGTCTATTCTCATATGTGTAACCATACAAACTCCATATACTTTACAGATAATATGGGTCTCAAGTGAGAAGAAATCCAAAACTATAATTTGAATAATTTGGAATCTGATAAAATATTGTTTGGGAACTATAAAACATTATGCTTTACTATGTAGACAAAATACATTAGTAAATTAAACAAAAATTCTTTTGGAATTCTGACTCTGATAAAACAAAAATCACTATTTTAACCATCCATTACCTTGCCTCTTAATCATCAGTTAAATCACATAAATGATTTGGAGTATTATTTTGTAACCAATATCAATAGCAACAACTATTCAGCTACTGATATTAGCTTGATGATGCCAATTAGAATCCAGCTGAAATATATATATTTACCAAGAATAAAAATGAATTCAATGACTAAATTTGCATTTAACATCTTATATATATATATATATATATTATAACACCCACCGATATATTTTAAACCGCCATTGTTGGCTTTAACCCGAAGCTTCGAATAAAGATATTTGTGAGCATGGTTTGATCCCATCTCACGCGCCAATCTTACCCGTAGATAAGAATTATCTCCTCGAAAACGTAAATAAGGGTTCTGGTATGTATATCTGTTATGGTAGCGCACCGAACCAGCTCAATCTCAGGGTTTGGGGATGATAGTCTAACTAGAGAACAAAGCTAAAACAAAACTAACTATGTCTTACATGTCTATTATTATATGCGATAGTTTATTGGATAAAATCCATTAATCTAACCCGGATCTTATCGGGTTTATTCTATTCACGACCATACCCATTACTAATAAATCCCATTTATACACACATATAAATACCAATATTTAAGCGCACAGCCCATTTATTCTGATCCACACACATATATATAATTCATACACGCATCAAAATAGTACAAATATATATATCAGAGCTGTTTATTTAATGTTGTCATTTATTTAATTTTAAAAGAGATTTAATATAGTAATTAATACTGAGGTAACACTAGTTTCTTTATTAAGATACATTCACTGAACACATATTTTGTGCCACGTCACTTTACCTTAGTTCACGTGGTCAAAGACAAGTCCGCATTTATCCCTTGCCAAGAAAACTGGTCTGGTAGATATAACGGATGGCAAATAGTTCCAATAGGGTACATCGAATAGCATATCCCAGAGGTGGAGTAGTTGATTCACTCGCTTTGCAAAAGGTCCAAATTTTCAAAGATCTTTCGTCATCATTTCTTTGATGAAACAAAATTTCTTTATTTTATTAACGCAGTTCGTAAGTCCGCTTCAGGTGAGTTTCACGACGAGTTTCCACTGGGCCGATCAACAAAACCCACACTATAGAATTACCCCGACATTTTGGGTAGAAAAAATATTAAAACTTCTTAAGAAATATTTTACACATCCTCCTAATCTGGAGTTCAAGCCGCGTCTCTTTTTTCTCTTTTTTTTATATCTCCTTTCGAGCACAACACAAAGTTCTTTTGTTTTCACTTTTAACTTTTCAAAATTCTCTCTGTGTATCCGTACGCCACTGACCAGTTCTTCCATTGTTCTTCAAAAATACCCACCTGACCAGTTTTCAGACTTCCCGACGCCAGTTATCAACTAAACTGCCTACAGCAATTAATTCATTTCTATTTCGGTCCTCATATGTTCAAGAGATTACTCAACAAAAGAAAACACGTGTTACCGACAATATTATTAAAACTAAAAAAAAAACTTACGGATAAAATATATACAAATAATCAATTACACTTTATACAGCTCTACATATATAATTGATTGTAACCATCACCGATACTACATACGTATATTGTACACTCGCACATACACTATATTTACATATACCTACACACATAACTTTCACACTCCTTGTAACAGGGTTCGAATGACCATTTACATATATATATATATTTTTTTGTTTATACATAGTCGCTCCACATTAACACTAGCAATTAGTAATATATCACATACGCGCGTATTCGAACCCGTTTGTTACATACCCCGCTGGTGCGATAGCCTTCAAATACCTTCTGTGTATTTGAACGGCTTCTTAAACGACTCTTCTTTCTATCCTTTATCCCTCTCCGGGTTTGCGAAGGGCTTGAGTGACCGGGCGTTATATGACCCTTTTACTCCCTGCCCAGTATCCACCCAAAATGCATGTTTTCCCAGACCTTTTATTATCGTAAATGGGCCCTCATATAAATTGCAAAATTTTTTGCAAATAAACTTTCCAGGTTTGCTTACATGGGGCGTCCTCACCATTACCTGGTCCCCCACCTTAAAGGAGTGTGATGAACTCTTGAAACTCTCCTTTTGTTGTCTGCTCCTGTGAACCATCAGCTGGTAGGCCTGCTGCCTATCCTTTTCTAGATCAATGGGAGTTTCTTCTCTTGGAAAATCAGTCTGGAATAACGCAGGTGCGTGTCTACCAAAATGCAAATGTATCGGAGTGAAGCCAGTAGATTCGTTCACAGCCCAATTCATATAATTTAAAATGTCTGGCAGGTGTTTGACCCACCTTCTATGGTCGGTTTGGATATAAGTACGGAACAACCTACCTAATTCTCGCATCATTCTCTCGCAGGGATTTGACTGAGCATTACGGATCAAGGTTAACACATGACCGATCTTCAACCGTTCAGTCCATTTCACCCACTCCCTCGAAACGAATGGGGTTCCATGATCCGATAGGATGGTTCGAGGTTTTCCCACTGATGGAATATGCTCCTTTTCCAGGACACGTATCGTATTCCGCGTGTTGGCTTGTGTGATGGGATATGCAGACACCAGTTTAGAGAACAAATCATAAACGACCAGGAGGTAATTTTTTTTATTAAAGGCCGGCAGTGGGCCATAATAATCCACTGCAACGATTTCCTTAGGTCCTCTGGGAATCATGGACAACATCGGAGCTGCATATTTCTTATTTGCGGGCTTAACTCTCTGGCAAATTTCGCACTGCCCAATGACCGCTGCAACCTTGCCACGCATGCCTAGCCAGTAAAACCACCTTCTGATCCATCCTTTAGTCTTCATTATCCCATAGTGGCCCGACCTGCAGTGCATGTGTGCCACCACGGCAGTCCTCATGTGCCACGGGATGACTGCCCTCCATTCTGCTGGATTTTCCTTCACTCTGTATTGTAGCACACCTTGTTCCAATCTCAAATTTTGAATAGTCCGCTTGACCCAACCCCCACTCAGTTTGGCTTCTTTACCTTCCAATTGGTCAATGACTGGTTGGAGTTGGTGGTCTTCTCTCTGAAAGTACTCCAGGCACCTCAAATCGCTTTCAAGACCCTCATCCGTTCTTAACCCTATGCTTGCTCTGTACAAATTCTCAGTACTCAGATGATGGGATTGATTGTCCACCAGATTGCAACTCAGAGTATCAGCTACTACATTGTCAGACCCTTTACAATACCTCACCGTATAGTTGTATTCTTGGAGGTACAGGCTCCACCATACTAATCTGCTATTTGTGAGGTAGCTATGGTTGATAAACTCCAGACTCTTGTGGTCAGTAACCATGATGACCTCCGAGCCCAGTAACAGTGTTCGAAACTTCTGAAAGGCCCAAACAATGGCCAACGCCTCTTTCTCAGTGGTTGTATAATGTACCTCAGGGCCTTTGAGTAGCCTGCTCAGAAAATATAGTATACCCATCCTTCCATCTTTTTGCTCTTGAGCCAAGGTCACCCCGAGACCATATCCGCTGCTATCTGTCTGAACTAGGAACGGCTTTGAAAAGTCAGGAAAAGCCAGCATAACATGTTCCAAGAAACCCGTCTTCACTCTTTGGAAGGCTTGGTCCTGTTCCTCCATCCACTTCCACTCACTACCCTTTTTTAATAACCTCACCAATGGCTCCATCCGTTCTGCAAACCGTTCTTGGAAGCGGATGTAGAATGTACACAGACCCAGAAATGATTGGATCTGCTTCTTGGATCTAGGTTTTGGAAAGTCACAAATAGCTGAGATCTTGTCTGGGTGCGGTTTGAGCCCCTGGGCTCCCACCATGTGCCCAAGAAAGGCCACTTCTTTCTGACACAGCGTGCTCTTATTGATATTTATTTTTATGCCCTTTTTTTTGCATTCTTCTAAAAATAGTCCCACTTCCCGTATATGTTCCTTGATATCAGTTGAGGCTATCAACATGTCATCCATGTAAATTGTGACCATGTCCTTTATCTCTGAGGATAGCACCTGGTCCAAGCACCTGAGTAGACCATCCCCACTGTTTATTAGACCAAAAGGCATCCTGTTAAATTGATATGAGTGACCCTCATATCTGAACGACGTGTATTGGCAATCTTCCGGATGTAACTTAATTTGCCAATAACTGGCAGTCAAATCGAAAGTCGAAAATACCTTCTTTCCTTGGAACTTCCTTAATAATTCTTGCATGGGAGGTGGTACATTGCAGTCTGGTACAGTCACTTTATTTAACTGTCGAGCGTCAAGACATAATCTAACGGATCCATCTTTTTTTTTTACTACCACCATCGGGTTGCAATACGCTGATGAGCATTTTGATATAATTCCCCACTCTAGCATCTGATCTATTTGCTCTTTTACTGCCCTTCGGTATTGATGAGGGATGGGGTATGATCTAGCTTTGAATGTCTGACCATCTCTCATCTTAATTCTCTGCTCGAACCCTTGGATAACCCCCGGCTTGTCTGAAAAGACATGGTGATACTTGGTCAACATTTGTTGTAAGGCACTATCTTGAACTTTCCCTTCTACTTTCATTCCATCGATCTTATCTTTGAGTTTTTTAGGAACATCATCCTCTAAATGTAACATTCCTATCGACCATTGAGGCTCCTCTGTCAGAAAACGTACCACTTCACCCTCACACGTGACCTGACCCCTCTCATAGTCAAGGTTACATTTGTATCTATTTAGAAAATCTGATCCCAACAGGGCCTCATGTACTAAATCTTTCATTATAAGGAACACATGTGAATAACTCTTTCTATTAATTTTTAGATCCATCCATATCTGCTTTGGCTCTACTTTAGCTCTGCGGTTGTCTGCCATTGCTATGTGAACTGTTTTTAGAGGCAGAGTCGGTATCTCTGGTTGTTCCCTTCTAATTTGGTGGTATAATCTCTCTGATACTACCGATACCTGACTGCCCGAATCCATGAGGGCTTCCACCTTCATTGAACCCACCTTTATAGGGATGATGGGGCACATCTGAAGTGCATATCCGGGAACCCGGTCTTCCCAAGAACATATTAAATTGCCTATTCTTTTTATCCCCTGCTTCTCCGCATCGGTGTCCCCTTTTTGCCTAAGCTTATGATCCTCTATCCGTCTCCTTTCTGTGTCTATTTCTAATTGGCTCAACATTTTATCAATTGTCCCCCCTGATCTTTCTCCTCTTTTTCCCAGCATCCATCTAATTCCACTGGGCAACTTTCTGCATGCTGTTGCTACAATCTGCTCCTCTAATAGTTTACATGCATCTAGAGTTCTCAACGTAGCCACCTGCCACCTAAAAAAATGTATATACTCTTCTCCATTATCTTCTTGAAACTCCTGCTCTGCCACTTGCGCCCTCACCCTTTCTTGTATTTCTTCATTCCAGAATACATTGGTTAATGCTTCTTTATATTCCAGAAATGTTCATGGTTGCTGATTCAGTGAATTCTACCATGTCTCTGCATGTTTCTCTAGATGATGGTATGCTATGATCACTTGGTGTTCATCGCTATCTCATAATACTTATAGTATCTTTCAAGGCTCTTGAGGTGCTCTATGGGTGTCTCCTCCTTTCCCCCTCCATATATTCTTATCTTCAATTCCATTGCCCCCTTTTTTTTATATCACTGTTAATGCTAAATGTGCCAGGTTCGTCACCCCGGCTTCCAGTGGTTCCCTGCATGACCCACCTGATAGACCTTTGTCCCTTCTTCTTATCCTATTGAACGATATTGTTTTATAATATCTCAATGTTAGATAAATTCTTAAACCTCTATTTTCCAACCCATGACTTTATATATATATCACGAGACATACATCAGCGCTATTTCCCCTTTGACCACTCGAGAACTTTTCTATCCGTACATTCACCACGCAAAATATGCCCATCTACTATCTTTCAAATATGTGTTCAAACTCTTTCCGATTTATAACCAAACTATCGCTTTTATTTTTCCCTTTTCTTTCCCTTTTTTTTTTTTTTTAAAAAAAAATCCACTCTCGTTTGTGAGCTCTTTTACGTTACGTTAGGATGCCGTTTAAATGCCCGTTCTCTAACATTCGCAGCTTCGTTAGTTGGGACACCATTATAACACCCACCGATATATTTTAAACCGCCATTGTTGGCTTTAACCCGAAGCTTCGAATAAAGATATTTGTGAGCATGGTTTGATCCCATCTCACGCGCCAATCTTACCCGTAGATAAGAATTATCTCCTCGAAAACGTAAATAAGGGTTCTGGTATGTATATCTGTTATGGTAGCGCACCGAACCAGCTCAATCTCAGGGTTTGGGGATGATAGTCTAACTAGAGAACAAAGCTAAAACAAAACTAACTACGTCTTACATGTCTATTATTATATGCGATAGTTTATTGGATAAAATCCATTAATCTAACCCGGATCTTATCGGGTTTATTCTATTCACGACCATACCATTACTAATAAATCCCATTTATACACGCATATAAATACCAATATTTAAGCGCACAGCCCATTTATTCTGATCCACACACATATATATAATTCATACACGCATCAAAATAGTACAAATATATATATCAGAGCTGTTTATTTAATGTTGTCATTTATTTAATTTTAAAAGAGATTTAATATAGTAATTAATACTGAGGTAACACTAGTTTCTTTATTAAGATACATTCACTGAACACATATTTTGTGCCACGTCACTTTACCTTAGTTCACGCGGTCAAAGACAAGTCCGCATTTATCCCTTGCCAAGAAAACTGGTCTGGTAGATATAACGGATGGCAAATAGTTCCAATAGGGTACATCGAATAGCATATCCCAGAGGTGGAGTAGTTGATTCACTCGCTTTGCAAAAGGTCCAAATTTTCAAAGATCTTTCATCACCATTTCTTTGATGAAACAAAATTTCTTTATTTTATTAACGCAGTTCGTAAGTCTGCTTCAGGTAAGTTTCACGACGAGTGTCCACTGGGCCGATCAATGAAACCCGCACTATAGAATTACCCCGACATTTTGGGTAGAAAAAATATTAAAACTTCTTAAGAAATATTTTACACGTCCTCCTAATCTGGAGTTCAAGCCGCGTCTCTTTTTTCTCTTTTTTTTATATCTCCTTTCGAGCACAACACAAAGTTCTTTTGTTTTCACTTTTAACTTTTCAAAATTCTCTCTGTGTATCCGTACGCCACTGACCAGTTCTTCCATTGTTCTTCAAAAATACCCACCTGACCAGTTTTCAGACTTCCCGATGCCAGTTATTAACTAAACTGCCTACAGCAATTAATTCATTTCTATTTCGGTCCTCATATGTTCAAGAGATTACTCAACAAAAGAAAACACGTGTTACCGACAATATTATTAAAACTCAAAAAAAAACTTACGGATAAAATATATACGAATAATCAATTACACTTTATACAGCTCTACATATATAATTGATTGTAACCATCACCGATACTACATACGTATATTGTACACTCACACATACACTATATTTACATATACCTACACACATAACTTTCGCATTCCTTGTAACAGGGTTCGAATGACCATTTACATATATATATATTTTTTTTGTTTATACATAGTCGCTCCACATTAACACTAGCAATTAGTAATATATCACATACGCGTGTATTCGAACCCGTTTGTCACAATATATATATATATTCTAACAAAATAATAATTTATGGCCATTTCTAACTAAATGGAAATTTAAGTGTATTATAAATGTATTATTTCTAAATCTTGGTTTTTAAAAGATGAAAATTTTCTTAAATATAAATTAACGACAGATGCATTTCTTCAGTATCATTTAAATATGCGATGCATCAATTATATATATTCTAGTGTAAAACGTATAGATTAAATAATTTCTAAGCATAGATTTAATATAATAATTTCTCAAGTACAATGTATAGACTAATATATTTCATACGTATAAATTAAATACAACCTCCTACTTGCGACCGCGTTACAGGCCAATTGTAACTAAATAAAATCAATTCAAACAAATGAAAAGTTATTCTTTATTTTGTCAACTTTATAAAAACTTATTAAATTGACATAAAACGCATTTTGCAATCTCTCGATCGGTCATTTGCATTGTATTTTAAATATAACTAAAACGATTGGGAGAGCTTACAAATATATATATTATTGGATGGTTTAAGCTAATTATAACTTTATTCTAACCAATGAGAATTTTATTCAAATGATCGCACATCCACGTTATGTATAGATTATACTATATTTAAATCTATATGGCATTTACACACTTGCAAATAAATTGCATGCCAATTACAACATTTTAAGGATGGATCAATGGATAGTTCATCATTCCCAGTTGACACTATTTCTGAGGCCTACTGCGATGATGATGATGATACAGAACATCTATAAGCTTAATTGCCAGGGCGTCAAATTGCAACTCTAATACAATATAAAGGTTAAATTTCAATTCAATACTCTTAGTAATAATATTTCATGAATGGGTTAATACACAATCGATTTAGAAAACACTGAGAACGCATTAAAATTGACAATATTAATATCTTTAAGAATTGCAGATTATTCTCAGCGCATTCACCATTCACTGTGATTAAAGCTACAATTAAATTTTATTCTAATTATAAATTTCTATATTCATCTCCACATTCCTGATCCACTCTTCCATCAACTTCACATTCATATGTCTATTACACTATTATTTATTTTATCATTAAATTTTACATTTTTGCTAGCTCCTTTCTCTCATTACAATTTCTTCTCATGGTTTTTTCGAATAATTAGGTGTGGAAATCGAATAAGCTGCAATAGGTTATTAGTGATAAACACTCCTCTCTTGATCGCCTCCAAGGTGATCTCGGTTGTCTTTAATGAAGTTTAATATCAATTTACATTAAAGCTGGAATATTTTAAGCTTATTAAATCTTTATAAACACATCATAAAACATAGTCGCAATTATAACAAAATTGCATAAAAATAAAATGCGTCTAGAGGGGTTTGAATACAAGGATGGGAAAAGGATTTTATGCCCACCCTCTGCACTCGCTATCACTCAATACTATCTCTATTCGCGATTTATACTTCAACAATATTAAATTATTTGGTAATTTTAAGCATTTGAAATTAATCTTTTAAATAATTTTATTAAATATTACTTAGTACATGATAATTCAAATAATAATACATTGATGTATGATTGGATTGGAAATATCTAGATAATAATAACCCACAAAAACATGGAGACACACGCAATTTTTCTTTAAAACAAATAACAAATTTTATTTAACAAACTATAATTCAATACAAAAACATATACATTATATTTACGCTTTCATTTTATCTTAAATCTACTGAATACCAATTTCCGTTGTGTTCAATGCTTTCCCTTTTATTACTGATATATTTTAGATAATACATAATCGATTTCTCCCCTAATTAAATTTAATAATTTTAGTTAACAAATCTAAAATTAATATTCCCTCGCAAATTTCTTGATCTTATTCTATCATCCTGATTAAATATTTTTTTGCCCTAATCTTTACAACAGATATATCTTAATAATCGTGGGACTAAGTCATTGCAGATAAATTGGCATTAAGATCAAACATCATCATAGTGCACTCTCTATGCTCATGTTCTTATGACATAATAATATTTTAACAATACTACCTTTCCAGCAATGTTCTCAGCTGGCCACGTAAATATTTATTAAATAAATTTATATATGCATTGCTCACTCTTAGGCTTAAACATTTGCAAGTTTTATTTAACTCTTAACATTTATTAACTTAATTATTTTTGGCTCGAATGCTAAACCAAATCTACAAAACAATATTCAAATACACCAATCACACATACATTATCTGCATTCATTCTGACATTAAATGGAGTTTGCGACCTGGTATCCAATACTTATAATAATGCTTATCATGGATATCCTCTCATACACACATAAGAAATATCAAATATTAATATGAGGCAGGCAGTGACCCGAATAAGAGAGAACCTTTTCACTAAGGTTGAGATATGCTAGGATTTTTATCGCTAATCATATAAAAAACATAGGTATATCAATTACCTCTGGCCATCAAAATAAGAAATCTTCTTACAGTGTAGAGAATACTCAAGTGGGAAAACTCTTCCACTGGGTTCAAATACTTCATGAATATCACATAAATTTTAGTGAGCTAGACTTCACTGAATTTGTGGAGATCTTTGTCTATCCACACACATATAGGTCGAAACATCAAATTATACAACTAAAACTTCCACAACCTTAATATTCTTGCAAATTAGTGTACTGGAATATGAGCCCATAAATTTTCCAAGCATAAATCAGCTTGTTTCTGGCCTTAAATCTATGATAACAATAATAATAAACAATAAGAAATGCGTATACAATTCTCAAAACTATTTCCATGCACTTTTATAAGAAAATGATGATGATGTAACTCAATAGGCAAGCAATCTACCTATAAGTCTAAGCATTTGACAATAATTTCTGATGCTAATAATAATATCTCTAAGCGTTTTTTTAATTGTTTGTAAAGCATTTTAAATAAGGCATATCAGAACGACATGATATATATTTCACCTACCCCCAAAATGACAATAATAGCAAAAGCATTTAAATAAACAAATATAAAATCATCTGAAATCAATGTCTACCAACAAAATAATACAATGGTAATTATCACATGAATTAACCTTAAAGTAGATGATATACATGATACACTACAAAGGAAGAAATTCTTTTTTTTTATATTAAATGTCCTACACACATTTTTGTGTATATATATATATATTAAATGTCCTACACACATAAAGAGCGAACAATAATAAAAAAAAATATATACTTATATAAGTCTTTTGACAGATGTTCTTCCAAGTTCCCGATTTCCACTCTTTTCCTTTTTTTTCCCATTCCTCCTTGACCGGTTTATAAGAGCATATAAGTCCTTGTAGTAAAAGGTTCTTTTGTTCCTCTGGCATTATATATATGATTTGTATATTGTTGAAAGAGTTTCTCAATTTAAAGTTTATGCAAACTAAATTAAATAGCATTCGTTTAACTTTTTCACAATATAGGTCTGTTGATTTTTGATTGTCCTTTTCCATTTTGAATTCATTTTATATATTTAAATTGACTTATATATACTGTACATCAAATTTCTGAGTTTTCAATTGTACTATTTGCTGATATAAGTATGGTTACCGGTTAATTTCTGGAGATCAAGGATGTGTGCCAATTTAAAATTTATTCACTATACATTGTCTTCTTTTAAGACAATGTTAGATTTAGCCAAGTTATTTTGAAGAGACAAAAAGTACAATAAAAACGATTTTAAATTTTATAAGACAGTTTTCTTTCAGTCAATGTAAGAAAAACTTATGAAAAAAAAGTTTTAAACATAAAAAAGCCCCTCCTATTCTATTAACACAGCTTTTATAGAGAAAATCCATCTGTTTATTATCTTTATAATTAATTGACTTGTTCCTATTTCTCTATTAATTTTAACCTTTTTGCCCCCTCAGAAAAACAGGCCTAAATTCCTTATCTGTATTTTAAACAGACACAATTAACCCTACAATTTAACAGCTATAATTGCCAATTAATTTTTAACATTTGACAGATCACTCATCAGTAATGGTCTAAATTAATAGTCCACTTAAATTCCTTGGTGAAAATTGGCATCAGCCAAATGCCTGTGTCTTTTAGAGACCGATAATTAACTGAGTAATATAACACCAATGAAACTTATACTCAAAAGTAAATAACAGAACAGTACTTTTACTTTTTCCATTTAATAATGAAACAAAATATACATTGCAGCTGTTTCAAACTCAGAGTTTGAATTAAATTTGGCTGCTAATATTAAACTTATTAAAATGATTCATTCTATATTTTCTTAAAGACTTTATCTTGGGTTTGAAAAAGTGGGAGTAATCATTTATATAGTGACATCTGCAAAGCGCATGTGTATATCAGCTTATTGGCTTATTAATATTATAGATTAAAATAATTTTACTTTCTTATTTAAAAATTGCTTTACAACATAATAAGAAATGATTATTGATTGTGAATTTTACAATCAAAATCTATAATTAGATTATATACACACACATTGTAGGTATATAATTTTTTTAATTAACCTTTAATGCTTTAATTCTTAATTATAATCTTTAATTATTATAACTATATTATTATTATTTACTTTCATGAACTGTTTCTTTATAACTCATTATAAAACAATTTTCACTCATCATCACTATCTAATGTAGTTTTTAATAGTCACATATCTTCTCCCTTTTCTCAGTCAAACCATCAACAAATATATAAATCTTGCTTTTCTTTAAATATGTTTTTAAGATTAACTTGACCCCTAAATAAAACTAAAATAATCTTTTGGGTTATAAACATATTAACAATAAATTTTTAGATTGCTTACTGAGTCAAACATATGCAATCCCTTATAAATATGGGGTCAAACCTAGTCTTTACTAAAATCTTTTCTTATTAAAACATACATACATTATGAAGAAAATTTGGATGGAACCTTCTCTTTCATAGCTAACCTTAAAAGATGGACCCTTCGACAAATCCAAGGGCTACAATATATATATATATATACTTTATTTTTATATTGTCTATTATTTATTCGTAGTGAGCTAGAATTATCTCCAATATAACTTTTAATAAAGAAAATAGAAATACCCATCCTGCAGCTGCAATTGGTGATAAATCAAATGTTAGAATGGATACTGTCTTTACAACTATCTCTTTTCTATATATTGAAAGAAGCATTTTAAATACCCAATGAATGAATTTTTGTATCAATCAAGAAATTTATTTCTTAATATTTAAATTTTGTGACTGTTTTCAATTGTTAAATCTGAAATTGCTTTCAATTTCAATTTGCCAATGTTTCAAATGGTAAAAATAAATAATTTATAATATATTACTGCATCTATTATTTATTTGTAATTATATTAGGATCAATTACAGATAGGTGCCTTTTTAAAAAACAAATTTATATAATGGTACTCTGAAAATATTATAAATTAGAAAATTGTAATAATATTTTAATAATACAGCCCATCATCTTTTGGAGACAATACTTACAAACTAAGAGTTCTGATTAACATAACAAATGATTCAGTTCTCTTAGTGCTCATGTTTTATAAATTAATAACAATCAATTGGCTATGAGCTCATTAATCAGTATATTTAAACTATAAAACGATTCCTCTATTTATAGGTATATGAGAAAGTGCTCATTACATAATTCAAATTTATGATAAATTAGCCTAAGAGAGACTTAAAAACAATTTCATATTATAAATATCTTTGTTGTGTTTGGTCTGAATTGCAGGTTTCAGGCTGAAACCAACAGTGATATCAATAAAAATATGAACACCAATAAATACAGTTGTATGTAGATAATGTCATTAATACTATGCTGGTCATGCAGATTGACTGGATTAACTTCCAGTTGTATATATTAGCATGCCTCATTAGTTCTAGTCTTAGCTCTTCTAGCTGTACTGGACAGCTTGGCTCAAGTTTGTTAATTGACTTTCTGGTTGTACTAAACAA
Source organism: Epiperipatus broadwayi (assembly GCA_028023455.1). Lineage (NCBI taxonomy): Eukaryota > Metazoa > Onychophora > Udeonychophora > Euonychophora > Peripatidae > Epiperipatus > Epiperipatus broadwayi. The sequence continues at coordinate 19,221,035 of JAQFVV010000007.1, read as the reverse complement.
CTTGCTTCAAGTCTGCTATAGTTGTAACAACTTCCAGTTCTATTATGGACTTGCCTCAGTGTAGACACATCAATAGTGACTACAGTAGAAACACTATCAGTGTTGGAAGTGGTTTTAATGGAGAACACATTCAGTTGTTCTAGTAGATAGATGTTCTTTTTTTTAAGAATGCATACTGTCATTTGGGTTAGACAGACATTCTCTCTCTCTCTCTCTCTCTCTCTCTCTATATATATATATATATATATATATATATATATATATATATATATATTGAACTGATCAAAACATGTTGGTTCATCTAACATGAGCTGGAACTCAAAAAATGTACTTCAAACCCAGTCAGATCCAAGATTTAGATCATGGACCAACCTGGATTCAAACCCATTTTCTAAGTTCCATATCAAACACCTAATGAATAACATAATAATTATGACATGCAAGGATTTATTTTTAAGCCTAGCCCACTAGCAGATCGGAGAAGACAATTAGACTTGCATATTATTTGTATCAAGACTTAACTAAAATAGTTATTAGATAAATTGGGAATTGTGGTATGTGTTTAAATTATTAACATAGGATTTGAACTCCATTCATGAAGTTGATAGCAAGGCATATGCATGTTTGGATGTGTGGAAGTGGAGAAAATGTAATTCAAACAACTCAAATACGTTAGACAATAAAAATAGTTTAATAATATAATAAATTGATTATATACATTAGGATGTGCATGAATGAGCAATCTACCAAGTGGTAGAGAATTATATACTGGAATTCATGCTAATGTTTCTCATATGATCTTTTATTGACAGAATAATATAAATTGACATGAACATACATCTTTAGTGGGTACAATATTAAGATGCCAATCATTTATTATAAAGATTACGTAATATTACTATTAATGTTTTTATCTACTGTTCTGAAATGTAATGACTAACATATAATATCAGGGAGCATTCTTGGATTTATGACATAAATAATAAAACTATTTTCATACCATTGTAGTCATGAAAATAAAGAAATACATTTTGAAATTACATTTTATTACGTATTAAAATGTTTACAAAATATTCTTTTAGTTGACATTTGGAAGTAAGAATGCTTTATTTTCCCCAAGGCATATACCCTTAAATGCAGAAATAACAAATTACAATGGTGGGATTGTATAACAAGACTCATAGAATATTATTAATTAATGATACTAGTAATATTTGGAATTTTTATATATATTTGAGCAGAGGAAAATTTTAATATTACAACATCAAAACTGTGTCATGAAGCAAAAAGTAACAATAAGCTAAGAAGTAGCAGTACTTACACAATGGCAGAGAAATAAAAAAAATAAGATACTGCTTCCAGACAAAAATGAAGTCTACAACCCCCTTTTTATTGCAGTGCTTAGTGAAATTTTTTTGGGCATGGCATGGGCGAGATGTACTGGATTCACCAATGTGCAAAGACTTTTTATCTGGAGAAGGTCTTGGGTAGATCAACTGTTCATGGAACAGAACATGAAGAGAAATCCATAGGTTCGATCCTGTTGCAATCCTCAGATTAGAAGCACTTATATATATTCACAAAAATAGGCCAAATGGCACTGAGACAGTATAGAAAGATGTCTCTAATGTCATAAAGTAGTATTTAGTGCTTTAAAATAAATGACTCTCATTTTAATGCTATAATTATATGAATAATATGCTATGCAATAATAATATATGTATGGAGAGAATTCATTTAGTAAAAGAAACATTAAAATATACCCCCCCTCCTTTTCTGTTATTTTAAAATGATTCAATCCTACCTTCATGGAATTTATAATAAATGGAATATTTAAGTATTTGATATTTTAAGAGTATGAAAAATAAAGTAAAAACTAGAAGTTATATAGAAAACAAATAATAGGTCATCCTTTCAGATTTGAGTAAATAACCTTTTAAAATATTTCATAGCATTAATTAGTCTCAGTGATTGATTTACCCTGGGTAAAATTACTTCAGTTTACTCAGAGTTAAACAAATAACAATTTTATACTAAAACACAAAATAAAATGTTCATTTGTAAAAAGAATCTGGCGAGCATATTGATTAATACATGATCTGGAAGGAAGTTAATAACTTCAAACCCTGGTGAGCATATTGATCAATAAAACATGATCTGGGGGGAAGCTAATAACCTCAATCCATGGAGATTTAATTAAAAAAAGAAAAAAAAGATTTTAGAAATTAAGCTCACCAGGTTGCTTGAGATTGGCATATTAATAATGAACAAACAGAAATATAAAATCAAATAATAAATGCATATAAATAAATGACCACGCCAAAGTTAAATAAAGTTAGAGCATATGAGAGAGGATTAGATTTATAAAAATTATTTGAGAGCAAATTACATTTTTATGTATTAGAAATATACAAAGTTAAATAATTCATAAAGAAGTCTTGATATTAGACTTCGAGATTAGTTAGGCAGGTTAGATTTAGTTTAAAGTGGTGGCCTAAAAATAGTTACCTTGCACAATTTTAAGAGTCCATTATAAAAGTCTGGCTCATGTACAGCAGTAGCAGAAAATGACCATGAAGAGTCAGAAAGGGTGATTGGCTTTCTATTCTTTCATCATCTTAAATTTCAAAGTAGTATGGAGTATGGTGGCAACACAGTTCTCTCAATAATAAATCTCATCTTAGTGTTTAAAATCATCCTGCTCAGGTATTTGTTGAATGCTTTTAATGTTTATTTCTATCCCAAAACCTAATCTTCAATCTAACAGAAATCTTACATTTTCTTTCTCTATTGTTCGTGGAGATGCAATTGTTAGATAATGTTCCACAAATGTATTCAAATCTATTTCCAGATTGGAAATAGTTTTAACAAAAATGTTTATAACAAAAGTACAATCCATTACTTTTATTCCCCATTTTATTTTTAGTAAAACTTTAATTAAAAATTCTTTCCCAAGAGTAAAACAATTATTTCCACCCCTTTAATTATTTTGGGGCAATTAACAGTTACATCTTCTATCTTGGATTTTTCAGAAATAAACAATTTAATAACAAAATATATAATTTTTTTATAAATGTACAATAAAATATTTCTAAAAGTAATATTTTGTTAGTATATTTGCTCCTGTAATATATATTGTACTGGTCAAAATATGTTGATCCATCTAACATGAGCTGGAACTCAATGAAATGTACTTCAAACCCAGTCAAGCCCAAGATTTATATCAGCGACCAACCTAGATTAAAACCTATTCCACAAGCCCCAGATTGAACATCTAATGAATAACATAATAATGATGGCACACGAGAATTAATTCTTAAATCCAGCCCATTAGAAAAGCGAAAGAGACAATTGGACATATTTAACAAAAGAATGCATATATATGTTGGAATGTATAGAAGTGGAGAGAACATAATTCAAACTACACAAGTTGCTTAAAAATAAAATATTTATTTGAATGTGCATGACAAGATAATTTACCCAGAGGTAGAGAGTGACATACAATTGACTACACTATTATGATTCATATGCTTTTATGAATAAATGACATATTATATGTAATTAGGTATATTTGGTGGGTGAGTTAAAGATGCCAATCAGTTGACTACAAAACAAACTTGCAACATATTTGAATTAATGCTTTAGTGGTGGTTCTGAAAGGCAAGGATTAATGTTCAAATTTATGGAGCATTATAGAAACCATTATACATATTACATAACTATTTTTACACCATTTTGGTCATGAAAATAAATAAAATGCATTTTACAAATGGTTTACTCATTAAGGATAATATTTGTGAATATTTAATAAAACAACATACATTTAAACCAAATTTATTTGCTTAGTGAACAAAATATTTTTAACCATTCTTTAAATTCAGATTTAAAAAGAAAAGAACACTTCACCTTTCTAACATATGTATACTCTTAAATAAATGGAATAAATTGCAATGGGGGGGGGGATTTTTAAAATAGGAAGAAAAACAACATTATTACTTAATCTATTCACTATTATTAAAAAGATATATATACATAAGCTAAGTGCAATTTTATTGTTGCAGCATCAAAATGAGGTCATTAAATAAATAAATTAATAATAATGAAAAGTAGTGGTGCTGATATGATGGCAGAATAATATGAAGTGAGATTGTGCTTCTAAATGAAGAAAAATGAAGTGGCTAAGAGTCCTTTTTTAGGGCACTGCCTAGAGAATTTTAATTAGGCTTGGCAATATCCTCAGGGTTTACTGGTGCAACTTATGCATGAGGCCTGTTATATGAAAATGATCCCAGGAAGGTCAACTGTCTGCAGGATAGGGCATGAAGAACATCTGTGGGTTTGATCTCATCCCAACACCCCAGGCTAGAAAGCATGTAATATAAAAACTAAGCCATATATCAGCAATGCAGCATAACACTATGTCTTTAATGACATGAAATGGAAGTTACTATTTTAAGACACATGAACCTCACTCGAATGCTATAATTTAGGTAATTAACAATATGCAATGTAATATATATGGGAAAGATTTAATTCATACAAAATAGATTTTCAAATTACCCCTCTTTCCTTCCTTTCTATTTAACATATTGAAATCCCACCCTTGAGAATTATATAACTTTAGAATAATCAAGTCTTTGAAATATTAAGAGTATAGCATTGTAATATGGATAATATAAAACGCAATAACAATAAATCCCCTTTTGAGAATTAAGTGAGCAACATATAAAATTATTTAATAGCATTAATTTTTTGGTGATTTAAAAGTTATACATAAATAATATCCTTTTTGATGCATAAAGAAAATCATGAAACTAGGTTAACTTGAGAAACAATCTGGTGAGCATATTCATGAAGAATGTATGTAAATCTAAATCAAAAGGGAGGGGTTTTTACCAACCTCAACCCAAGGGGATCTGAGTAGATAGGGAAAAATAACTTCATACATTAGGCGTGCAAGATTGTTTCAATTGGCAACTTAAAATAATAAAATAAAACATAGTTTAAAATTAAGAAAGAAAACACACCAAAATTAAAGAAATAAGAGCATATGACAGACTTTACATATAAAAGAAAAATTATTAGTATGAGAGCAAATTTACATTGGCAGTTAAGAAAAACATTGAATTTAACAATTTAAATAAGAAATCAGAATAGCCGAGTTTGAGATTAGTTTTAGAAGAAGTCAGATGTAAATTTCATAGGTGGTTTTTAGGTTAATTACCTTGCTATATTAAAGCATCCATTTTGACAGTTTGCCTCCAGCATGGCAAAATTAACAGGATTCAAATGATTTCCAATGTAGTAACAAGTTTCCATTAGGCATTCCTTCATTCTTAGATCATACTTTCTTTCATTTTTGAAGCATCAGCAAGATGATTACTGGCAGCGAGAAACTGACCAGCAAAAGTGAGGAAAGGTGATTAGTTTGATTACTAATTCAACATTTTGGAAAAAAAAATAGCGTGGAATATTTTGACAATAGCTAATTTACCAATGAGTTCTCTCTCCATGGTTAAAAATCTGCCCATATATACTGCCCTCAGGTATTTTAAGAATGCTGTGGAATATCCTTTTTTTAAATTTCATTCACAATTACTGTCTAGTAGGATTTTTTCATTTCCTTTACCTATTGTTTTTTGAGATGTAACCATTAGATAATTTGTCCAAAAATATATTCAAATATATTTCCAGATTAAAAATAGATTTAACAAAAATGTTAATTGCAAAAGTAAAAACTCTTAATCTGATTTACCTTTTTACTTTTAGTATATTTTAATTAGATATTCTTTCCCAAAATTAGACAATGTAAAATTTTCACCCTTTTAATTATTTTTGGACAATTAACAGTTGCACACTCCATCTTGAATTTTTAAAAGAAAAATACAGTTTTTTAAAAGAATTTAAATGAAAAGTTTTTTTTTTAACAAATTTCAAAAAAAATATTTGTAAAATTAACATTGTGTTAGTAATTGCTCCTTATATATATATAACAGTTGGGGAAAAGATGGAATCTCATCATATCTGCCATACAGGGCACTACCAGGCTATTGGAACCTGGAAAATTTATACAGTAGGCAGATATGCAAGTTAAAAATCCAACTTTTAATTTATTGACTGTCAACACATGCCACTAGCTCATGGAGTAGCAGAGGTTTCAAACATATTTATTAAAATATATTTTTAATAAAGATAAAAAAATAAACTAGATCACTGCCAGTACCAATAACACAAAAGGTTCAATTCACGTATATATAGGTGACAACAAACAAACTTAAAAAGTAATTACTATTAAAAAAATTATCCTTTATATTTCATTAGTCTTATTATTATTTTTTAACTTTAATTTTTAATTTTAGAATGTTGAGCATAAATAGTTCACCTAGATGAAGCACTTAAAAGATTTTCAAATCATTTGATTCCAGGTTAAAAGTCTGCAGCCACACCAACACTCACTTCCTGATATATATCTGCAACCAATGCAATGTGAACATAATAGCATAAAACCACACTGACAGGAATGTGCATCTGACAGGGTGATATTATTTGTAGAACATGACCTTTGTCCAGTACAGGAGTGTCCATCTGTCTGGTGAAGGAATCATGCATATAAAATAATAAAGAGAAAATGCTATGTATGGATGGAAGAGCAGTCTATCTTGCTGACTTATAGTCTCTATCCATAAAGCTGAAAAAGGTCAATGTCATGAGAAGTAGTCCACATCCATTTTAACACCATGACTTCATCTTTGGGGTCATGCATTCAGTTGGCAAGTTGCCCTATATGCTAACACACTTCACACTACATTAATATAAACATCCATATATCCTTCCACCAGCATTGACACAACTATGAAACAAATAGTGCAAAATCAAAACCCCTTTAAACTAAAATGAGTCTAAGTGGCCATCTACACCCAACTTATATTTAAGTCAATTTACTAATTTAATTTATTACACAAAAAAAAATATTTAGTTTAGAGTAGTTAACTTGTTTTAAAATCATGCATTGCATTCAACTTGTTTTTACATCAAATAATATATTTGACCTATTTTTAAAATTTAATAATGCACAAATAATGATATGTATTTGATTTTATCTTTAAATTCATTTGCAATCGCAAACTCCTGCCCTAATACAAACAGACCTTATACAAAGCATAAATAAAAAAATATATAGTACTTTTTTTTAAAGATTATGTTTAAACTTTAGATAAGACTTTTGAAATTGCCAAGTTTATAAAAAATAAAGTTCAGGTTTCATCAGGAGAAAGTGTATAGTTTATATATAAAGAAAAATAAAGTTCAAAGATTTTATATTAAAGAGAGTTTATATTTCATTTTTATAATTTATACCCTTCTTTCTCCAGGCTCGTTCCTTCGTTTCGAAGATCTGAGTTTACACAAGGGCCATTTCATGTGGACGATGACAATTTATGAATGTTTATGATGATTTCTGAAGATGGGATCTGTGGAGATGAAAGCTGCCTTCAGACAGCCAAACCAAAGCAAGTACAATGAAACAGATTACATTTTTGGTAACGGCAACATTCCCTTTTTAAATTTTTTTACTTTTCAGCAATGACAAACAAATTCACAATTCTAATTAAATATTTATTTTGAATTTTTTCTTTTTTAGTCCTGAAGCATCTTATCTCAGAATACACAGATCAATCTGACATATTTCATATATATTTCATTGGTTCATTGGGTTTGTGGCTAAGTAGGTTTTTCCACTGTGGTCTGTGCATATCTCTTGGGTGGGAAAAGCAAGTCTTTTATTTCTATCTCTCGACTCTAATCTATTTTGTAGTAATCTTTTTAATGGTCATTTTGCCCTAAGGACCTGATTGTAATTTTATTTTAATGATTAAAAGGTTTTTTATTATATTTATTTAAGATTAGAATCTTTGCTTCGATTCTAAAAAAAAAAATTTTAAACTTATTTTATTTCAATATTTAAATGAAACTTATTAATAAATTAATAATTCATTATTTGTGCATTTTAAACATATGTGCATTTAATTCATTATTAGATATTTAGAAAAAAAAATTTAAGTACTAAAATTTAAATGTAGCATATATATATCCCATTACAACATATATAAAAGACATATTTTACAGGTTCATCCATGTAAAAAAATTTTAAATATTGATATTACGAAGTTTCAACTTGATCACACAAGTCATCCACTGGGTGATATATGTCTTTTATTTATGCAACCCATGGAAAAATCTTTGTTTCAATATATATATATATATTCTAACTGTGCCCACCGTCAACCTCGTACCTCCACTTACAAATAAATAGATTACTATATTTAATGTCACCAGGTTCTAGCTCTAATAATTAAATGTTACATTAAAAAATGTTTTACTAGCTCAAATTTCTTAAGAATTAACTTAGGTTCTGTTTAAAGTAAATTAACACAAAGATTTAATGTATTCATGAGACGAGAAGTGGAAATATGAGTTGGCAAGGTAGATCACATTGAGCCAATATCCCACAGGATACCACCTCAATGGCATAAGAACACTATCCCCCCTTTATACTATTATTTCAAATAATAACTACATAGTATTCTTATGACTTTTGCAATGTCTACTTACTAAGACTCATCTAATAACTATAATATTAATTCTGTTATCTTTAATAATAATAATCATCATCTAGCTCAATAAATTATAATCTCAGGTTCTTAATCTTTATTTATACTTCAACAAAATGTGGTAGCACATATGGTAAAGGATTTTATGCCATATCTACTACACTGCAATTAATAACAATAATGATTACAATCTTTCTTACTTAATCAAATTGGTATAAATTTCTTTTATTGCAAATTTATTACCATAATAAATCAATCAATATCAATATCATCTTTTGTCTTTAAACAATAAAGTAAACTAAGAAGTGGTAGTGTTTAGATAATCTGATAAATGAAGTAAGTGGCAATTAATAGCATATAATTTATCAAAATATTAGGATAGTGGATTTATGACCAATAACTTAATGCAATTTTATAATTACTTAATTATAAGAACATCAATAATAATTAAGATTAAACATATTTTTAGTTATCTTTGGTGCAAAATGTACTTCAGTGGTTGTGAAAACATTCTGTGAATTTGTACCATGATGTAGTGAAAACAATACCCAGACACAAGTTTTAATAAAACAAATTTAACAAAGTTTATTAACATCAAATAAGTTTAAGTAAAATAAAACAAATCTATTTACATCTTATTTACAACGGATATCCTTCTTTCCTTACACATGACAAATGTTAATTCTACAATTTTGTACTTCTTTATAGTTAATCCCATCATTATACATTTTAAAAATTATTTTAGTTATTTTCTTTAGGTTTATCACACTATTTATTTGAACTACTTATGGGTAACAACATTTTCTACCTTTTAGATATACTAAATTTACAATATTCTAAATTATTTTTGTGGATCAATATTTTATAACGTCACACTTTATAATCAATATGGTCTTAAAAAAAGAAAATTTACATTTCTTGTTACTTTAAACAAATTACACAGCATATTATTAAATATTATGATTAACTTTAATGTTTGTTCTCCCATGCTCATTTAAATTATAATGCGTTTTTGCATAAGCCATACTCCTGTATAATATTATAATGTGTTTAAATATCACCCTGTTACAATTTCAAATATATGATAATAATTATCGAGTGTTATAGTATTTTTAAATATGCAATATTTATATTTTTAAATTATAATTAATACTAAAAAGAGCGTGAAACTATGTTTAATAGTTGTATATTCTCATTTGATATACTTTTACAAAAATTATAGTTTATTTCTTAAAAATTAGAATAAAATATTTCTATAACTCCTTCCATTATTTAGGATATCTGTATCTTTCTTTCAATGGTTATAATCTATTCTTAGTTAACTCTTAACTATTCTTATTCCAAGTAAAATCCTAACATACTTTCTAAATTATCTATTGTTTTCCCTTCAATAAAACTTATCATATACGATGTAGTAGCACGAAATACAGATTAAGATAGCGAAAGATGTATAGGATATTGGGAAGAAAGATGGATAACTTGTCTTCAATAATACTCTAAGAATGCATGGAACAGTGTGAACAGGTTCGACATTTATTGTCTATTAACCCTTAAGATAAGAAAGTGATGTGGCAGCTATTTATTCAGCTTTACCAACCATCAAGTACAACTCACGCGAAATATAAGATAGCACTGTCCAAGACAACATGTGTATCAGTCATAGGGCTATATTAACTATGCTGATTCTCTCCCAAAACTACTTATTTCCATTCCCTATATCATCCTAGATTTTCATACATCATCTTGGTTTCCAAATCACCCTTGTACTCCCAAGTCACTACTTAAATTATCTCTCTAGATTTTCACTATATCAAGCATCGATAAAATACGAACAACTTTTTAAAAAAACAACAAACAAGATTCGCTACTATAAAATCATTTCTCTATCCCTTAAGAATAATTTATCTCGTTTTATAACACTGTATGTTCATTACCTACATTTTTGTTAAAACAATATTCAAACATCCCAATAGGAAAAATCAATAGAAAATGTAATATAATCATCGATTATATTAAATTATTATTTATCAACAAATAAAATGACTATCGTATGCATATTTTCAAAATCTAATTACATCTCAAAATGTTTCAATGTGTTGTTTTAAATGCGTTTTCCAATAATAATAATAATAATAAACTTTTTCACTACATTCATTCAATTTTCCGTTGATCTAAATAAATAAAACATACATTATATCATTAATAATTAAAAATGTTACCAAAACAATTGTCATCTTCGGATCAGGCTTTGCAGTAGGCTTCTTTTCCTTCGAGCATTGCAAACATACAATTACACACATATACAATTTTATTAAAAGACATTCAAACTCAAAAAAAAATATTATTTCATATAATATTATATATCCCAAATTAATGTATTTGTTTCCCTATAACTATCTGAAACTTATTGCTTATAATAATAATATAAAAAAAATAATTCAAACCATAATCAAATATGTTCTGACGGTAAATATTGTTTAGTCCCATAATATTTTATTTTCTTCTTTTATCTGAATGTTCTTCTCTAGGATTATTAAAGTTTTAAAAAATAACTTGGTTCCTTTAATAAACTTGTTTAGACGATTTTTTAATTTTAGCGTTTAGCATCAGATTATTAAAATATTTTTAGTTATTTATCCCTCAAAGTTTTAAATGCGTTCTGGCAAATATTCCCTCGGCGCGTCGATGCATCTTTCTCCTTTTTAATTAGACTACGAATATTTAATACTTTAGGTACCAATTGCGTTTTATTGATTCAATATTTTTTTATATATTCCTCTTCCGTATTTTCTTTATACAAATATTTCTCTTTAGCAAGCTTTATTTCATTCATTCTTAATTTTATGTACATTATTTTTTGATCTTTAACTATTTTTTTTTTTTTTTCTAGAGTATACTTCTTTTTCGGGTCATCTTAAAGAAAGCAATTCAAATGACATTAATTTTAAAATTATATTTGTCCATTTATTCTTAGATGAATCATAATGATTTTTATATTTTATTCTCTTTCTGAACTTTGCGCACAATGTCTTTTCATCTATATTACACGCGTAACAGCAGTTTTCCTTTGGATACACTATATAAGCGGTATCAATGAACAATATAAACAATTTTGAAATACTATAAACTTTAAAACTGGTTTTAAAGAATCTATCCATATTTTTTACTGAAAATTCCGACTGTACTTCAATAGAATTCACTGGCAGGTTCGATTAAGTTAGTGATACATAATTTATGAAAACTTTAAAAATATTTCTTTTAAGACTCTCTCTATGATTTTAAAATTGTCAGTTAATTTGTTCTAATGATATTATTAGAATTATATTGAAAAAATTGACTAAATTGGAGAAAAGAAATTATTAGAGAGCTCAAATTTTTTTTACCTCTTCACTCGAGTCTGTCAATTCTTGTTCTCCTCGATTATACAATTAATTGGCGCGATTTTTGTTGTCTGCCCAGATCTATCTTTTTATTGGTCAGCCCCTACTTTGGTTTGTAAACATTTTCTCAAGTTTTAAAATGATGATGTAATAGACTTAAATATTAACCTATTATTATTTTTAAATTAATTTAAACACTTTTAAAATAATTTTCAAAACAATATTTAATAAAATTATTCACTACTTATTTTTATTATGATGTTTAATAAATTCTATCCATCTCTACTATAATATTATTTAAATACTTTAAAATATTGGTATTAATTGAAACAAGTGCTTGTATAAAATATTCCAGACAATTACGTAATCGTTTCCGGTATTTTGTCTATTTTTGTCTGTCTTAATAATTTTACTGCACTTATATTATATAAAATTTTGAAGAAATAATTTAGAAAAATTATAGAAATAAATACAATTCTCAACATCATAATATTTACTATTAAAATACATTACACTAAATTTTATTATTTAATATAGTTTATAAATTTAAATACTATATAATATTAATTTATTCTAAGTTTTAAAGTTATTAAAATTGACTTATTAAATACATTTTTATTACTGATAGCTGTGTTATTTTAATATGGCCAGCCTTTACAACCATATGAGCAATCCTTTACTCTTTATTTAACTAATTTTTTAAATGATTTTACGTATCAGGTATTTGCTTTAGCTTTAAATTGCACTTTACAGACTCTATAAATTTAATATATTCAATACATCAATAAATATATTTTCAAATTTAAAATTTTTTAGTAATTGACCATTATAACTATTTCTTGACCTATAGAAAAGGGTACAATATATATATATTGTATCAAAGTACATTGATATGTAATTAATTTATTATGAATTCCATGTTTAACAATATAAAAGTTTAATATTAAGAGAATAAAATGTAAAAACTAAAGAGTATGGGGGGAGGGGGAATTTTTGTATTGAATAAAATAAACTGTAAATGTTGTTTAAAATAATAAGTTGTTTAAAATAGCAAGCTGTTTAAAATAAAAGATTTGTTTTTGTTTAAAAGAAGAAAAAATCTTGTAATAAATAAATGATTCAATATTCTTTAAATGAATTTTTAATAAAATAATAAATAGATTTTGTTTTATCTTATAATAAATAAATATATGTGCGTGTGTGTATGCAAGTTTTAATAAAAAGTAGATGCTAGAAGCTGATTTTATTTTATAAGATGAACACTGCTGCTAAAAATAAAGTCTTCCATTGTTTAAAACAGTATAAATAACTCAATTTTTGTTCATTCTTGGTTCTGACTTTCTTATTTTAATAAAATATTTTGAAGTAGTATTTCCAAAAATGTTGCATTGTTAAAAACCAATGTATTCACAGTTGACCGAAAGCCACTCTCTATGCATCTAAGATCTGCGATTAGTTCAGAAGGTAATCATGCTAAAATAGACTACACAGACAGTGGAGTGTGGGGACATCAAACCAGCCATGAAAATATCAGGACACAGGATCTATGAAAGAATTTTTACCAGTCATCGATGAGTTAAGAGATAATTCCATTATACTGTTTCTGTCATATTTAAAAACCTAGGTAACTATTTTACTTTGATATCTAAACATTACTATTTCCTCTTAAAATAAAGATTGACTTTGTTAAAAAAACTTTGAACTTTTTGAATAAAACGTTAAAAAAAAGAATAAACTTTAAACTTCAAAAGATAATATTTGCAATAATAAAATAAGTAAAATCAGCTTCTATTAAATAATATTTTTGGCATGCACTTATGTGTGATTTGATTTTTAAACTTAAACTTAAAAGATAATAATAATAAAATATGATGTAACATGTATAATTTATTTGCTCAAGTACTATATTAAAATGCCTATTTTATTCTTTAAAAAAAGAAGTGTGTGTGTGTTTCATTATAAGATAAAATGATGCATTTATTTTAAAATAAAGTAAAACATTTAAATTATTTTTCTTAAAATATTTATGTTTATTTCTGATACATGTGGGTATGTATAAATAATATTTACTGAGGCTATAACCTCGATAATATGCATATAAAATGCAATAGTAGGGACCTCTATAGGTATTTTAAACACAAGCTTGCACTATGGAAGAAAAGAGGGGAACCCTTCTTTACTCCAACCTACTTTCTATTTAAATAGATTTTCTTAATAAGAGTAGAAGGAAAAAAAATCCAATCATTAATAATAGTATTTTAGAAAAGATTCACCAAGTTAAATCTATAAATGTTTAGCATTCAGTATAGTGTTATTATTATTAGTTTTAAAGGAGCGAAGTATTATTTAGAATGGTTCAGAGGAATTTATTTTAGTTTTAGAAAATAGTAGCAGTTTAGAACAGGCGGGCATTTAAGATATCTTTTGTTTGTTTATTAGTGGGTGGCTGGAACCGAATGAGCTAGCGGATGTTTCAGGCACTGAATTATACTGATCAGATGGACATGCTAATTCTAAAGTAATTTGCTGGTGCCTAAGGGATTTTTTTTCTTCTTTAAAAATAATAATAAAGTGTTTATTTGATTGGTATATATTTGGTAGTCGAGTAGTGAATGTTATTGATAGTTCGCTATTGGTAATATTTGACACTTTATCTGAAAACCAACCATTTTTCTGAAAGGAAAATATAGGAGGACAAAATATAAAAAATATTAGTTAATACTTATTTGTTGGTGCTTGGTGTTTGTTGTTTCCCATAAGTTTAAGTAATAATTTTTAAATAGTAAGTTTTATATTCTAAGAGTTTTGAAGGTAGTAAATAGGAGAAATGGTAAATAATAGTAGTTAGTTTGTTTTTATTATTAGTAGTTGTTCGGAGGAGGTTGAGTCAATACACACACACACACATATATATATATATATATATATTTGAGCTGCACTTAATATATTTTGATTTTAATAAGAATTAATAATAAATAATAGTAAAAATATTAAAAAGCTGAACTTTATAACTTTTTAGGTGCACATCTCACACATATACATAAAATAGATATACATGAATATAGGAGCAGGATGGAACATAAGGTTTAGACATGGGTTAGTAATTTGATAAGTATGAAGGACCATGAAGCTCCAACGTTAATTAGGATTGACTGCTTCAATATATATATATATATATATATATATTCAACTGAGCCATACCTATGTATTTTAATAGAGAAAAGAAATAATAATAATAATAATAAATATTGAAAAGTTAAATTTATAATTGTTAGGCATGCTTTTCAAAAAAAAATACATGAAATATACATACATAAATAAAGGAGCAGTATGGGACATAAGATTTGAATTTAGATTAATAATTAGTCAGTGGGTAGAACCATGAAGTTCAATTTTTGGCTAAGATTGACTGTTTCCATATATATATATATATATTATATATATATATATATATATATATATATATATATATATATATATATATATATATATAAACATTACAAGCATAAAGCTAAACTAGTCAATATAAAATCAAAACTACCCCAAATCCAAAATTAAACCAGACCAGCATAAAAATAATATTAAAACACAACCTAAGGTTTCACTGCTACAAGCAGACTTCTCAAGTGTAAAGAACTACAAAAACTACACAACATATATAATATTAAAAACTACCCACAAATCCATTCACTTCCCATCCACCCTTAATATTAAAAGAACTCTTAAATAAGTTATTTGCTTCAGAATAATAATTTTTCAATAATAAAGACTTTTTAATTCTTTTGATTTCATTTCTCTCAAAAAAGACAACCTTAGCTTCATCAAAATCAATAGTGTTGCCTGTATAAAGGTTCATAAAAGTAGAGTTAAAAATAGATATCTTAGTTCTGCTTTGTATGTCCATGAAAAAGATACAGGCCACACTATTGATTTTGATGAAGCTAAGGTTGTCTTCTTTGAGAGAAATGAAATCAAAAGAAGAATTAAAGAGTTTTTACTATTGAAAAATTATTATTCTGAAGCAATTAACTTATTTAAGAGTTCTTTTAATATTAAGGGTGGATGGGAAGTGAATGCATTTGTGGGTAGATTTTAATATTATATATATTGTGTAGTTTTTGTAGTTCTTTACACTTGAGAAGTCTGCTTGTAGCAGTGAAACCTTAGATTGTGTTTTAATATTATTTTTATGCTGGTCTGGATTAATTTTGGATTTGGGGTAGTTTTGATTATATATATATAGGTTTCAATATATATATATTGTATATATATATATATATATATATATATATATATATACAATATATATATATTGAAACCTATAAAGAATAAATGAATGCAAATAATCATCAGCCTCTGTCATTCCTATTGAAATATCTCAAATAAGAATATAGCAAGTTCTAATTTTTTAGACAAGACATCTTTTACACACAATAGTAGGGTTAGGTTGAGACTCTTACAGATAAGAATAAGGATTATAAAGTGGACTAAAATCAGTTGTCGGTTATATATAAAACAATTAGCTGTAGAGATATACAATTAAGATAAAGAAAGTACCTAACTCTGATAAAAAAAATTATTCTAAATAAAACATATAACTTGGGCAGAGAGAAAACTCTAATCATTTCTTAATTAATAATTTAGAACAAAGTAAATCTTTCCCTTCATCCCAATCACATTCTCTGAGCTAAAAATATTTGCACTTTCAAAACATATTCCTTAATAGATCCTTATGATTAAAACCTCTCATATAATTTAATATTATTCGCTGATATGATCTGACCTCCTCTACATCTTGTAGAGTAAATGAGTAAATCTTTTATTATAATGCAAAATAAAAATCTCAGGGTTTTCTTTCTGGTATTTTATCAAATTAACAGTGATACGGTGTTGCAAGGCAAATGATTGACATCCTATCCGGCTTTAGGAACATACACTTTTTAATAAACTAATGTATCCTATTAAGATCATAATAATAATAATCACTTAGATTACCAAAAAGAAATACTTACTTTAATCAACAAATGTCTAAAATAATAAGTTTAGAATATTTATAGACTATTACCGAGAATGACATTCAACTAATAGAAGGAAAAAGGTACATTTCATTTCCCTCTATTATCCCAGACAACATAGACAAAATACCTAAGTTACAACGGTTGAGTTCTGATAATAGATAAATAATGTGCAGTCTGACTTCTGGATAGATACATCCATTGCAATGCTTAAATGAACAATTATTAATTTGAAAATTTTAATTGGAAAAGAAATATTAATATCATATTTCTTATCAAATATTAATGAACTTGGATCATAAAGATAATAATTATCTGATTTGAAAATATACATTTTTATTTTACTTTGTGGATTTGTGGAACCAAAGAAAACAATTTCATAGAGAAAAAATACTCAAAAACTAAATTTTAATAATTTCCAAAAATAAATTTATTAAAGCTAAATATTAAAAACATTTTTTTACAAAGCACACTAATACAATGACAGTTTGGACATCATAGCTACTGGATATATTTTTACATTTAATTATGAGGAGTTAATAATTATAAATCAACTTTATGCCAAGACTATTCCTTCTTGGTTGCCTGGTTTTAAAATTGCAAAACAAAATTTAGAACTATAAACTATTATGGTTACTTGCTAGAATATTTACTTATTATCAAAATTTATTCTAGCTAAAACAGGGCATTAAACAAACATTTAATGCAACTGAAAAATAATAACTATAATGGTGGGCTAGCTTATATCTTATAGTCAAGCACTTACTTATGATATCTTACTATTAATAAAGTAATAACAAAAATAGAAGATAAAGTTTAATATAACCTATTGCTGTTTTAAAATTGGATGTTAATATGATGATGATAATTATTATCATTACATCACAACTGATTATTTTCTAGCACTATGTGAATCTTGAAAAACTAAATGGTAAATAAAAAGCATTCGTCAGAAGTCAACATATCTTAATATTTAATTCATTTACTGTCCACCAAGTAATATTAAATTATTAATTTTTAAGAGACTTACAACCCCCTCGGTGAATTTCTTCATATGATGCATATAAAATAGCATTGTGCTTGTGTATTCCCATTATGCCATGCTTTAAACTTAGCAATTAAGTTATTAAGTCTTGTGGATTTACTCGTATACTACTGGCAAAGCATAGTATTACAATACGGACATTATTATAATCAACCAAAGCACTGAAAATTACTAAATGCACCTAAAGAGATGACTACCTCAACAACTAGCTATCATTGCCATAACTTTTATAAATACAATATTCTACACCTTTATGTGGAAAACTTAATCTTCCAAATAGTACATGAGGGATAACATCCCTAAATAAGCTCCTCAGCTCAAGACAACATTACTATAATAATGGTGGCTCTTAAGCCTATCTCTCATGCACAAATGTAGGAGTGGATGCAGTCTCACATCCTAAGGAAAAGGAAAACACACCAACGATAAATGATTCTCTCCATGGAATCTAGCAATCTATGCTATACATGTAAATATTTTGAAATATTGTCCTCTCATGGCAAATACATACAATAATGGTAGAGCATCTCCATCCCACAAACATAATAAATCGTATACTATCTGATAAATCTAGAGCTATAAAGCATAACTAACTCTAACAGTGGCAAGACACAAATTTATCACTAATAATAAAAACTACTAGCGTGTATCAACTCCACACATTAAACAAAATCCTAAACCACATGAAAATATTAGTCAAACTGTCTATAAACACATTAAAATAGCATAGTAAATATTTGCATAAGATAAAGAATAAGTACACGAACAATGAGCATACTAAATATCAATGAAATTATAGTGGACAGACTGATGCACTAAGTATTATTAATTAAATGGCTATAACGAAAATATTCGTTCTCAGAAAAATACAGAATGTGGTTTCTGTTAACTATTAAACTTTTGATAACAACTATGTAATGGTGGTTTGCCCTTAAAATTACAACAGGAAAGGCAACTTTAAATTAAACACTTCACTAATATATTTAAATTTGCCTGTGTGTAATAAAAATATCTTCACGCTTAATTGCAAACTTCTTGAGTCTTCAAATAATAAAGTAAGATACCTTGACGTATAAAATATGGCATAACAAATATATAACTATTATGATACTTTTAAAAAAAATAACAATAATAATAATGATAATAATAAATTCAGTTGATTAGCAGTAGGCAAATTGTTTACAGTGTAAGGTCCCACGTTGTTAGCTATATGCATAATATCGACGACACATTCATACTTTTCAAACTGAAATTTTGTTTTAAAGACAACAAAGCAGCTACAAGTTTTACTCCAGTAGAAAACAAGCACATAAGTAAGATATATTATCTTGAGCACAAACATGTATGGATCTATTGTACAATGACACAATTTAACATGTACTAGCTAGTTTTAAAAATATGACACTAAATTGTGTACAATTATTATTAAATGTTGAATTCTAGTAATATCCATGGTTTCACTGAAAAAAAAAAATTTTTAAGTTTTTCTGTTCTCCGTGGAAAAGCAGATGATCAATTAACATTTCCGCCATAAAATAAAATATGTTTATTTTCATCAATAAAATTTGACTTTCAGAAAACAGTATTAAATTTATATGTTGTTTTTTTTTCAAATCATTTAGACATTTGTTTGTTTTAAAAGTTAATAATTAATACTGAAACATTTATTCAAATTATTTTAGTTTTGAACAGTTCTCAATTTTTTTTAATTTTGCCACCATGAAGAATACGATTTATTACCATAAAATGATTGATTATGATATTCCATACGATTTTCTTACTTAACGTTTAAGCAAGAATGTTTTCCTAAACCACTAAATTTCCTGCTATTTTTTTCTATTTAAAACTTAAGTTGAATTCATAGTGAAAGTCATTTGTATTTTATTGCTGAGTTTTAAGTTAATAAAACCTTTTCTTATTGTAGTTCTGAATTGATAGTATCATATATTAACTTTGTTTGTTATTAGAAGTAAAGCTAATTATTTTTGCGATGTAGATTGTTAGATCTATTATGAAGTTTTAATCGGTAGTAACAGAGAAATACATAAAGAAACCCTTGGATGCTTATATGTAGGATATATGAAAAAGATAGGGAAATAGCCTATGTTTTTATCTTATTAGTTTCATGCAAGTACAGTTAACATAGCCCTGTGTCTTGTATTTTATGTGGACAGTGGTATTTTCATATTTTTATAATGATCTGTAGGAGTTGAATAAATAGCCTAGACATTATTTTTGAAGGTATTGGACACAAAAAGTCATACCTGTTCATTCACACTGTTTCCGTGTGTATTATTAAATATGTTTTTTATGCTATTGAGTCTTTACTGTGGTCATTCCTTCATGGCCTATGCATCGTATCACTATCTTAATTTCACCAGCTATTACATCGTGTAGCATAGTATTTTATGAAAGGAAAATAATGAATAATTTTGGATTGATGTATTGTTATTTTTCAAAAGGAATAGGATTGCTTTTCTTGTTTGGATCAAGATGAAATACAAAGGAAATTGAATGTAAATGCTGATAGTAGAATTATAAAAAATCATAAATACTTTTCCATATTTTATTAAACAATTTTGAGAATAAAAGAAATGACAACTATTCATGATATTTTAAAATAATTTTGATATTCTGATTTTACTCAAAGTAATGCATATTTTTAAAGATGAAAACATCAAAATATGTAACATAAAGTGGGATGAATGCTTGTATAGTATTTTATGAATATTAATTTATATTGTTTTTGTTTTTTTTGAAAAACATAAAACACATTTAAGGATTTGAGAATGATGCCAAGCAATAGTATCTAGTATAATATCAACATTATTTTTTTTGCTGAATTCAATTTTTATTTATTGAATGAACACAAACTTATTTTCAAAATGTACATTATTTTCAAGTATTTATATTTTTTTGGGTGTACACTTATTAAAGCTATATCGTCTATTGACTTAATTAGTAAACAATTTAATTAACCTATGAAATGTAAGTTTAGATTACCTTGTATTTTATATTGTGTATAATAAATAATGCATAAGCCAGAGTGAAGGCTTATTTATTTACTTTTGATTTTGTTTAATATTTGGAAAATGTAACTCAGTCTTACTTAGTTAGATTTATATTTTGCTAGATTTATTTAGTGAAACCTGTACATACTGTAAATATTTTTTGTTTTAATGAAAAGTGTAATAAACTTGTTAAATTTGTTTTATAAATCTCTGTGTTATTTTGATTGATTTAGTCACCATCACAAATACATGATTAACAGAATCCAAAATAAATATGACACATTTACACAATATAAATAAATTATTCATTTTAAGAAATAACATCCAGAATATGATATTTGAATAATTTTTATTTTGCAATAATATTATTGTAGTCATAATTGAGTACACACTTTACCGCATAGAATTTAATATTGTTTTGTTGCCACATATTTCAGATTATATCATATTAAGATGCCACATGAGAAATAAAGAATTATATTATTAATATTATTGTTATTATCATTATTATTGGTTATCATAGAGTTAAATAGTAGATAGGATTAATAGTTATTTAATTAGGAATAAGAATATTATTATTTATTATTGTTATTATTATGGTTTAGGTGTAGTTAGGAATGATACAAAATCCCTTATCATGCTTGGCTGCAGTAGATATTTTAAAATTGATTAGATTATTTTTAATAACCTGAGATAGTTATAATTATATTTTTGGTAAAAGAGATTAGAGTTTAGTTTAGTAATGTTATACTAAATTACTTGTTTTTTTTAAAGTCTTAAGAATACTAGAGATTTATTATTATTTGAAATAATATGGAGGATAGTGTTCGTATGCCATTGAGATTTTATCCTCTAGAATATAAGCTCAATATAATTCATTACCCGTTAACTTCACTAAATTGTCTCATGATTTCGTAGTATTTTATTAGTTTTAATTTTCATAAATCGAACCATATATTATTTATTAATTATTTAGAGCTAGTCGAATGGTAAAAATTATGATAGGATATCTTTATTATTTACTATGTTAAAATTATAAGTATTTTAGCCGGAGCATTATTATTTATTTGAACTAGTTTTGTTTTCTATATTATGTATCGAACGGAAGATGAGGGTACAATATATAAATTTTGTAAAGTATTTATCATAGTTTACATATATGAAAATAGCTATTTAATCTTAATGCTAGAAGTAGCATACTTGTTAAAGTTTATTTACTGATTTGTGTGTGTGCGCGCACGTTAATAACGAAAATTTTTATTTGTTGGACTAAAATACTATATCACAAACCCTCAGGAAACACGAAAACTTTTATATTTATTATTAGCATAGCGTATGTTTTAATACGCCAATATAAAAGAAAGAAAAAAAAATTAAATTAATATTGTCTTTAATTATTTTTAATAATAAATCTCGACATATTAACTCTTTTTAAAAAATTATGTAATTCTTAAGCTAGCTCAATGCAATTAATTAGTTTATGTTTATTAATTTATATCTTTTCATCGGATTTTCAGTCAACAAGGAATGCTTAATTAAGAATTTACTATTTTTGTAATTAATTAAAAAAATTGAAAACATCGCCGTTGCCGCTGGCTGCATATATAAAAACACATATAGCCGTGGGCTGTATAATTAAATCAGTTTGGTATTTGTCACACCGGATGATACTCAATTGTGGTTGCAGTAGTTTTGTGGTTTTTTGAAAAACACTATTTTATAGATAAATACGACTGAAAATATAAAACAAGGTCAGTTTGCGATGTATATAGCCAGAGGTCAGTTCGCCTTTTTATATAAGCACGAAACAGTTTGCCATTTCAATGGAAGTTGTTTTTACATTAGATACTGTTATCTTTATTTTCATATTATATCACAATTGTACAACTGAATAATTGTGGTTTTGAAGACATAATTCTTCAAATTTTGAATCGATAAATGAAATGTTTCACAGGAAACGTTTAAAGCCTTTATGTTCAATCAGACTGCTTTTCAATTTTGGAATTACATCAGCATTATGATACTAAAACGCAAAATTCAAAATAAAAATATTTCTATGACTTATATATAATATCACAAAGTGTAACTAATTCTTCAAATCTAATATCACCCAACAAATGATACCAAAGTCTATTTCTGTGAGTTTGTACAGGCAAAACCTTTTCTATCAAAAACGATAAACCTAAATATAATGTAGCAGCCACGATAGGGCGATAACAGAGACAAAATTCAGGACATATAGCAAAAAGGATATGTAGCTATTTCAAAACTATTTTCAATTATTTCATCAGTTATGTAGGGACATTCTATATTTTTGCCCAATATGTGATTTAGTGGCAGTTCAGTTACTAACGTTAAAGGGCCAGTTGAAAGACATCGTACAAATAAGTTATAATTTCCCGTTACATTTTATATATTTGAAGATACCTTACAAGACTACAAGTCTACTATAATTAGTTCAAACATTAAACGTATTGCTGTAAATGGGACGAGATGTTTTCGATCGTAATATCTGCATGAGTGATATAGGATTGCAACAGCGACTTCATAAAAGTTGATATTTACAAAGTCAAAAAGCAAAAAAAAATCTTTGAAAGTTTACTATAGCAGAAGATATAATTACTTCATTCAATTTAAAAAGATAACCTGCACTTATTATGGCACTAAAAAATTTTTGGCGAAGGTACAGCTCTCCGAATTCAGACATTCCCCCACATCAAGGAGTTTACAGCTTAAAATCGGTTGAAAAAAAATTAATATTTAACCTGAACCCAACTATAATTTTCCATAAAAAAATTTACTTCTCTATCTTCTGAATTACTGCTTCTAGAATCTGAAATGTTTTCTGAAGTTTTATTCAGTGGACTGCAATTTTCTTTCGAAGCCATCGTGGATTAATTTTTAAAAAAGTCCTAATAAAATTTCAAAACTATTATCTTAATCTTGAAATGATACCTTGTCGTGTATAAAAAAAATCTTCACTCCATTTTATTGTTTACAACAGTATATAGGTTTATTCAAATAAGAAAATATTCCAAGTACAAGCTACTTTTAAATGGATTACACTACACGCTATATAAATGTATAAAAGTCTTTTTATTTGCTGTGTGACTTGTCTTCACGCCTTGACGGATTTACCTATTCATTGGCTCGATTCTCTCGTTACTCCAATGGTCCGTTCTTCTGTATTTCCACCAATCAATGTGTCCTCACGATTTCTCTATGGTCCGGGTTGTTATTAATTTCTCTATCCATAATTCTCTGTCTTCCATAATCCGCTTTAAGTATTTTCATTCCGCCATTTGAACAAATAACTTATATATGTCCGTAATTTCACTTTTGAAAAAAATGTTTTTCTTTTACCAATCATTTCAAAGGCAACGATTTAAAAAAAATGTTAGGTTCTTTTTTTAAAATAAACTTATATCTATGGTAGTTAAAACAAAATCAATGCAATGTTTATAGAAGTACCAAATAATATGATATTTGCAAATTAATAATACCCTAGTGAAATTACCTATTAATAATCAAGTATTAATAAATTTACATTTTATCAGCTCCGTTCAAAAAATAGCGCTACTAAATTATTATCCATGTATAATAGAGTGAACGATACATATATTTTGTTTAGCTTGCTTTTTTTTCAAATTAGAATTGTATATGTAGTAAGCTTTACTGATATACAACCCTTCGATATACACAAATTTTGACTAATTAGCGAAATTTTTGTACTTATACTTAAGATATGGTTGTAATTCAAAATGCTAAAAGAAATAGTTCAATACCAATTGTGTTTAAATATAGATTTCCCAATTTTCTCGTACGTATGACTAGTTTATTTCTTCTTCATAAGCAAAGCTGAGTCATAATTCACCGAAAGGTTATATAAAAAGAAGCATTTCGTTAAGCAAACGAACAAACTTCGCAAATTTGAATTACAAACACAAACTAAAGAAAAATCACTATTAAATATAAATATGCGATTTATTTATGTGTGTTATTTCTTGTTATTTTATTTTAAAATTAGGTATATATATTTCATTTAAATCTCTATTCTTATAAAGCCCTGAACATTTTGAAATTATTCAAACAGAAGTCAACCTTCGATAAAGAGCTATTTCTTAAATATTGTAAACCTCCGCACACTCGCGTGCCTGTAAGAGTTTAAAAAGTTTAATCACCTACAATTTTCAGCGCTTTATAATAATAGATTTACATTTATAAGTCGTATAAGTCTAATTGATAAAAATGAAACGCTGTCATTCTCCTGTGATAGGTTAACAAAATTTGTACAATTCAATATTTAATTAAAACATCAGGCACACAATAGACTCAAACCCTGATTTAAGCATGGTAGTTAGAGTTGGTGTTTATGCAAATGCACGCTAAACATAAGTGATTCACTTAAGTTTTTTAAACTCTTACCGGCGACAAGTGCGCAGAGATTATAATATTTAAAAAATAGCGCATTATTGGAGGTTGACTTCCGTTGAATAATATATTAAATTTATACATATCTATAATAAAAAAAATCATATTTAAAATCAAATGTTAACATGCTACATTTATAAAAAACATTGATGTATTTTGCGATTATTTTTCTTTAATGACTCTCAACATAACAAGGGAAGTGTATTGCTGTATACTAAATATGGCTTCATTGATAGTTGAACGAATTTGAATCCACATTTCACTTAGGTCATAATGAATTCCATGAATTAAATAATCCTTTTGATCACGTTATAATTTATTTGGAAGATATTTTAAATCTTTGTAATATAGATTCCATCAGTACTTAGTATCAAAATAATAATGTTTGGTTTGGAAAGTGACATATCTTACTAGTCCTATAAATTCTAAAAGTAATAAAGCAGCTGCTGTTGTCTTTTTATTACCTATCAAAAAGCTTGATTTCAAATGTTTACAGTGTTAGTAGCAATGTTTTACTGAATGTATCTCTCACTGTCTGCATAACAGGAGTTTGAAAAGACTAAAGCATTTTCCTACTGTTTAACTGCTGATTATTTTATTCAAAATAAAATTTGAAAATTTAAAGATTATGCACTAATGCATAATATATTTATCATTATAATTTTAATTTGTGCAATTCAATTTTTCCTATTGATAGGAACCTTAATGTTTTATTTAGCTTGTTAATGCAGAAAGGCTTTTTAAATTATCGATTGTATTTCTAATTCATCGCTAGTGGCGGGTAGCACTGATGGATAAAATTTTAAATAAGAAAAATTAATTTTCTATCCAGCATCCTAAATTAATAATCTGAGTGGAGTGATGATGATGATTGTTCTTCCATTACTTTTCAGCAGCAATGCAGCACTTATGGCAAATGTCTATTCTCATATGACTAACCATACATACTCCACATACTTTACAGATAGCATGGGTCTCAAGTGGAAATAAATCCCAAATTAAGATTTGATTAATTTGAAATTTCATAAAATATTATTTGGGGACTATAAAGCTTTATGCATTACTATATGGATGTTAGACAAAATAACTGTTAGTAAATTAAACAAAAAAATCAGTTTTTACAGTTTATTAAATTCTATTGGAATTCTGACCCTAATATAACAAAAATCACCAATTTAACCATCCATTACCTTGCCTCTTAATCATCAGCTATATCACATAAGTGATTTGGAATATTATTTTGTAACCAATATTAATAGCAATAACTATTCAGCTACCAATCCAGCTAAAAGATAGATGGTTTACCAAGAATAGAAATGAATTCAAAAACTAAATTTGCATTTAACATCTTATGTATATACTTTATTTTTATATTGTCTATTATTTATTTGTAATGAACTAGAATTATCTCCAGTATGACTTTTAATAAAGATAATAGAAATACCCATGCTGCAGCTGCAATGGATGATAAATCAAACATCAGAATGGATATTGTCTTTACAACTGTCTTTTTTCTATACATAGAAAAAAGCGTTTTAAATACCCAAGTCTTAGAAGAAATGAATTTTTGTACCAATCAAGAAACTTATTTTTTAATATTTAAATTTTGTGTCCATTTTTAATTGTTAAATCTGAAATTGCTTTCAATTTAAATTTTGCCCCCAATGTATCAAATGGTAAAAATAAATAATTTATAATATATTACTGCATCTATTATTTCATCATCATCATCATCATCATCAACCATTATCAATCCACTGCAGGATGAAGGTCTTTCCAAGTTTAATCCATCTTCTCCGATCTTAGCTTCTCTTCTCCACAACACCCCTGCACATTTAGCTTATTTCATCCATCCATCTCACATGTGGTCTCTTTCTGGGTCTTTTACAATCTCTTGGAATCCAGTTTAAAATTTCAATTGTCCATCTATTATCATCTCTTCTAGCAATATGTCCAGCCCAACTCCATTTCAATCTTTTAATTTTTTCAATAAGGTCAGTAACACCTGTTTGTTGTCTTACCCATACATTGCGTTTTCGATCTCTTCTTGTTACTCCCAACATACATCTCTCCATACTCCTTTGAGTGGTCTGAAGTCTCTGTATTGCTCTTCTATTAAGTGTCCAAGTCTCAGATCCATAAGTAAGAACTGGTAAAACACATTTGTTAAAAACCATCCTTTTCAAACACATAGGCATATTTCCTTTTAGTATCAAGTTATTTCTACCAAAAGCACTCCAACCAAGTTTAATTCTATGATTAATTTCCTCCATTATGTTTTCATCTGTATTAATAATCTGACCAAGGTATTTGTAACTGTTAACTTCTTCTAATTTTTCATAATCAATCTTTATTTTCATATTTTGAGCAAATCGATTAAACATTACTTTAGTCTTTTTAATATTTATCTTTAGTCCTACTTTTCTACTTTCATCTGCTAACTCCTGCAACATTTCCTGCAGCTCTGAAGCATTATTTGCCTATTCAGGATGGGCTGAATATAAAATAGTTAAAAACACAGGTTCGGATGAAGCCATCGACAAACCGTTGGAAATGTTCGCATACCACGGTCTCCCAGAAACCCTAGTATCTGACAACGGCACAGGTTTTACATCAGAAAAGTTTGCTTACTCGATGCATGAATTGGGGAATTAACCACATATTTACTCCACCTTACCACCCCCAATCAAATGGACTGGCTGAAAAAACTGTATAGAATTTAAAATCCACCATCAATAAAATGGGAAAACAAAGTCTGTGCGAAGCGGTCTTTAATGCGCTTCTTTATCAACACTCTACACCTACAGCTAAGTCGGGTAAATCATCCGCAGAGAAATATCTAGGTCGTAGACTGCGAACAAAGCTTGACAAAATTATACCAATGAAGGACACCGAAGTACCTTCAGGAAGAAACTATAAATTCTCACCACAAGACTGCGTATGGGTTAGAAATAATCAGGATGGATTCTGGATTAAAGTGGAAATTGTGCAACATTTAAGTAAGCAAGTGGTTGCTGTACGAATGGAGAACGGAAGAGAGTTACGCAAACACATATATCAATTGCGTAAAGACGAAAGTATACAACAAACGCCGCAGCCATTTCTGAGAAAAGATGACACTCCAGATGCAGAATTGGACATCCCCCAACATTCTAAGAGGGAAAGTAAAATTCCCTCCTACCTCAGTGATTATGTGCTAAGTTCAGAGAAAAAAAAATCAACAAACTAAAACGCTATCTCTGAACTTGGGGGAGGTATGCTAAATGTGTGTGTATATTCGTGTATATACAAAATACGTTTAACTAGTAATAAAAATAAATGTAAAACTAACTGATTGCTAATATTGTATTGTAAATAATTAAATGATATATTAATGCTAGACTAAAAGTAATTTATCAAGAAGGATTAGATAATGTAAACAAAGCTAAAGGCATGGCATCTAATCAGGGATCGTATAGAAACTAGAGAGATGACCACCACGTGGACTGTGGATGGCTAATGAAGGGAGGCTACTCCATAATCAAGGCATGACAAGTAATGGATCTAATATTGAACTGAGAGAGGACACTTGCTAAATGAATTTCTTGAAAGGTAGATGTGCCATTTTCTCGGGTGCTCCAGTCACCTCCTTTGCTTCACCTAGCCTTGTGGAGAGGTTTGCCTCCAGATGTGCCAAAGTAAACCTAGGGAACTATAACAGATCATATCGATCTCTTTATTATTTTACTCTGCCTGCGGGGCCCCTTATTTATATATAATAATAGCGTGTGTATATTAGTCATACTTTGGATATATTAATAGTGATTAACTCATCTATAATCCTGTAAATAAAGCTTCGTTATTTAAACCTCCTTGCCAGGCTGCCTCATTAATTATTTTATATTGTGTTATTGATAGTTGCAATCCAGCGAGCAATAGAGTGCCGCTGGACACTGAAATATTTTACATCTAATTTTTTTTAGTGCAAAAATTAGTTTTTAAATGTTTATTTTTTACTGACATTAAAAAAAGTGTTATGTAATATGATCTCCAAAATCAAGTTCTTTATAATCATCACTTTTTAATAGTTTTAACTGATTCTTATTGCCTTGTATTTTTAATATATTAAACACTTATTAGTGATTGTTTTTATTTACAGTAAAAGAAATGTAAAATCAATCATTTTATTTTACCAAGATGGCATTTTTTTAGTTAGTCTTATCCAGTTCCTCCTTAAGTACATATTGTTCCTTCACATTTTAATAGTTGTTTTTTATGTATTACTTTTGTTTTATAATGATTTAACATTTTATTGTTTTAAATTTTATTACTTAATATTAATTAACAACTCATCAATATTGAAATTGGTATAGATTACTAGAATTTTAAAGAAATTTATGAGTTCAAATACCAGAATTGAAGTAAAACTCTGAAAACTATCCAGAATTGCAGCAAATTAAAATCAAGTCAAATTGGTTATAAATAGAAAAGAAAGTTAATAATATAATTTATCATCAATAATAATAATTCTTTAGAGAATATTTATGAGTCCCTTTATGTTAAATTAGAATAACTTGGAATTATAATTCTCAATGATCATTTAAAAATCTGTGTGATTTATTATTTATCATATGATCATTTGATCAGGAAATTAAATGATGTTTGAAGCAGCAAAGTAGTAGGAAAAGCACAGCAATTCTATATCTTAACATATCCATTTTTTTTATATTATTTTTTTTTTTGCCAAATTTTCTTAGCAAAAAGTGATGCAGGAATTTCTAACTCTTAAGCTAAACTAATCAAGCATTGGTGGTCGAAAGGTCAGAACAGCTGCCTTACAAGTAGTTGTCCCAGGTTAACAGGTTCGCTTCCCAGCTGATGCTATGACATATGAGGAAAAAAAACTCTTAAGCTGAACTATTAATAAAGTAAAAATGCTCTTGCAAAACCGATAGAGAGCTTGACAAGATAAGTTTTACTGTTTTTTTTTGCTTCACAGCTCAAAGTGGTCTTAGATTAGTAAACTAGGAAATTATATCAGAATGTATAAAGTGAAGTTTAAATTTGTCATTTTTCAAGAGTTCAGGGAAAATAAATGATAGAAATACAAAACCATATCTATTAAAAATTAAAAAAATTATTTAATGATTATCCAGTGAAATACTGTAGAATTCAGAAGTTATAATTTAAAACTATCCATAGTTATTATTTTTAAAATGTGCAGGTGTTTATATCTAAATTATATATAATTTTAATATTACAATCAATGGGTTTAAAAAGTTTTAAATTAATATTTTCTCTAATTGTTAGATAGGATTACTTTTTGTAATAAATAATTTTATATAATCATTAATTTTGTAAAAATAAATTTATTTAACCGTTTGATTTTATAAATAAACAAAATACTGAGATTGATATTTATTTACTTTGGACAGATTTTACTCTTGATTGATTCCTGAAAATGTGATGAAATTTAAATTATAAGACTTTATGCCCCTCCCCTCCCTTAATGCTTTCTTTTATTGTCACATTTCAATAACTATTAGAATTCAAATTATCAATTTTAATTATATTTGAGGCAGTATAGTAGTAAAAAAAACCCTTTTCATATCTATGCAATGTCATCTTGTAGACTATAATATATTTTCTAAACATATTTTCAAAATTACAATATGACTAGTTTTTTTTTATTTTTATTATGAAGTTTTTTCCAAAAATTATATTTTTTTAGAAGACCCCCTTTTTTACATAGCAAGGAAAACAATATGAATAATTTGGGTACAAGATTTTTAGAATAAAATGGTAGATGTATTATCAAAAACAGGTTTATTCAACTATGTTTACAATAAAAGAAAAAAAATTATAAAATAACATTAAATTTGGCAATACATTTATAAACCATTAAATTACTTAATGTTCAATATTAATAAGATTCCATGTGGAATTTATTATAAAGTGAGGAGCTAACTTCAAATCTCTTTCTTTGATATCTTTTAATTTTTGTAAAAAAATTAATTTTGGATAAGGCATAACTGGCTTGAAGATTAGGAAGCATCTGACGAACCATAGACCGAAAGTGATGAAAGTTGCGCTTCTTATGTTCTCATGTATGTGCAATTTTAATCTTATTTTTATGTTATATCAATTAAATATAAGTAGAAAACTAAAATTGTCATTATGTTATTAATTTCATTTTTAAGTATTAATTTGTAAAAGAAATCATTCAAATAATAATATTTACAATATATTTATTTGGGCCAATCAAAGATCAAAATTTGAGTCTCATATATATGCAGAGGAATGTGATATTACATTAATGAAGTTTTATAGATGATAGTATTGTCGTTCTTTTGTAGATTTTATTGATGGCTGGAAGGTTGAATGGGCAGATGTTATATGAAATAGTAAATAAATTTAAAGTTGTTATATTTTATTTTGGTTAAAGAGCGTATATTATTTTTACTATAATAATAATAATAATAATAATAATAATAATAATAATAATAATAATAATAATAATAATAATAATAATAATAATAATAATAATAATAATAATAATAATAATAATAATAATAATAATAATAATAATAATAATAATAATAATAATAATAATAATAATAATAATAATAATAATAATAATAATAATAATAATAATAATAATAATAATAATAATAATAATAATAATAATAATAATAATAATAATAATAATAATAATAATAATAATAATAATAATAATAATAATAATAATAATAATAATAATAATAATAATAATAATAATAATAATAATAATAATAATAATAATAATAATAATAATAATAATAATAATAATAATAATAATAATAATAATAATAATAATAATAATAATAATAATAATAATAATAATAATAATAATAATAATAATAATAATAATAATAATAATAATAATAATAATAATAATAATAATAATAATAATAATAATAATAATAATAATAATAATAATAATAATAATAATAATAATAATAATAATAATAATAATAATAATAATAATAATAATAATAATAATAATAATAATAATAATAATAATAATAATAATAATAATAATAATAATAATAATAATAATAATAATAATAATAATAATAATAATAATAATAATAATAATAATAAGCAAATATGGAAAACAGTAATGTTAAAATGTCAAAATCTGAAATTGTTATTGTAGAACTGTTGAAAAAAATGATGCAAGAAATAGATAATTGGCGTGAAGTTTAAATTAGGAAAAATAAATTTTCATAGAAGAAATGAACATATTGAATAATCAAAATAAAGAATTTAAAGAAGCAAAAATAGAAAATTATAAAGTCATAACAAATGCCTGTAGAAATAGTAACTAAAGTTGAAAAGTTTGAAAAGATAGAGATAAATTGTTCTGAGAATGTAGTAGAAATAAAGTATATAAATGAATAGAAAAGCTTAGATATGAAGCTTTCAAATGTTGAGGAGTTACAACAAAGTAAAAGGGTAAATGAATAAAGATATTGAGAGAATTATAAATAAAGTGTGGTTGAAAAAACAAAATTAGTTCTGAAGGAGTTAAAAATTTGGAGAGTAATAAACCCGTAACATAAGGATATAAAAACATAGAGTAAAGGAAAGATGAAAAATAATGATTGAAGTATCATGGCTATAATAATGAAGAAAAAAGGAAATGTGTTCTATAAGAAATGAATGAAGCA
Source organism: Epiperipatus broadwayi (assembly GCA_028023455.1). Classification (NCBI taxonomy): domain Eukaryota; kingdom Metazoa; phylum Onychophora; class Udeonychophora; order Euonychophora; family Peripatidae; genus Epiperipatus; species Epiperipatus broadwayi. The sequence continues at coordinate 19,187,853 of JAQFVV010000007.1, read as the reverse complement.
ATCCTCCCAAGGCAATGTTTATAATAATATAGCAAAGGAAAAAGGTAATAAACTCGTCAAAGAACACTTTTGTATCTCTGTTAGTAGTAAAATTTTCTAACTGCCCAGTAATGGTGATTTATAAAGCAGGAAAGTAACTTTATAAAATTTATAAATTGGAGTTACAGCAATCTAAAGCATATAATAATAATTACTTACCAAATACTTTATGTTGGAATTTCGCTAAGTTTGGCAGAATAAATCTTTATAAAACACCTTACTGTAGTTAAATCTATCTTTTTATTTATACTTTGTATATATAGAAGCATGTAGTCTGATAAAATTACATTTAATTAATTAAATTATTAATGAGATTCCTGAGACTGATGCTGTAAAACTAAATACTGGATATCTGACTCAATTTTTGTAAGGAACAAACGAAGGTCTCCTCTTTTGGAAATATTCAGGTGGTTTCTTTGGTCATAATATGGTTAATGGCACTAAGGCCTTATTCCACAAGATATGAGTAGGGAAAGATATTAATAAACTGAATATCATTTCCCACATATTTGGATATAAGACAGGCATGTTTTATTTTGCCATGTTTTCATACACATCACTATCAAATTTATATTTACTTTCGTCATCATATCTAATTTCTAACAGTTCTTAGCAAGTTGTAGCAGCCTCTTCAATATTTTCAGTAAAAAGATTTTTCATCCAATCCTACACCTTCTTTTCAAAATATCTTCAAATTATTTTTCCATGTCCAATTTAAGTTTGTTGAGGTAGCTACCAAATCTGTCAATATCCTTTGGAGTTACATAATCTTTAATAGATGATAAGTCTGGAAACTAATGAAATTCTCTCTTCAATAGATTATAATGAAGTAGTTCAAGTTTGTCAATAAATAATGACACAATACATTGGCACCCTATAAGAGTTTTATTAGTTCCTTGAAACTGCAAATTGGCATCATTAAATCTCTTGAAAATATCTGCCAAATAAAAGGCATCATTCTTTACTGTTTTTAACTGTTGATATAGATTGGTCTCATAATTGCTTTCAAAAAATTTATGAGGCTATCATATAATGCTACAAAATGAGACAAAGATGTGCCCTTTGACAGCCACTGAACTTCTGTGTGTAAAAGTAATGCATTAAAATCTTCATTATTGTTCTGGCAAAACTGTCAAAACATTCTATCATTTTTTGCATTGGATTTGATATTGTTTATGGCTCAAATTAGAAGTTTTCCTACAAGATATTGTCTATGCACCATACAATGAATACATAAAACATTTGGCACTTCTTCCTTCAAATAAGCAACAAATCCATGATAGCTGCCTACCATTGATGGTGCTCCATCAGTAGTAGCACATGTGATAATATTATTCAAAGGAATATTTTTTGTAAAGTATGCATTCACAGTATTAAATATAGATAATCATTTTGTATCTGTAATGAGATTTATTGTGAATAGCATTTCTTCTTGTAATGTCTTGTTTTCATCAAAATAACATACATATGCCATCAATAAAGCATTATTATCTTCAATGGTAGTCTCATCCAGTTGTCTGGAAAATGAAGAGTTTTGGAGAATATTTATAAGTTTTTTTTCAACATTAACTGCCTTTCCTTCAATTCATCGCTTTACTGTGCTATCGCTTAGGGGCAACATTTTTAAAATTTTAGGTATGTCTTGATGCATTACTATTGAGATAAATTCTTTTATAGAGGGTATTATTACAGTTTCTGCAATATTATATCTTTTACCACTTTTTGCAATTAATTGTGAAATGCAATAAGAGGCAATTAATCCATCTTCGTTTGTCGCATGTTGTTTTTTAAATGATGCAACGATTGTTGAATGATTTTGAATTTTTTTTTATTTTCCTGAAAATATTAAATGAGCTTGTCTTTATCATTTGGATGTTTTGTAGCAAGGTGTTCTTGCAATAGACTTGGTTTCATTACCTCATTGGATAATGTTTTATGACACAATAAACACATTAGGTGTTGTTTATTTACAGCAGATTCTATGAAACCCATCTTTAGGTACTCTGGTAAATATGCAGGAGCATATTTTTTTTTTTTGAAACATGGGTTCACAATATTTCATAATATTTTGTTTGAAGCTCACAAATCTAACTGCTTAATGACGAATGCAACCACAAACAAAAGAGCCTGCGTCGTAAATCATCATTTATGCATGCTTTTTGCACATAATGGATTGGGTTTGGGGGGAAGTGGAAAATGCATGAGCTATTCTGGGACAAGGTACTTTTGTTAGTTGTCACACTATAGCTCCATTTAGTTTTACTTACGAATCATGAACTAAATTTATGTGCATGAGATACTAATAGTATATTTTCAGAAATTTAAATTGTCATAGAGAATTTTATGAAAACCTAATATCTTTTTCACATTCTTTGTTCTTAATAGCACACTTATATTCTCTGCATGCTTTTCCCCTTTTTTTACACTTTTACTAGCTGCCATTTTTTTACTACTTTTATTCTTCTGAATATTCTCACTTAAAACTCTTTTTGCCACTTTTTCTATTTCATCATACCAGTCCTTATACCCACCCTCAACCAATTCTTCCATGGTTTTTTCAACTTGTATTTTATACTCTTCCAACTTATTTTATCATTTACTCTTCATCCACATCTTTCACTATTGTTTCTACTTTTATTTCTATTCTCCATCACATTACTATTTCTATTACAAAGAAGTTATGATTACTATTACGTACTCTCTTCATTATCAAACACCTTAATTTTCCGTACCTTATACATTACCTCTTTCTCTACAAATACACAATCTATTGTGTGGAATACATTATTTCTAGACCATGTGTATTGTCCCGCATAAATATTTGATAAATTTACATTGCTCAAATTCACTCTCACAAAATTTCTTCAAAAGCTGTCCATTCTTATTATCTACATCATCAATTTCTTCAATATGCCCATTCATATCCCCTATAACCATTATTCTCTTCTTTTTTTGTTTAAAACTGTATATCCTTAACTAGGAATTCATATATGGTACTGTTCCACTCCATTATAATTTGACTATCTCCAATAGCTATACAAACTGTAGCCACCATTCATTCTTGTCTCCCCACCCTTATTCTAAACCACCACCCTTTTTTTTTTTTTTTTCTATTTATACTCTGCCATACCAAATTTTCTTCTTTTCTTAGATGTGTTTTCACTACTGCTAATACCTCAAGCTTTTCATTTTCAATTGCTTTGTTTAATTCCAGCCAGTTTTCTGGTCTCCTACCATCTTGCATATTCAAATATCCAATTTTAACAATTTCTTCTTTTCTAACTACTTTTTTATAATTCTTTTGATTCTTTCTTCTCCATTATATTTATAATTAACTTGCTTACCATTAATTTTACAGACCTGTTCCTTCTCATATCTACACTCATATCTAAATCAATTACCCTTTGCTTATTTTTTACATCCCGTTCATTCTTCATCTTTTTAATAATACTGCAATTTAGCCCCCTCCCCTTTAAGTTTCACAAATTATATTCTTTATAAATCAGTCTCCCTAAAACTTCACTACCTTGTTTTTCTAAGTGCAATCCGTCTTAACTATTTCTTTTTCCAATAAACCAATCCCACACGTACACAAATATAATATCATTTCTCTCACACAATTTTTTCAATCTTTCATTTATAGAACATGGCCTTTCTAACAAATACCTCTTGTCAAATCTTGCTAATAATCCAACTATCCCTACTATTCCTTTAATTTTACTCAAATTCCTAATTAATGCTATGTACTCGTCCATTATTCTCTCTGATGGTTCTGATAAATTATTAGTCTCTACCATAATATACACATGTCTTCTACCTTGTTTTTTTACTTTATCTGTTATAGCCCTAATTTTAGCTCCAGGCAAACATACTCTTACACACCTGCTTCTATTTTCCCTTGCAATTATATCCCCATATTCTCTAATTAGTGAATCTCCTGTCAATACTATCTCATAATCTACTTTCTCTTCTCCATCCATAACATTTTCTACCACCTTTTGGACCTCCTTATCTACTTCTTTCTTATTATTCCTACTCAGTAATTCCTTTATCTGTTCACACTTTGCTTTAACAATTTTAATTTTGATTATACATCTTTCACTTCTTCCTCTATCTTACTTATTCTTTGGCTAACCATCTCCATTGCACTACTAATTTCTCCACCCATATCTTTCTGACTCCACTAAAACCATACTCTGTCCTGTCTTCCTCAACTACATTTTCCTCCCTTTCCCCTGACTTTTTCTTTAGTCTATCTACACTTAGAAACCACTTTCTCACTTTTTTATCATATTTACACACTGGCCATTTAACCATAAACCTGTTACATCCTTCCTAATCTTATTCAAACATCCTTGTGATGTGATGCACTGAAACTTCTTATACAGAGTCAGGATTCTCTCAGCCACTATGCATAGAGAAACCTGTTAGCCATTTTACCTTTTCTTTCTATTTCCCACATTAAATTTGCTTATAAACTGCTCCATCCCATTTCCACTACAAAATCTTTATCAATTCCATAACCATCATATCTAAATCTCCCTTATTTTTTCCTCAACCCAGCATAAAAACCAATAACCACTTTCTGTATAATCACTTTCATATTTATTCTTCCATAACTTCATTAATTGTACCCTTTCTGCTTTCAAGCATTTACATTGAATTAACAGATGCCTAATATTTTCTATGCTTTCCTTACACAACTTGCAGACTAAATCACCCATATTTTTCAAATTTACGTGTATATCCCTTGTTGCTAATGATACCATTCGAGCCTTAAACAATAAACTACTTTCCTTGCTATTATCATAAATTAACTCACACACAATGTTCTGTTTACTTCTATATATATTTAAATTTTTTATTCTCCATAATAGTTCTCCATCTCTCTATTTTTTATTAATGCATCTATTCTTTTATCTCATTCTGTACTACTATAATACTCAACAATCCTTTTAATAATCATCCACCTTTTGTACAAGTATACTGATATAAATTCTTTATCCAAATCATCTGCATACTGCATTACAGTTTTTACCCATCTTGTTGCCTGCCATTTACTTGTAATCCAATTACATATTATTTTGGCTATTCTTTATTATCCATAATTTGCAATCAACCAAACATTTTCATTTTGCTTTTTGCATCTCTCATATGAAAACTCGACCATCCCATTTCTCCTTGAATTGCTTCCTTTACTGTCCACACATCTGCATCTAATGCATATCTTCCTACTTTGCTTTATACTTTTTTTAAGTAATCTAATACCCCTTTACTAACACATAATGCATCATTGCCATATATTAACTCTGCTACTGAAATCCCTTTTATACAATTGTAGCTACATTATATTTATTATATGAAAACACTGCATTTTTTTATCAATCCCTTTCTTTTCTTTGCTTCATTTATACATTTTTTTCTCCCATTCATCCAAGCAATTTTTATGATTACTTAAGATAATTCCCAAATAATTATATCTATTCACCATCTTTAACTTTAGATCCACCAATAAAAATTCTTCGTCTTTTCTTTCCCCAGTATTAATCATCATTATATTTGATTTTTCTTCACTAAATTTAATCCCCATCTTTTTACCCACCTTTGCTCATCTCCTCAGCATAACTTCCATATCTTCTTTCTGCACATAAAAAGACATCATCCGCAAGAAAAAAAGATCTGGCAAAGTATATATTCTCTTGACACCTATTAACAGTATCTCTATCCAACTTCCTAGTCTTTCTATTGCTCTCTCCATTTCACTCAAATACAACAAAAACAAAATAGGTGACTTATTGATGTGATGTGATGTACTGTGACTTTCCCTTAAACGGATTCAGGAATCTCTCAGCAACCAAACCTAAAGAAACCTGTTAGGCACTTTACCTTCCCATTCCATTCCCCACCCTAAGTTTTCCCATAATCTGCTCCATCCCATTTCCACAACATAATCTTTGTCAACTTTATGGCTTTTATATCTAAATCCCCCTTCTCTTTTCCCAGACCCAACATAAAAACCAATAATTCACTTTCTGTATAATCATTTTGTTCATATTTTTTCTTTCATAACTTCATTCTTTGTACCCTGTCTGCCTTCAAGCATTTACATTTAATCAATAGATGCCTAATATTTTCTATGCCTTCTTTACATAATTTGCACAGTAAATCACTCATATTTTTCCACTTACATGTATATTCTCATTTTGCTAAAGATCCCATTTGAGCCTTAAACAATAAACTACTTTCTTTGCTATTATCATAAATTAACTTGCACCCAATGTTCTGTCTACTTCTATATATATTTAAACTTTTTTACTCTATACTAGCTCTCCATCTCTCCAACTCCCTATTCTTTATTAATGCATCTATTTTTTTATCCCATTCCTTACTACTATAACTCTCAACAATCCTCCTTACACGATCATCCCACCTTTTGTACAATTATGTACTGATATAAGTTCTTTATCCAAATCCTTTGCATACCACATTACCTTTCTCACCCATGTTGTTGCCTTCCCATTATTCGTAATCCAATTAAATACTATTTTGGTTATTCTTTTATTATCCATGAACTGCAACCTACCAAATATTTTCATTTTACTTTTTGCATACTTGACCATCCCATTTTACCTTGAAGTGTCTCCTTTGCTGTCAAAACTTCTGCATCTAACGCATGTTTTCCTACTTCCCTTTCTACTTTTTCTAAGTCATCTAATACCCTTAACTATCACATAACGCATCATTACCATATGTTAATCCTGCTACTGCAACTCCCTTCCATAGCTACATCATATTTATTATATGAAAACACTGTTAATTTCTTTATCAAACCCTTTCTTTTCTCTGCATCATTTATTGATACAGGGGTCTACTACAGAGACATCTAGCGATAGAAGCATATATTATAAATTGCTTACTTTCCAGAGAACAATTTTAGTTATTTTTGGTATCCCCTAGTATCTTAGAAAATAACCAACCGAATTGAAAATTGCATCAAATGTTCTCACTGATATCATCTTCGGAAATTGCAGTAGTTTTCCAGATAGTCAAAAGTTCTTGACTTATAGACTTCAACAATTACAAATTGGTGTGATTTATCATACAGAATGTTATATATTATGAGAATGTCCTTTAAAAATTACCATAAATAGCACTTAACATTTTAATTTAGATTAATAAACAAATATTTTTTATATATGTGAAGCTTAGAAATAACTCTTAAAAAACAAGATTTTTGTTTTGTATTTTCATAATCCACCTTATTATTTTTCTGAAATTGAATATCTATTTTTTTCAATAACTTAAAACTGCAACTGTAGTATGATTGGAGATAGATATTGATTTAAATGCTTTATTAAGAAAACTTTGAAAATTTTATAAAGTTTTTTTAAATAATCACCAATAACATATTTTTTGCTAAACCAGCACTCATCAGTTGCTACAGATTACCATCTCCACACACATATACAATCAGTACTCAGCTTTATATTAAGATAGCCAATCTTTCTACATATGTGTGGAGATGGCAATCTGGAGCAACTGATGAGTTCTGATTTCGCACGAAATATGTATATTGGTGATTATTTATCTTTTCAACATGTGGCTAATCAGGTGGGTGAGCAATATAAGATGGCACTGAGAATTGTGGGTCGTATGAAAGTCTGAGTTCAAATCCCACATATATTACATATATAAATGCAGGTGTCAAGCCTGTACAATGTATTAAAGTTTCTTTGAATAAAAATTAATGAAGAATATTATTTAAGTAGTAAATATTATATATTTATTTTGCTGTGTTCAATAAAATAATTATGTAATATAATAATTATTTCATATATATATATATATATATATATATATATATATATATATATATATAAATAGTAAATATGTACTTTTTTATTGAAAACAAAACAAAATAAAAAAATCAAAATAATAAAATGCTGGATTTGATTAATGTGTATTTTAAAATGATTCTACCACAATAAATCATTAACTGGATATTAAGGTATACAAAGGACTATGAATATGAACTGCCATTCTGCATATAATATATATAGTGCAGAAAAGTAATTGATTCAGTAATTATTTCCATAGTGATTAAAACTTTGGAAATATTATAAGAACTGTAAGATGGCAGAAAAGTAATTGATTCAGTAATTATTTCCATAGTGATTAAAACTTTGGAAATATTATAAGAACTGTAAGATGGAAAAAAGAAAGTTGGTGTAAAAGTAAATACTTTTCAAAAAATAAAATAACTATTTATACTAATGAATTAGAATTCAAATATAAATAATTCACTCAAATTATTAATACAGATCTAAACATAAAGGAAAATTAGCTTGGGTGCTTTTGTTTAACTTAAAAGAAATTTTGTCTATATGTTTATAGAGGGAAAAAATGAATAATTATGTTCTGCCAGCATTTACATATGATTCTGTGATTGGGATCTTAATAGAAGAACAATGTTAAGACTTGAGATCATCTTGAGAAGTATGGAGAAATATATATTGTGAATAATAAGTGATTGAAAATGAAATAGATGATTGAGAGAAAAAAATAGATATTGATATCAGTGAGAAAATTAAGGGATTGAAAAGAAGTGGCTAGAACATGTTACTAGAAGAGATGACAAAAGATGGATAATTGAAATCATAAAATGGATCTCAAGAGATTGTAAAAAATGAAGTTGCATATCGAATGGATAATTAAGTTTTCTGGAGGGTTGTGGAGAAGCAAAAGTATGATTTGTAAAAATTGTATTAAACTTCAAAATAACTTCATCTTGTATAAATTAATGATAACGATGATAATTGTGAATGGAAAGTTTTTCTTTTAAGTGTACTATTTAAATAGTTTCTTGTTTCCATAATTGTTACTTTTGATTTACAAAAAAAAATTATGCATAAGATGGCATATGTTAGATCTTTTTGTTTTATAATGAAA